>CM040242.1:122297704-122330050 GCA_022545495.1 Chrysanthemum lavandulifolium | reverse complement strand
TTTTTTGTTGATTCTCTTTAGCTCTTTATAAAAGACGAGATCACTACGATTGCATAGAAGATGATCAAGCCTCAACTTTACTTGTTGCTATTCTTCATCATCGTCACAAAATCATTAATTTGATTCTTAGCGATCATTCATTTCAATGTACCATAAACTTGTATTGATAGATTATGGTTTTGGGTTGGTTCTACCTTTGTAAGAACTCGGTATTTAGCTTTGTATCGGATAAAGTGTAAGTGACATTGTGAAGCTTCTCCACCGGATAAAGAGCTTTTGGAAATAGTGTTTACGAACTCTCTAATTGGGGTACTCTGGGAGTGGAGTAGGGCAAGAAAGGTGTTCTTGTAGCTGAGTCACAATAAATACTTATGTCATAGTTATATCTTTTTTTTCTTTTCTTTACATATCATATTTATCTTTACAACTTAGTTTTTTTGGGTTTACACCCATTATCTCAAGTTTTGGATCGAACTAATCCATTGACACAAATAGTTCACTGGAAAGAATTGAGTTATTTGGGCCTGGGGGGATTGACTGCTGACTTCACGAACAACTACTCTTCCAATACGAAACCGCCTGTTTGATCGGTTGCGAGCCCGAAAGCATACCAGCAGTTTGAGCCGTGAAAGGGCCGCTTGCTTCACTTCATTTCTTGCATTATCGGTACTTGATTATTAAGAGGGTTTCACATATATTTGATCTAATTATTTTGAAAGAAAATTTTAATTGCTAAAACTATTCAACCCCTTTTTTAGTTTTCCACAATTAGCATCAAGAGCAAGTTATTAAATTTTTAAAGTATAATGTATTTTAAAATTTAAAATCGATCTAATAAAATTCAAAAATTATAAAGAAGGGAAGTATATATAAAGACCACCACTATTTGAAGCTAATGGTTTTATATATTGGAAAATTAGATTTGAAAAATATGTGAAATATAAAAATATTGATCTTTGTCATATTATTCTTGATGGTAATTATAAACCTGTAGTTAGAATACTTCTACCGGTAGAGATGAAAGTGTTCCTTACGAACGTCCAAACGATGATCAAAATAACATGATTTCGAAAAGTAATGAGGCAAAAATAGTTTTATATAATGCCTTACCTAAAAAGGAATATGAAAGAGTTTTTATGGATAAAACGGCTAAATTCAGTGATTACCCATCAAGGTAATAATCAAGTAAAAAAAATAATAAAATAGACTTATTTTTTCAACAATATGAACAATTTTTAATATCGGATGATGATAGTATTGATAATGCATTTGCTTTGTTTAACAGTATCATTACTTCATTACAAGCACTTGATGAATCTTTTTCAAGTCGTAATCATGTTAGGATATTTTTAAGAGCACTTCCAACCAAATGGAGACCCAAAGATGACGACCACAAAAGAATCATAGGACTTGTCGATTCTTTCTCTCGACGAAATTATTGGCAACCTAAAGGTTTATGAAGTGGTGTTGGCAAATGATTTTGAGGCTTCTAAAGACAATAAAGAAAGTATAAGTCACTAACACTAAAAGCCAAAAAGGAATCAAGAGACGAAGAAACTTCCTTTTCGAATAGCGAAGCGAAGAATACACTATGGTGGTGAGGGACTTTAAAAAGTTCTTTAGAAGAATACGCTATTGTGAGACAACCTCATGTTAACATGAAAGCCTTCCAAAAGTTCAAGGAAGACAAAAAGGAAATGGTTGATTGAAAGTGTTTCAAGTGTGGTAATCCAAATCACTTCATTAGTGATTGTCCCAAACACTCCAATAGTGAGAAAAGGCATTTGTAAGCAACTCATGGAGTATGAGTGAAGAAGAGAAGGACGAGATTTGTCTCATGGCTAAATAATCCAACGAGGTACACTCGATTCTCTTTCATCGTAGTAGTTTCTCTTTAGATGATGAAACTTTACATTTTAAATATAATAAACTATGCAAGATTAGTCTTAAGGTCATTAATAAAAACACACATTTGAAAAGTAAAAATGAACTTTTAGATAAAGATGTCTTTGAACTAAAAGAGAAAATAAAAATGCTAGAAAAGGATAAAGGACTTGACTTACAATGTAAATCTTGTTTATATCTTCGGATAAAAAATAATCTCATTGAGTCTAAACTAGAAAATAGCACTCAATGTCTAAATGAAATACTTGATAATCAAAATTTGTCTAATAAAAAAAGGATAGGATTTATTGACTGTGTTGCTTCGACTAGCAAAGTCAAACAAACAAAATTTGTTAAATATGATGTTAAAAATGTTTCTGATGTGGTAGATCCGGCGCATCCTTTGGAAAGGGATCTGGCTAGCGTAAAGCAAGGGATCCGGAAACCTGTATTAGCAAAAACAAAACTTAACCAATCCATATCTTCTAGAATGGATTTTGTACTCATAACTAAGAAAGGATTACCTAATACTATTGTTAGAAATGTTAATCAACCATCATATTTAAAACATGATCAAGAAATTACAAGAAGTAAGCCTATGGTTCAACCAAAACCCAAAACACCGATTAGGAGACAAAAAATCGTCTTTCCAAAAAGCAACTACAACCTAAAAAATTGGAACTACAACCCTCATGACGGTTATCAATTCCAAACACCTAACTTTGCAACTTGGAATCCATTCTCACAATTTCCATTTGTAAATCAAATGAATGACTTGTATAAGACAAATGGACCCATGAGATAATGGGGATCAAACACTTGAGTTATTATATTTTTATAGGTATGTCTAAAGGTAGATTTGGAGTCGGATGAATGGATCAAAGATAGTGGGTGTACGAGACATAAGGCGGTAATAAAGCTTATTCTCCACATACCAAATATACGATGGAGGTAAAGTAGTGTTTGGAAATATCAAAAGCAAAATCGTTGGCAAATTACGATCTTACCAACTCCCTAACTATAAATGATGTTAGTCTTGTAGATAATCTTAATTTTAATTTACTTAGCATTAGTCAAATCAGTGATAAAAGTGTAAACTATTAGCAAACCCAAGTAGTGAAATACTTAAAGACGACATTATCATAGGAAGAGGGACTAAGAAAAATAGTCTTTATGTAATAAACATCGAAACTCTCCTAAAGATAAACTTGTCTAACTTCTATAGATGATACTTGAATCTTTAGCATTGAAGATTAGGTCACGCCAATATGTGACATATTCAATCGCTATCATCAAAAGAGCTTGTTAGAAACTTACCAAAGCTAAAATATGAACACCATTTTTTTATGTGTGCAATATAAGAAAACAAATCAATGCTAGTCATAAATCTAAAAATACAGTTTCTACTACTATGTGTCTAGAACTTTACATATGGACTTGTTTGGTCCGTTAGCTATTTAAAGTTACGGAGGAAACCTCTATACCTTGGTAATAGTAGACGATACTCAAGATATACTTAGACTAGAGTTTTAAGAAATAAAACTAAAGCCTTTGATCACTTTGAAATCTTAAGTAAGAAAATTCAAAAACAACAAGTGTTGTTCTCTTTTACTAGGCCAGTTTAACTACAAAGTTAACCTAACCTAGTTCCATGCTTGATAACAATGTAATGAATAAACTTGTAAAGTACATAAAACATGTTTTAAGTAAAGACATAAGTTTTTCAACGTTTATTTCTTATTTGATATTTCACAAAGAATTATACCCAAGTTTTTGCCAAATAACACTTGGGATTGAATGACAATGTATGTTTATGATCTTCTCACTAAACTTAAACACGCAACCTATGTTAAGTGTTTAAGTAAGAACTATACTAACCAATAGAGATAAACTTTAGGACTTAGTTCTAAATGTAGAAAGAAAATGAGCTCTTGAAAGTGTTCAAAATCTAATACAAGAGATGCCTTTTCCTTCTTTACAATGACTTATTTATAGGTGGTGCAATTTGGATACCGTGAGGTAAAAGTAACATGTCAATATTTGATAAGCTAAAGTATACTTTTACTTTAACTTCTATTCCTAGAATATCAACAAACCGTGCTTTCGGCATAATAGTATTGACAACTATTTGTACCTTATACCAACTATGGTACATCTTGACTTTTGATAAGTGTTTTGCACTTATCTTCCCAAGGAGTTTCCAGCCTAGATTTGAGTCTAAGTTTCTCTTGAGGCTCTAAGTGTTTGTGTAGCCTCGGTTTACGTGAATATCTTTTAGGAGACAGAGCTTTGTCATCACACTCGACTCCATCATCCAAGTCTTGATTTATATCTTGGCCTCGAGTCTCGCCTCGGATAATGATGAGTATTTATTCTTCAGACTCAAAGGAGTATATGGTGCGCCAATGCTATTTCAAATGAAGAAGGACGGTTCCTTGAGATGTGCATAGACTACCGGCCACTTAACAAGGTAACAATCAAGAACAAGTAACCTGTCCATCTCATTGCGGATTTGTTTGATCAACTTGGAAAGGCGAGATACTTCTCCAAGTTAGACTTGATATGGGGGTACTACCAAGTACGGATAGTGGAGGGAGACAAAGCCAAGATGACATGTGTCACGAGGTATGGTTCTTACGAGTTCTCAGCCATGCCCTTTGGCTTAACCAATGCTCCGCTACATTGTGCACCCTCATGAATAAGTTATTTCACCCATTTCTTAACAAACTTGTGGTGGTATACTTGGATGATATTGTTGTTTATAGTCATACCTTGGATAAGCATGTCTTGCATTTGAAACAAGTGTTCCAAGTGTTATGAGACAACAAGCTTTATGTAAAGTTGGAGAAATGCTCTTTTGCCCAAGACAAAGTTGAGTTCGTAGGACACAAGATCAAGGAAGGTGGATTGATGATGGACGGGGCAAAAGTGAAGGTTATCCAAGAGTTGGAACCACCAACCAAGGTGACGGAGTTGAGATATTTCCTTGGCTTGGTGAACTATTATCGAAGGTTTATTGATAGCAGGGTTTGAGGTCGAGAAAACCTCCTTTTCTACGAGCAAGCTTTTTAACCCTGTAGGCAGTGAACCTAATCGTTATAGTGTAGTATGGGGTAAGCCTCGGGGATTGATTTCGTTCTGTAGAGGAATAGGAATGCTAGAAAGAGATATATGACGAGAAGGTGGGTGAGGATGATTCTTTTTAGTCTTTTTTATGTTTTTTAGAAAGCAAAGGTAAAATCTCGGGGTATATGATTGGGGGGTGGTACTTCTACCGATTTCACTACTTTTACTATTTATCTAATTAACCTATGGATAGTTTATGCTAATTGAGGTGTGCTCGTATGATGATTAAAGATATGTTCACTTAGATACTATTACTCCTTAGTTATCTTTTATTGGTCGGTTGAATTGTCACTTCCTTTATCTTAATTGATGCGTTGTATTCCTATTAGTGGTAGGGGGTACCTAATTCCCTAGCTCTATGAATTATAACTCTCCTATAGAATACACGGGATCGGCAAGTGTAATAGCATCTCCCCCGAATACCCTATTGTCATAAAGCACAACTCACGCAATAAACACAACGATGGCCTAGGTGCACTACTATGGCTTTTTGCTATTAAGACAAGAGACAACCTAACAATAATTAATAACTAGGTTTCATAGATCTAAGCAAACACACAAGTAATTTATCTAGACATGTTAAACAAGCAAGCATATACACAATCAATTGAACATGGGGTAGACATAATGATAAATTGGATAAACAAACTTATCTTGATGTGTAAAATAGGGTATGGGACCCTAGAACACTGTCCAAGTCAGACTATAACTGAGTTAGGGTTTGCTCTCCAAAATTCTACGCCTTAAAATACAGAAAAATTGAATTCTATATATAGATTTACAATCGCGACAACGTCACCTTTTGCTAGTGACGTCGTCAGGTCGCCGTCATTAGGGTTTCGTTTGGGCCAAGTCATCGTTGGGACGGCGTCACTTGAGATGTGTGACGCCGTCAGTCTTCATGCAGGACGTCCTCTAAATCTTGGATCTTGGGCGTCTGCTGTAGTTTTTTTGAGTGACACCTTCTAGAAATAAGGCGTGACGCCGTCAGGCTTTAGGACCAGAAATTCCAATGAGCCGTCGCGTGCACTTTTTGATCAAGTCTTCTATATAGGGACGGTGTCGCCCTTTGTTTGGGACGCCGTCAGGTGTAATGAACAGCTTGGAGTGTCTTCGGTCTTGACTTTGCCATTTTCTTCATGTTTTGCTCCTTTTCGTCCAAATATGCTTTATTCCAGGCATTTTGCTTCCAAAAGACCTAAAAGTGAAAAGGAACGATTTTAAGCAGTAATGGATTCAAAATGTGTAGATTTAAGGCTTAAATGACTCCCTAAAAATGTACGTTTTAAATCCTTATCAAATATCCCTACACTTGGTATTTGTTTTTCCTCAAGCAAATGTGATTTTGGCCAATCAATTTATAAGTTAGGGGGCATGAAGCAATAGTTTAAAATAGGCTACAACAAGTAAAAACGCTACAATAGTCATAACAAGCACGAAATTTATACACTAGCACCTCACAATTGGTGCTTGGATTCTCTCATCTCTCTGGTTTATATGAAATATAATATGCACGGAAATGGAAGATAAACACTCATTACCTGGCATAATACATAGATTACCATAAGCTTGAGAATAGATCAAACCTCCACCGCTTTGGCGTAACCACCTAGGAATAACTATCTAAGAGGTCTTTACAAGGGTTGCAACGATAGGCTTAAGGTAGGGAAATAAAGGGTTTTCTTTGGATAGGGATATTTAGTGGTGGCAAGTCAAAAATATTATGTTACAAGCATGTAAAGCTTAGCGTTGCTAAGCCAAGACTTAACTCACTAACACTAGATAACTTGAAACAAAACAAACACAAACTTAAAACATAAACATAATTGATAGATGTAGGACGGTAGCCCATATGTTTTTCTCAAATTTTTTTTGACAACTCTTTTCTCTCTCTTTTTTCATTTTTTTCATACTTTTTTACTCTACCATCCTTTATGATAACATCAAAATATAAGAGATTTATAGGAGCATCCCTACACTTGAGTTTTTATTTCACTAACACCTAATTGACCCGATTTGAAAAGATCAAAACACTTGGAGTATTTAATTACGTAGACAAAGGGAATTTGAATTTATCCTTCTATCCCCGTTACTCCATAAAATATTACTTTTACCCATGAGTCCCAATCGTCCCAAAATTATGTACAAAAGATATGACTCGACTTAGCAACCATGCAAGTAACTAAATAAGTGAACTAAGGGTTTAATAGTGATAACAATAATGCACTAAAGATGAGTGCATACAAGGTAGGCTAAGGCGATTTGGGTGTACATTTGGGGGTGTATTGTAAACAATGCTCTTCATTGATATTTTGGAAAACCAAAACATCACAAGAACTGCGAAAAGGATAGGCTCTGAGGGGTTAACTAGGGGTATCATGTACTAAAGATGAGTACATTGCATGGGTGTGCGGTAATTACTCAACCGATATGGAAGATGTAATTATAATACAGGTTTCAAACAAGGATTATCCTAATGCCTCTTATCATTTAGTTACTCCTAACTACACGAATGTAGTCTCACTATCGATCTCGGAATGCATCACAAAACAAGTTCTAGAATCTATTATACTACGGTACACTCACTAAGCATTAAATATGAATGCTTCTATTCCTAAAGATCTAGGGCGAACCTCGCATTTTGGGGTGGAATTTGAGTGGTAACGGTTTTTGTGCTAGTCATATAATTCCTATCCATGAGACGCTTTATTAAGACTAAAGTTTAGCTCGTAAATGTCATAAAAATTTTAAATTTGGTGCTAAAATTTCCTAACAAATATTTCTTATAGTTTATTACACAAATTACCAAGGACAAGACAAATAATCAAGTGAGTGAATAGTTTTTAAGTTCCTGTTTTATTCTCCCTCCCTACACTTCAACTGAACATTGTCCCCAATGTTCCCTGAAAATATCAAAGTTATGATAAAGGAAGGTAAGTAAGGAAAAGAAACTAGTACTCCCCTGATTAGCTCGGTAGGGTATGTATGAAGTTGTTGTTAAATCCTCTTCCAAGAAGAATGCATAAGTAATAAGCTTCATCCAATATGTGTTTCTTCTTCTTGTCCAATATAACCTGCATACTAATAAGAAAACAAACAAAACCTTAACGTAAAATTGGCGGTGAAACTATATATGACACACAACTACACTAGAAAGCAAGTAAGATATAATGCTTGTGGAATGGATGTTTGCAGTGTTTTTCTAAAAAAATAAGAATTGGGAATTTCCAAAAATTGTAAATTGTATAGAAAAAGAAAACCGAACATTCTGTTTCTACATCGCTGACGTCTTGAGCTTTAATCCCGACTCCTTCAAGTTGTCCCGACAAAACTGGTCTCACGCTTTTTTCTAGAAAAATTACCTCATTAAAACCGGAAAAGTTATGCAAAACATCCGTTATGACTCGATACAAGCATGACTCTAATAAACACACATATATATCAATTTCTGTTAGGTTCCCATTTATGTAACACAAGCATTGATGGATCTAGGACACTCTCCTTGTGTCAATGATATTTTGTATGATATTATCAAGCAAGCGGAATTTACTTAAGTAATACTTTAGAAGACGAATTATATGATGTATGAGAATAAACACAAGTTAACACAAAACTCAAGCTCCAATATTATTAATGAATAATACGAGTGATCTTAACTTATCACTAGGGTTACACCTTGAAGCTTTCGTAGGTAATATTGTAATGTAATACGTACCTAAGACAATGACCTAGGATCTCCTTTTATACAACAAGGAGTCCTTTACAAGATAAGTATATAGCTAACATAATAGAATATACACAAGATCTATTCTATACTTATCAAGACGCGTTTAACCTTATCATAAACTGATAGCAGTGGTAATGAAGAACTTGCAGTGGGAATACGTTTCCACTGCTAGTGTTAAACCAAGCAATGTAAACCACTACTATCCGTGGTAACGGATTATTCCCAACAATCCTCCCTAAACTTATGATTTCTCTGCAAATCAATAAGTTTCTTCAATATGCATTAACTTCAAGGATTTGGGGAATTCAATCAAACACTTCACTTCTTTTCTCTTAACTTTTGTATAGCTCTTGAACACCGATCTTGAAACCTTTGTAATAATGCTCGACCTTCTCATTGTCTTCATTAACTCTTATATGTAAGCTTAACATTCTTTGTAAGAGCTCCACTCTAAGTGGATATTCTTTCTCGAAGCATGAAAAAGTCTTCTCCATTAGTCAGAGACATGATGAACTTCACATGAATCATAGTAAAACCATTTAGTACCAAAACATGTGAACAAGGTTTTCCAAGAGTCATCATCGACATTTGGTTCAAAAAGCCTTCTAAGATTTACCCATAATCTGCATCTCCTTATGTCTTTGAGATCTTGAACATTAAACCTTTCTTGAACTAATTTCCATAGTGTATTAAGGTCATCTCATCAAAAGCTTTAATAAGATCTTCAAATGTTATGAAAGATGAAGTTTCTCCTCCGACCTTGTAATCTTCCATGTTGAAGCAAGATTGCTAGCAAGTGTAAACTTCCCAATCAATGATAGGATGTCGAATTTGCGGTGGTTACGGATAAAAATCTTTGTCTTCAATCACAATCATTTCGGTCATTTGTTCGTAGTGAACTTCTCGGTAGGAATCTCCTTCTCGATAGACTTTGTATGATCTTCATCAACCTTAGTCTTCTTAATAGTGTGCGAATCACTTACTTTGGCCTTTCGCTCAATCTAGGAATTATTCTTTCTTCTTCTTCGAACCCATTGGAATAAAAGATTTATCTTGTTTTACAGCTCAGTAGTAAGCCTTTTCAATTTGATCATCGACATTTCTTTAAATTGATGCCTTTTCGATTACCAACATGACAACAATAAGTCTTCATATATGCAAGTATTTGTGCCTTGGTTGGTTGTCTTTGTTTCTTCCGATTCTTCTTGATCGAATCGATTACATTATCAAGTGCTTGATTGTTCTTCATTTAATAAAATCCTTTAACGAGCGGTTCTTTGTTCCTCGATTAAGGATGCATCAAGAACAAGGTCAATTGCCTTTTTCTTGATTTACGGATTGTTAGCTACCGTAAACCGAATATCTTCTTCAAGAGGAACATAGCTAAACTCGGAGCTTTTTCTTTCATAATTGTAGGTTGAGCAAGTGGAAATTGAATCAAGATCTTCCATTCGTCCAATCTTTTAGCTTCCAAAAGCTTACAACTTCCATCTCCGCAATCTTTTCTTTTCAAAGAACTTTCTCGATAATTTGATCTTTCGCTATCTTCTTAGCAATTTTCTATCAAGATCAATCAACTTGTCTTTTCTTTGAAATCTTACTTTCAAGTTCTTTGTACATCTTCCATAACCGCTTTACCATTGTTTGTCTTCAATTTATCAAATTCTTCACTTGCAGTGGTAATTGGCTCTGCAGTGGAAATAAAATCGATGGTAAAATCGGTTGCGTTTGGAAAATGTTTTGATCTTCAAGTTGCTCTCCATGAGTTTCAACTTCTTTTGCTCCTTTACTTGTATCTCCTTCATCTTCAAAATCAATTTTCCTCCCTCGATGTCGAACCTGTTTTCCTCCCTGTTTGGAGGAATTTCCCAAATCTTGATCACCGAATCACCATTAGAAGGTGAGGATGAAGATGAAATCACTATCTTTGCATCTGCTGTGCTTTTTCAACCACGCATCTCTTCCTTTAAGGTCCGAATCTCATCTTTAATAATTGAACATACTTGGCATGGTTCTTCTTAACAAGAGCCAAGTCTTTTGTAGAAATTCAACCCGCTTTGCTAATTTGGTATACAAAACCATCAATTCCATTTGGTTGCCACGCCTCGGCACTTCCAACTGTGTTACTGCTGGGAGAGGTGAATCATGGGGCAAAGGTCCGATTCCTCCATAGTAGGACTAGGTGGAAGTCTAGAACCACCACCGCTTGTTCCTAGACCAAAAGGTTCGAAACTTCTTTGTGTTGTCATGAGAGGAGTTGTTGCTTTGACCTTCTCTCATAGGTTCTTGAATCGGTGGTGTATAATCAATGTTGGGTACATCAATTATAGGTGTAGTTTGTTCGGATGAAATTTTAGCAAGCATTAGGGGTAGGAGAGGTGTAAAATCACATTGCCATCTTTATTCAAATTTTGAAAATCTTTAGCCTTTAGGAAACCGATTTGATAAATGATGAGTGTGAGGTTGCAGTTGAAATTCATTAAGCACAACTTGCACAAACTTGGGATACATTAAAATTTTGGTTTAACTTTGTACATTGCCTTTCATACTTGTAAAAATATAGTTGGACCAGTTGAAAATCTTATCAGTGACTAGACAAACCAAAGGATAAGCTATGGTTGAACTAAATTGCTCATAAGATGTTTTCTTAGGACTAAGGCAATGTAACAAAGTATGAATCAAAAATCTCCAATGGGGACAAAACCACTCTTTTTGAAAGTAGCCTTTTGTCGGTGGTATCATACCCCATGGATGATAAAGTATCATGAATTTCGAGACATAGGTAATGTGATGAGACCATTGAGATCATCCAAGTGAAGTACTCTCCTCAAGTATTCCTCAAGAACATCAATAGTTACCCCATCTACGGTGGCTCGAGAGCATCCATCGTTTCATGTGTATCTCTATTCTCAAGTGTTATGGATCGACGAAGTCCAAAACCGATTGATTTGAGAGATATATATTGTGGGTTTTAAAAGCAAAGCATACCTTATATGAGTGGTATGAAGAAAGTCCACAATCGCATGAAAACAGGCCACTCTTCTCGTTATTCTTTGTAAGTAGGCACAAGGTTGTGCTCATCGCAAATTTCAAAGAAGCCATATAAACTTTTGATGAAAAATATGATTATGTCAATAAGAATTGAAGTAATGACTAGCCAATTGAGAGAAAAAGATATATAGGGTTAGGGTTTAGAATTGATGCGCAAGTAAAATTATCTTTAAAAAGTAGTTATAATATAGAAAGAAGATAATTTACTTAAAATATTAACCCTATATATATGACTATCAGTGGTTACTTTCAACGGCTAGTAAAAAATTGTTAGGAATTAGAAAATTCCTTAGTGAAGAGTCGGTCACCCCAAATGTTATCTAGCATAAGTTAGCTCGTAGACTTGTCGTTAGTTACGTTATTTATTGTTTTATTAGTTAGTTATTAGTCTAGTTTAGCATAGTGCAACACCGTGGAGGAAGGACGGGTCTTTACCCACTGTATACCTGATCCACAGGCCGATAGGAGGTCGTGTAGTTTGTAAGTATATATACCCTTCCATCCATGGAAGGGTGGTGCTCATAATCTAATACTCTACAATTTGTGTAAACCTCTAGCAAGAACACCTCTCTCTCTACTTTTCTCTCTAAAATGGAAAACATGTATTTTGATCTCCCAAGACCACCCGAATCATCTAACACAATAAATAACGATCCTACAATTGGTACCAGAGCCAAGGTTATTGTGTTATCTTGATTTGTGTGGTTTCGTACCGTGGTTGTTTGTGTTTAGTGATGTTTTGTGGTTCGTATCTAATGTTTAAGCTGTTTTCATTCCTGGTCAGAATAAAAGTTTTTGCTGCCTTTTAGTGATAACAGTTTTTACTGTTTCTGCGTATCTTTGATTTGGTCAAATGTTACATATGTTTTTGTGTCTAAAGTCCATTAAGCTGCTATTGTCAAAACAGTAACTACTATTTTTGTGGCGTCTCTTTATTGAGGTCAAAATGGGTCATAGTATCATCTGTTAGACATACTTTTGAGTCATATATGTGATATCTTTGTGGTCAAATGGTCACTTTTCTTGGTCAAAGCTGGTCAAAACTATTTTTCCGGCTAAACTTGGTCGGGCGGAAAAGTAATCGGAAAAACTCATCGGAAAAGTCATATATCTTCTTTGGCGATTTGACACAAAACCGACGGATGCATTGCACCTCTTATAGCGACTTGTCTTTACAAGTCGCTACGACTTGGCCTAGCGACTTGGTCGTGGCGAGTTAGCCTAGCGACTTAGCCGTGGCGAGTTAGCCTAGCGACTTAGCCGTGGCGAGTTAGCCTAGCGACTTAGCCGTGGCGAGTTAGCCTAGCGACTTAGCCGTGGCGAGTTAGCCTAGCGACTTAGCCGTGGCGAGTTAGCCTAGCGACTTAGCCGTGGCGAGTTAGCCTAGCAACTTAGCCGTGGCGAGTTAGCCTGGCGACTTAGTCGTGGCGAATTGACTGTAAGAAAGGTAGAAGAAGATATTGACCAAGACCTCAACATCAATCTATAAACCACAACAAGACTCGACCACATACCAATTTACCAAAAACTCATGACCTCAGTTTCAAACATCATTGGTCCATGGTTATATTAACGAACATGAGAAGACTCGAAACTATCTCAACAGATCCGAAACATACGAATCCAACATCACAACTTCACCAACAACTCCCAATCTATCCTATCCTCCATCTTCTCTAGCACTAACAAGACTCGAAACGAAAATGATAAAAAGATCTCAGTTTCGAATTCGTGTATGGTTTATCAAACTCATAGATATTATATGATCTACACACAAATTTTCGAATACATCACAGATCTATAAGGCACTCATCCTTCTTGATGTGTCCGAATGTATAAGTCAAATCAAATAACAAATCTGCTAATTGATTTACTTGATTCGGTTGATAAACATAATCACAAACATCAATTGTACGAATTAAACAAATGAGTTTAACAATCATGTTAAATCATTTGTCTGGCTCGTGTATACTCATAAACAAGAAGGACCGAAAGATTACACCTACCCGTGACCTTGTCATTAGATATTGAAGCCAAATCGATGAACCTCAAGCCATCCCTGTGGCGAGGTCAAAAGAATCATGATCTTGAAGCCATCAAACTTCAAAGGTTCAGAGTACTTTGTCTTTACAGCTTCAATAGATCAATATATAAGAATTATACTTCTTGGTTCACTTTGAGGGTATTTGCTTGATTGAAGATGTGAGATGAGATGGAGATGAATGGGTGAATGGAGCGCTATTTTTTTTCCAGATCTGTTTGGGAAATAATAATAACGATAGGATGGAGGCGAATGTTTGAGGAGATATGGTTTAGGGTTAGGTCAACTGTGAGAAAAGTTATCCTTATACCGGTTATTAATAGTTCTGGAAGTAGATCGTGGGTTTGATAAATTCGCTGATGGGCTTTGTGAATTATCTTTGTGTTCGGGCTTTGAAAAGATGTATCCAAATTTAGACTGGGCTGGCAATTCTATCCGAACCTGGGATATAACTCGATTTGGAATGATAAAAAGATGTATCCAAATTTTTCGTGTTTACACAAATTTTTGGATATATTCGTCGTATATCGAGTGGTATTTTTAGAATGGTATATTTTCACGGAAGGATACAAATTCACGGCTGGAACGAAAAAGTGAAAAATGGCGTCGGGATTTTGTACGGATATTGATTACAGGACTCTTGTGTTTATATTTTACTTGGGCTTAAAATTAATTTATCTGGACTGAATATAAATCAAGTGGGCCGATGGTAGATTTGGATTGGACTGGGCTTAATGGATTTTTGACTGGATGTTTATTGGTGATATTGAGATTCGTTGATGAGTTTTGTTTTGTTATGAGGATTGATACTTTGGTTAAAACATTTTCACGGAATATATCATGTCTCGGCTTGAATTGATGGTTTAACAAAGTTGATTACGAGATTGCTTGGACGGTATTTCTTATTTGGTTTTGAAGTGAGGTTTTCTGGGCGAGTTTATTTATTTCGTCTTCTTTCTTTCTACCTTTCGCGAAGATGACTTGTTTGGGCGCTTATTGAGTGTGATAAAGACTTGGCTATTTAGTTACGTTTGTGATTCTTTCTCGCTTGACGCACAACGTTGCTATCACTACGGTGTCTCACTCAGTTGAGAATGTCAAGAGGTTTTGTACATTGGGTACACCGTTTCTTCTTCACAAGGATTAGTACAAGTTTAAGTAACAATTCTGGGGAAGTTCACTTCATGATCAAGTTTGGCATATCGGATTTACTTTTCCATGTTGTCACTGCAATTGCCGACAGAATGCGTGTGTGATGTGTTTACCAAGGTGTTTATTGGATGGTTGATGATAATGTTGATGTTGGATAATGAACAGTTGATGAACGTTGCATGTTCCCTAAAATAGATATTCACCAAAACCAAAGTTGTCATAACACATTCAAGTCGACATTGTTTACGGTTTTGTCTTGATTTTGTAAAATCCCGCGAAAGAACCTATTTCTCGGTTTAAATCATAGACTTGTAAAATCCCGTGACAATGGAAACATCCCGGTATTAGTAAAGTGCATTTCGGATCTATCTTACGGTTTATTCTTAGTTTTGTAAAATCCATGAAAAGAATCTATTTTTCGGTTTAAACCATAGAGTTGTAAAATCCGTAATGATGGAACCATCACGGAGAAAAGGAAAGTGTATTTTGGGATCTTATTTGATGTTGGTGCTACGGTTTACGCTTCGAAGAAGGGATAAAAGGGTGTGCTTCATAAATTGGATGTGTGTTTGGATATTCGTCATGGCAGTTTGGTTATTACATGGTTTTACGGGGTTATGTGCTTTTAACCATGGTCGGGATGAAACCATTATCAAAGTTCATTTAAATGTCAAAGAAGGCTAGATTTGAGCAGTTTAGAAGATGTGACAACGGCGTTAATTCAGTATTATTTATTTGAGGTTGAAGTGAAATATCACGGGCGAGTGTACTTAGTATCTGAAGGTATCGGGGATGGTTGGATGAAGATTCTTCGAGATCCTTGTTCAAGCTTATTATCAAAAACGAAGACTTGGAAATCTAGTTATTGATGGGTGACTTTTACCTTTTCTTTTACCACTTGGGGGAATTGGGCTCTTATCACCACTAAATAACTATCACTTAAAGGAGTTACGTTGTAGTGCTCAGTGTCACATTCAATTGTGGATTTTCAAGAGGTGATATCGTCTTATACTCGATGGTTGGTTGGTTGAAGAGTATAGAGTACTTAGAGATTCAAATGGGCATGAAGTCTCGCACGCTCTTTGTTACATATGTGCAAGTTTAAGTCACGAGTTCGGGGTAGTTTACTGTGGTCAAATTCATCATATTGGGTTTTCTCCATCATTTGTCACTACAAAGAGCCTCTTGAATGATAATGGGTTGATTACATGTTTTGCCAAAAGAGATTAAAAGAGAGATTATGGCGCCTACATTCACATCGATTCGGGCCTCGTTCTCTAAAGAAAAGAAAAGTGTACGTTTCAAAGGCGCTTTATCTTATGAAGAAGAGAAATCTTCTTATGACGCCTGCTCACATCGATTCAGCCTCGTTTCTAAAGAAAAGAAAAGTGTACGCTTGGTGTGCTTTATCTTTCAAGAAGAGAAATCTTCTTATTATGACCATTCTCATCAACATGCTTCATACTTTTCCATGCGCTTCACCATCAAGTGAACCAGGCCATGTTGATTGTTTTCGATTCCACTTTCTCAACTATAATGACGATGGCGACATCCTCGTGCCGATTTTGCGGGGAGAAGTGTGAATAGACTACATTTGGATAATGTTCACTTGTTTAATCAAGAATGGCATCTTCGTATGCAATTCTTGAGGGGAGAAGAAGTGTGAATTTTTGCATTGTTGATTGACATTTGAGAATATAAATGGTCATACGGCTCTAAACTCATGTAAGAACCGAGCTTCTTCTTATCGGGTCATCTTTACTTGGAGTTTTTCTCTTCTAAGAGCCGTTGGTTGACATCTTCACTCGGATTGATGAGTTTATCGACAAAGTGCTTCCGGTTAATGCTACACGTATACATCAACATGATGATTCCGAACAATCTCTCTGTTCTTGTTTGATGTGATTGGTAGTTTGGTGTTACCATCTTGTGTGTTCGTTGCGGCCTTATTGCTGATTTTCTTGATGAACATCTTTCTGTTCTTGTTTGATTGGGAGAGATTTTAGTTAAGGGGATTTGCAAGATGTAAGTTAATTGGGATGCTTTTTGGTGGGATGCTTTTTGGTGTGAGTTGAAGATGTTAACTATCTATTCCCAACCGCACAATCTTGAAGAAGGTCGAGTCTATGCGTTTCTACATTTTTCGCTACATGTTAGAAGACTAAAGACGAGTTGCATTTAACGATCTAAAGACTTCTTCTTAATCTGGGCATTTATCAAACAGATTGTCGGTTTGGGGAGAGCACTAATTGGGAGAAAGTTATAAGTCAAATTCAATTCCCAATTAGACTTGCTCATATTCTTTAGCAAATGATCGCTCGAGACATTGATATTGACTATTGTTGGACATTTGACTCAAGTTGATTACTTGAGTTAATCATTTATCACTTATTTGAGATTGAAGTTGACTTTCACAAAGGCGTGTTCTTATTCGATAACTTGCTCGGGCTTAAGAATTTGAGTTGAAGACTTGGTTTATCTAGTTACCAGCAATCGAGGTGGATGGTTGAAGACCGGTTAACTATCACAATTAGGAGTTACTTTGTTTTACTCGATGTCACACGCATATGACGGTGTGGATAATCGCAAGAGGTGTTAATGTCTCATACTTTGTTTGGGTAGTAGTACTTAGAGATTTGCTTGAAGCATAAATTCTCTACACCGCTCTTCCATCATTAGGTGCAAGCTTAAGATACAAATGTGGGAAGTTGACTTCAGTTTCAAGTATGGTATAGCGGGCTTTCTTCTTCATGGTCACTTCAAATTGTCTGAAGGGTTGATATAAATAGTCGAGAGAGTCTTCAAAGATGTTGATTCTCACAAAGACTTCAAGCAATATTCTCAACAAATTTCAAGTATTTGGGCTTATAAAGAGTTCTTGATTCGAGGTGTCAAAAACCGACAAGGCGTAAGGAGACTCACATATAAACACAAAGCGAGTAAACTTGATGAACTTAACTCTTCTAAGTAATCAAGACATCCGGAAGACAAATGTTAGTACCGCAGAGAAACTCAAGGTTCGACTCATGGCGAGTAAACTTGATGAGCTTAATACTTCTAAGTGATTGAAGATATCCCGGAAAACAATTGTCATGACCGCAGAGAAACTCAAGGTTTTACTCATCAAGGCTTTTGTGTTATTATTCCAACTACGTGGGGAAGTGATGTTAGAAAGTTTCAAGATAATGAGGTACACTAGTATGTGGTGATTTCGATGGTGTCTCAAGGATCGTGGAGAGAGATTGTGTACATTGGGGATGCTCATTGTTTCACTTGAGTGCTTAAATGATGATTCGTAGATATAATCACTTATTCCGGTGTTGACATCCGCAGATTGTCACCCGCAGAGATAATCGATGACTTGGTGCGCTTCTTCAATGTTATCGATTATTCATTCCTTGTGTATTGGTATACTTCGGATACTTGAGCTTCATACACATTCATCGTGGACGAAAGATGTGAACATAGGGAGGTGTTCTACATTACCCTCTTGATGTGTATTCGGAGAGTTCTTGGATATTGGTGTACCGGGTTCTTGAGCTTCATACACGTTCATCGTGGAAGAAAAATGTGAACATGGGAAGGTGTTCTTCATTCCCTCATGAAGTGTATTTGGGAGAGTTCTAGAGCATTATACAAAGAGGTCGACCGCAACAACTCAACTACTTGGGGAAGTGTTCTCTTGACTCCTTTTTGGAATGGATTGCTTGGACCTCGGTGGAAAAGAAATTTGAGAAGATTATATATGTGTGGGATGAAACGTCACGATGTTCTAATGGATGATATAACCTCGAATGGAGATCCTCGATTATCGTTCTTAAATGGAGCAGTGGGATTTATGGTAATGGTGTGCTTTTCAGGCACCGCTAAGGCAAGCTTGAAATAGAGCTTGAATCGCTCAACTAAAGGATTTTCGGTTTGGGGAAGCCGCCAAAGTCTCACTTTCGACGGTTCAATTTCTTTCTTTGATTCAAGAGCACCGGAAGCTTTGGTGGTGAATGTTTAAGAGTTGATGACTTCTATCTTCTACTGACGTCGCTTCGATATCCTTATCTCGGTATCGTATCATCATCTTCTTTACTATATCATCTTCTATCTTTGTATATATTTCGAAAAGCAAAATACAAAAATATAAAACCAAGCAAAACCAAATACAAAAATAGAAAACCACAAAAGAAAATAGAAAAATATAAAACCTTCAAAACCATAAAAATCGAAAATTTCAAAAATACCAAAAATATGTTTTCTCAAGACATGTCTTCGGTATCGATAACATCTACGGTCTTAGAAATGTCATTCAATAATGGCACGGGACCATAGATGAAGTTCGAGCAGGAGGTGTAAATATTCTTTTCCAATACATGTCAAAAAAATATGGCTTGCAGTTACTTCTGACTGTAACCCGTACTTAAACAATGGCTTGCTATTATTTCTGATAGCAACCCGTTTTTCAAGAAAGGAAAGTGCTACGCTTAAACAATTTTCAAATATTTCGTGCACTTATCCTAAAACAATTTGAGGAAAGTATGTCGAAGGACTGCTGTTCCTACACAAATGTTTTTCCGTCTATAATTCTTCGTAAAAATATTTGTTGTTTTCTAAAATGGTGGAAAGGAGTTGCTTGAAAACAATCGATTCGAGTTTTGGTAAATTAAAAACTCAATCAATGACTTCGGCTTTCAAATCTTTTATAAAATGAGTTATTGGTTGAGGGAGAATGTTTTCAAATCTATATCATCTAACGAGCTTTCTTAATTATCCTCGTGCGTAAATTAAAATGATAATTGCACGTGTCGAAGGACTAGGAATTTAGGATATGATTGTTAGGTTTAGATGATTGAGTTTGATTAACACATAAACCCCATGCTTATATGATCCGATTGTTATGTTGAATTGACTTTAATTAGTCGATTCTTTGTTATGGGTGATGTCGACCACCATATATTTGTATGTGTGTTCACTAACGATGCGGTATATTGGTTATAAGAATGTTCCCGATCCGGATCCCACAATTGAAGATGATTGGATGCCGAAAGGAAAGGGTAACTATATCTTGGGTTGACAAATGAAGAAACGGAGCTTAAGCGGACTTCAATGGAGAGTTGGCATGAAATGCAACGTAAGAGGTCTTCTCGCATCAAGAGATGGTTTTCTTCACAAGTGAAGAAACGGAGCTTAATTGGACCTCGGTTGGCATTCAAATGCAACACAAGAAGAAGTCTCATTGCATCCGCAGACGGCTTTCTTCCAAGCCCTACAAAGAACAACGGAAGCTTCTCAACCACCTAACGTGTCTTTGTGCAGATACCATTTTAAACAATTTTGAATAAATTTGAATAAATTGTTTTGAAAATGGAATATATTGTTTTGAAAATAAATTGGACTAAATTTTGAAAATCACCGGACTTCTTTTTATCAAAACCTAAGTCACTCAATTATTGGCTTCTGTCATGAATTGAGGGGGAGAGTGATTTAAAATAAATTATTTTCAAATGATATTTCTTCACAAAAGTTCCGCTATGTACGTTAAAATGTGGTGATCTAAAGATTTAATGTTATGTCATGGTATGGTTTTCTTTAAAACTCAAAGATCCGTCAAAATGAAATTTTTTACATTCTTGTTTGATTGTGAAATTGTTTTATTTTACTTAAAGATCTCTTAAAAAAAAAAAAAACTATCATACCGACACTAACAATCTTTAATGTCTAAATCTGGTCCTTATCTATCATTTTTCAAAATTAAATCTTGCCCGTCTTTCCCCAAATTTTTCTAAATGACTTAATCAGGTTGGGATCACAAATCTCAAATGGTTTGATATTTCTGATCGGGGTAGAGATCGTGTTTTAAATCTCAAATCTGTTTTAAATAGAATTGGTTTTAGTCCTTTAAAGGCACTCATGCCTCCATGTGCCAAACGATTTCAATATACATAATGCACATGTTGAGGAGGAGGATTTATCAAAACCGGATGAGTATTTAAACAAGGCCACATTTTCTCCCATGTTTTCTAAACCTTATTAAATCACTTGGGATCCAAAATCTCAAAGGGTTTGATATTTTGATCGGGGAGAATTTGTAATTTAATAATGAAATTTGATAAAGTTGATTGTTTTGATTCGGTTGTGCAGTCGCTCTCTCAGATATGTGCTAAACGCTTTGAATCTCGAAGCACATATTGAGGGGGAGCAAAACCATCGAGGTACAAAAGTTTTTAAAAGAGATTAAAAGTACCTTGATTGTGTTTTAAAATGGTTTTCTTAATGGATTTTGTGATTGTGGATGTGCTTCAAAGAACTCTTGCCTCTATGTGATAAAAATGATTTCAAAAATCCTATGCACATATTGAGGGGAGAATTTTACCAAGAAAATCAAATGGCTTTTAAATGCGAAATTGTGATCAAGAAATTATTTCAAAGAAATTATTTCAAAGAACTCTTGCCTCCATGTGCCAAACAATTTTATATCATATGCACATGTTGAGGGGGAGCATTTCTAAAATGATCAAAACTATTAAGGTACATAATGCTTTGATCTCGTATCACAAGTACCTTGATTGTTTTTCCAAATGATTTTTCAATTGGTTTCATGAAGGAAAGAACAATACCAAAAGACCGACCAATTTACTTTATGCATGGAGTTATAAGGATGGTTAGGTTAGGTATTCGTTCCCACGATCCTTGAGCCGGAGGGATCTTCCGTGGATAATCCACTAGATAGTGTAGAGTCCTTAGGAATATTGAAAAAGGAGAAAATGAGAATATGGGAAGAGTGCGATCGAGATAGAGCTAGAACTGGAATAAACCCAACAAGGTTCTAGTTATGAAGTCTCGGTAAGCATCAAGGGGTTGAAGAATGAAAAGAACTGATTGTGAAAAAGGGTGAAAAGAAATAGCCTCCATCAATTCAACCTTAGGCGTAAACCGGGTTCAATACATATACTCTTGGTTGTTACTAAGGTAACTGCGGTATTGAAGACAAGACGTCATGGACCCAAAGGACGCATTGCACTAAACTTCCCAAGCCACTCAAGTTCCTCTTAAAAGGGCTTGTTTCATTCTCACGGGAACCGACATAATCTATCGACTTTCTCTTAGAGATGGTTGATATTGAAGTAGGAGACCCTCTCCCTAGTCTCCGACACAGAACCAAAAATGCACTATTGAGTCTAGAGCCAAGAGATCATCCACAATATCTCGTTAGGACACTAAATTCTTGAAGACTTGTTGTTTCACACAATGTGGAAAGTAAGTATATATTAAGAGTCCCACGATTATCCTTGTGGTATTGCCGTAACATCCGAGTGATATGTAAAATATTCACAATGAAGATGGAAATCCTCTAGAGCCTACATCAAACAAGCTCTTGGTGGGTGACATGTGAGATCTTCTCGTAAGATCAAGCTTGTGACAATGGATAGAAACAATGGGAGATTCACTCGTGAATCAACCTTGGTCCAGAATGGAATTGACGAATACTTTTGGAAAAACCGTTCGATGTGCAAACCTTCTTTTCTCTAGCACATCGAATGTGTATTCATTTTCAAATTCAAAAGTATCTCGATTGAAAAATACTTTTAGAAAACCGTTCGATGTGCGAATCTCTTCTTTTCGCTAGCACGTCGAATGTGTACTCATTCTCTAATACAAAAGTATTTTGATTGAAAATTGATCTTTCTCATAAAACCTTCGTCAGACATTACAAAACTCTTTCTTCAAGCAATACGCGATTGTTTTTCAAATCATTTTCATCAATCGCTGAATCTCAATTTCTTTGGTTCACTCACTCCGTGTTGTCTTCTTTGAGACGTTCCGCTTGAGAACGCCTAGAACATTGCGAAACCCTGTCAAGGAGATTCTTAGGAATCCTACCGCTCACGTGCAAGATTTATCTTGATCAGCGGGGAACCGTGGGCGTGTACCTCAATTCAACGAAAGTGGTCAAAGACACTTTCGTGTGTTTTATTGCTAATCGTTGTTTGCGGTACACTTGGACGGTTCGGTGATCGTAATTGAGGAGTCAATCCAAAGCCGCATGCTCACAAAGATCCACACTTAATTTGAAGAAATCATGGTGGTGCATATCTACATAACACGGCTCGATATTTCATACTATGCTTATGCTCATACGCAAATATCATGAACCAAGAAGGCTTCCGCTACTCGATGGAAAGATGTCATGATTCAAAAGGTGTGAGCATGTCGGTCCGAAAGTCACAACTTCACATGATGGCAACACAATAAAGGGTGATCCAGAGATTTCGTGGTGATGATCTCAATGAAAGCTCAAGATCATCAAAGATGTGGATCGCTTAAAGGCCTCCACCGAAAGTACAAATCAATCACGGACTTTGAAGTTGCACTACTTAAGCACAAAGATTCTTTGAATTGAAGAATTGAAGTCACGAGCTCAAGAACAAAGACAAGAATAGAATGCTAGGATTCAAAATGTAAAAATGGGGTGACCTCCTTAGGGAGATTGTTAGAATTAGAAAATTCCTTAGTGAAGAGTCGGTCACCCCAAATGTTATCTAGCATAAGTTAGCTCGTGAGACTTGTCGTTAGTTACGTTATTTATTGTTTTATTAGTTAGTTATTAGTCTAGTTTAGCATAGTGCAACACCGTGGAGGAAGGACGGGTCTTTACCCATCGTATACACGATCCACAGGCCGATAGGAGGTCGTGTAGTTTGTAGTATATACCCCTTCCATCCATGGAAGGGTGGTGCTTCATAATCTAATACTCTACAATTTGTGTAAACCTCTAGCAAGAACACCTCTCTCTCTACTTTCTCTCTCTAAAATGGAAAACATGTATTTTGATCTCCCAAGACCACCCGAATCATCTAACACAATAAATAACGATCCTACAAAAATTAATTACTAACATAATCGGTTGTAGCAGCTAGAACAACAAAGTGGTAAAATAACATTATTAAGTGGAAACCGTGAACTAGCGATGGTAACTTTTTTCACAAAATTTCAAAGAGCGTTGAAAGATTAGATCATTAGAAATCAATATCGCTCCCATTATAGTTTTAGCAAACTATCAACTATCAACGGATTTGATATGTCTTTACCATGAGCCGTTTGCTATGGACTAGCCAACTCTTAATCATAAAGAATATGGTGAGTTGATAACCATATAGTTTTTGGTAAACTATCAACCATAAACGGATTTGTCAAGTCTTTACCAGTAGCCGTTTGCTCTGGACTAGTTGATTCTTATGTGTATTAGACATGGTGAATCAATAACCATTTGATGTGTATCTCAGATATACACCTTTTAACTCCAAAACTCCTCTTACAAATACAAACTTAAACAACAATTTCAGTACCCAACAGCCTCCCCTCAACACTAACATAATTATGGATTAAGCATTCCAATACCTGTGACCAAGTACTGAAATCTTCCCACATCAAGACCTTTTGTTAACAAATCAGCATAGTTGTCATCAGTATGAATTTTGACAACTTGAATTAGTCCTTTTCATACTGAGTCTCTAATGAAATGATGTCTAATTTCAATATGTTTGGTCTTTGTGTGTTGAGCAGATTCTTAATGATGCATATGGTAATGCTTATTGTCAATATGAATGATGGTATTCATAAAATTGTACCCATAGTCCAAAAGTTGATTCGAAGCCATAAAACTTGAGCACTGACAACTTGCGACAATATACGCTTCAGTTGAAGAATTAGCCACCATTGTTTGCTTGCTGCACCGCCATGACACTAACCTATTGCCAAGAAATTGACATCCACTAGTTGTAGATTTTCTATCCAAGCTAGCTCCACATAGTCACTATCTCGAGTAAGTAACCGGATCTAAAGGAGAATCTCGGAGTACCACAATCCCGAGTAGGAAATGCTTTAAGATATCTGAAAATCTTCTTCACAGCAGTCAAGTGAGAGAACTTGGGAGTAACTTGAAACCTTTCACAAGCACACACAGCAAACATAATATCTGGTCTAGATGATATAAGATACATTAAGGAACCAATCATAGACCTATACATATGCACATCAACGCTTCACCACTATTTTCCTTAAGAAGTAGATGTAGTCTTGTCTGTGAGTCTTTGGATGACTTTGCATCGAAAACTTAAACTTCCTTAGTATCTCAGCCACATATTTATCTTGATTGATGAAAATACCATATGGCTTTTGTAGTACTTGAAGTCCCAAAAAGAATGTGAGTTCACCCATAGAACTCATCTGAAATTCTTCTTTCATCAGTTTCTCAAAATCTTTGCACATCTCTGGCTTTGTAGATCCAAAAATGATATCATCAACATAAACTTGAACAAGCAGGATATCATTCTTGTCTTTCTTGATGAACAAAGTTTGATCAGCTCTGCCTCTATGAAACCCATTTGTAAGAAGATAAGTAGTCAAGGTTTCATACCATTTCCTTGGTGCTTGATGCAAGCCATACAAAGCTTTAACTACCACAGACTTTGTTACTATATTCGTGGTCTTCAAAGCACGGAGGTTGTGAAACATAAACCTCCTCATCTATCTGCCCATATAGAAAAGCACTTTTACATCCATTTGATAGACTTTGAAGCCCATAAAGGATGCATAGGCTAAGAACGACCTAATTGCTTCAATTAAGTGCAACTGGGGCAAATACCTCTTCATAATCAATACCCTCCTCTTGAGTGTATCCTTGAGCCACAAGCCTAGCTTTGTTTCGATAAAATTCCCTTTCATCTTTCTTGTTTACGAACACTCATTTAGTACCTATTACCTTCTTGCCGGAAGGCAAATCAAAAACACCCATACCTTTTGAAGCTTAAATTGGAGCGACTCTTCTTGCATTGCTTCCACCCAACTTTCATCTTCAAGTGTCTTGTAAACATTCTTTGGCTCCATTTGTGATGAAAACACATAAATAGACATTCATTCTTGCCTTCATGTATTTTAGATTCATATATTTTACTTATGAATCCATGAACATCGTGCGACTTTGTTTGTCTTCTAGTCTTCACGGTGAATAGACATCCCCAATCACATTTTCAAGAGGATGTGATTTATGAACAGTGGTGTGGGGAGTCTGAGGAACTGCAATCTCACTTGGCATATTAGAAAATTCAACATCATTGGCTTGAGCTTCCATAGTAACTGGAGTAGTGATTCCCACATCTGGTGTTGTAGTGGAAACATTTTGCCTAACAGTGGAATTTGAATTTCCATTGCTTTCAGAACTTTCAGCATTCAAGTTGCCATCTCCTTCTTTATTCACATCACTAGAAGGATGAGCATTTCCAGTTCTTGGTATATCATCATAATCCGCATAGCCCCAAAGAGGTATATTGAATTCATCTTGATCATCAGCAGGATCCTTGAATGGTTCATCATCATCAAAACTCTTACGAACACCGCAAAATCAAAGAAGATGTTCTGTAGAAGCAGGCACATAATTCATAGTGTTTGTTAGAGTATCAAGATCAAGCAGTCTTTTGGACCGGCCTTTGACATTGACTTTGTTTTCTAGGAACTCAACATGCGATTCTCTTCAATCTTTTGGGTTCTTAAGTTGAATACTGAAAGCTTTACTAACCATGGAATACCCAACAAAATACCCTTCATCGCCTTTTCATCAAACTTGCCCGAGATAATCCAAGGTATTGAGAATAGATACATGACACCCAAATGGTCTCATGAAGTCAAGGGTGGTGGTATTCCCTAAACAATTCATAAGGTGTCTTGTTCTTTGTCATTACAACTAAAACCTGTTTGCACATAGCATGCGTGTTAATCGCTTCATTAAAAAGTAATTGGCAATTTTGAATCGGCCAACATGGTTCTAGCACCTCTATCGATTGTCTGTTCCTCTCTCGGCAACACCATTTTGTTGAGGAGTTCTAGCCACACTAAATTCTCTTTTAATACCTTTATCTACGCAAAACTCATCCATAACTCTATTCTTGAATTGGTTCCATTGTCACATCTAATGATTTTAACTTTCATATCATATTGGTTTTCTATACGTGATAAATATCTTGAGGATGCAGTTGTTTCATCCTTAGTTCCAAGAAAGAAAACCCATGTGAACCTACTAAAATCATCGAGTCACCACTAGACAATACTTCTTCAAATTCAAAGGCGCTTCGATGTAGGACCAAACAAGTCCATATGTAACATTTGAAGTGGGTGAGCAATAGAGTTAACCAACTTTGACTGCAAGAAGCTCATGTTGTTTGCCTTTAAGACAAGCCACGGGTTTGATCATTTTCAAATCTTTTACGAAAGGCGGACCTCTCACCAAACCATCTTTGACAATCTTGTTAATGGTTTTGAAGTTAACATGACCAAGTCTTCTATGCCATAACATGGATTCATCCACTGTGGCCTTTGCAAGCAAGCAAGCATAGTCATCTTTAGCAACAATGTTGTTGTTAGGAATTAGAAATTCCATAGTGAAGTGTCGGTCACCCCATATATAATCTAGCATAATTTAGCTCGTAGACATTACGTTATTTACTAGTTATTTAGTTAGCTATTTAGTTTAGAGCAACACCGTGGAGGAAGGACGGGTCTTTACCCTTTGTATACCGATCCACAGGCCGATAGGAGGTCGTTATGTTTGTAACTATAAATACCTCTACCTCCCAAGGTAGAGGGTTGGACCTTCATTCATCTTAATCTAACCTTCTATGTTTTCTTTCACTTTCTCTCTCTAGAAAGGCTCACTTTCTCTCTAAAACCTCTAAATAATTCGACCCATATTATTGTTTGTTATGTGTTTATGAAATCAATATCCTACAATTGGTATCAAGAGCCATGGTTAGATCATATCTTGCACATCTTTGGATTTCTAGTGGTTTTTAGGTGGTTTTGAGTTTGAAAAGTTTAGTGGTTTTGCATCATTTGGTTGATTTCTTGTGTTAAAGTTTGAATTTTGTTAGTACTTTCATGTTTAGAATCATCACAAGTGTTTAGGTTTTCATTTGGTTAGCTTGAATCATCTTGGTTGGGTTGTTTTGGATTGAAAAGTGATGTTTATATGGTTTTCTTGCTAGCGACTTAGCTCACGGTTTATTTTCTTCATAGCGACTTGCTTTACAAAATTGTAGCGATTCACAGCTTTAAACCTAGCGAGTTAGATCTAGCGAGTTAAAGTACAAGTAGTGGACTCTCCACTCACGAGTAGCGACAGTGGTAGCGACTTGGTGCATGCAGCGAGTTGCTCTTTAGCGACTTGTATCTCTAGCGACTTGTGTGGCAATTCGCCAAAATTTTGCTAGCGACTTGAGGCTTAGCAATTACTACTTAGCGACTTAGGCAGTTTAGCGACTTGGTGCTTAGCAATTACTACTTAGCGACTTAGGCATTTAGCGACTTGGTGCTTAGCGACTTGGTTCAAGTGTTATAGCGACTTGGTTGATTTTTACGAAGAAGAGGTTTGACCAAACTTGACTTTTACGTCAAAACTTCAAACGGCCATAACTTTTGATCCGTAACTCCGCTTTTCGTGAAATACCATCAAACGACGGAGCAGGCTGAATATTGTGAGGTTTCACGATGTCGTGAAACTAATTTTTCGAGGCCCAAATCCTCGAAAGGAAGTTATTGAGGTTTTAAGTTTTAGACCCAAAATTCTCCGTAAAAGCGTGCATCAACCAATCCAAATCTCAACCAATCAACATTTGACTTTTCCTCGAACAATCTAAAGCCCTATCACACAATCGTCTTTCATTGTATCGATCCATCGATCATCTTAACACATTCCATTGGTCATTGCTTAACGGTTTGGTCTTGATTTTAGTAAAATCCCGAAGATTTTATTTCTCGGTTTGAATCATAGACTTGTAAAATCCGTGCATTCTACCACATCATGTCCTACTCTTGACCCGGTGATTTGAAGTACTCAGCCGTATGATGTGAGACAACCATGAGAATATTAGCTATCT
This sequence comes from Chrysanthemum lavandulifolium, assembly GCA_022545495.1. Lineage (NCBI taxonomy): Eukaryota > Viridiplantae > Streptophyta > Magnoliopsida > Asterales > Asteraceae > Chrysanthemum > Chrysanthemum lavandulifolium. The sequence goes on along the minus strand of CM040242.1, from coordinate 122,301,153 downwards.
TGATCGAATCACGGATGATGGAATCAATCAATGATGACTTGAGTTCTTCATGCTCGAGTCCAATGAAAAGAATTGCACTGCTTGGACTACTGAATGCCATGCAAAGGAAAGTAGCATTGAACCTTATCATCTACTTCACTCACACCTCATGTTACTACACCGATAAGAATGGAGCGAACATGCATTGCCATTTTCCGTCAAGACTTATCCACATTAAGCTGAGCGTTACTATTGAACTTAGAACAATTAGAACAACAACTTGATAAAGAAAAGGTTCAAAAGGGTAGTTCGGTCTGCACTTCAAGTGATCCACAACCAATTTGATCATTCATAAGTAGAATTCACCTGATTTTGATGATGAAATGGTGAAGTGTCTTTCAAGAAACACTTTGGAATGGAAATTAGCGTGTTCATTGAGACATTCATACAACTCATGGATAATGTGAGAAGTACATTGAGGAAGTTACACAAAAGATGAAAACGTGAATGAGTGTCGGTGCGGTTGAGAAATAGTTGTGATAAGTTGGGTAATGTATCTGTTAAAGAATCGGGTGTTCTTTGAATGCGAGAATGTCGAGTCAACATATAATGATGAGTCGGGTAAAACACGGATGATGGATCGATTGTACTGAATCTGAGGCTCGAGATTGATAAGCTTGACACATCGGTCCGGTGACTCTTGTTACACATGTTGTGGATGCGGATAATGAGGACGAGAAATTGAGCGGGTGTCATGTAATGAGGTACCCTTCTTTGTTCAACATAGTGCATCCGCTAAAAGCACTTAAACAAAGCGATCATAATCTTGAACATGTCTTTCATAAATGTTACATCACATTGAAATTTGAGTCACGAGATTAAGTGTTTCAAAACAAAGATTTGGTTGATAAGAAGGCTTTTGATGAACTTTCAAACAAATTCTCAAATCTTGAAAATATTGCATTTCACTTGAAATCGCGATTCGAGTAAAGAAGAAAGTTTTCAACAACAAACCATGTAAAAACCGGAACTTCACGAATTCCGTGAACTTTTTGAAATTAACACTTTGAAAGCTCGACTTCAAGACAAAGAGTCAACCATTTACAATCACGAAGAAACATATTTACATCTTGAATGAGAAAAGTAATTTAGTCATGAATACACATGACATTGATGCTATTATAACAAGAAATAATGAGTGTCAATTTATGTGGCTAAATTACTAAAGGAAAATGAGTCTTTGAGAAAGCATCACATAGAACTTAGTGAGTCACATCAAAGAAGCTAGAACTAAGTCAATGGAACAAACAAACTCTTTGATAGAAAAAATTGATGAACTCAAAGCTCAACTTCGGGATAAGAGTTTCGCTATTGTAGCCTTAAAGAATGAGCTTAGGAAAGCGTAGGAAAAGTGTGAACACTAAGTTTACAAAACCATCAACCTTGGGGAAACTAGTTTCTCATCCCATTAGAAACCGGTGCATTGTTAGGCGACCCTCTGCGTTTATATCCGAAGACCAAAATTTTCAAAAACACGGTTTGCCTCCCAAGTTGATGAGGAAAAGTTTTGTCAAAACCGGTCACTTCACTGTGTTACCTAAGAGTCATGCTTCTAGTTCCTCTAATCCTCAATGTGCGACTACTTTTACTCCCGGCACCTCTAGGATTAGTTCAAAAGCAGTGTCAAAACCAAGCATTAAAACCCGAATTCATATGATATGAATGACTTGTGGAAGAACTATTATCTAGAAAAAGCTAGGAAAAAGGCACAGATTCAAAAAGCGAATTTTAGGTGCAAGACCTAGGGTGAGGAATTCTACGATTTCAAGGCACTACTAGTAGTTGTAAACCACTACCTAGGAACACTCAAAAGACTAGGGATTGGCGTGCATCTAATAGTAGTTATGTGTATAAGAATGCTAAGCATGTAGAAAACAAAACTAGAAATTAAGGTCTTTTACACATAAGCAGTTTCCTAATTCACATGCCAAGGTACTATCCACTAAGACCACTACGCGACTAAGGTTCAACATGTTGTGAAACAATACAAACCAAAAACTTCGCCTAGATGGATACCAAGCGCTAAATCTTTGGAAACTAGGAACAAGGATAAGTCTTCCACTATGTATAGAAGCCTTACAATCCTAGACCTTGCCATAAGTGGACACCGTCGGTAGAATGTTTAAGGATCTTTGGACTTGGGTGGATTCCACCGGAAATTGTTTTTGATGAAAAATCAAGGTTGACCGTGAAACCCCAAAGAGTTTGGATACTAATGTCACTAACCCATATATATGCAATCAAGCTTGTAATGTTAGTGCGGTACTCCTTACTCGATTCTGAGATACTTGATCCTTCAATACATGGGCGGCTTAAAGTATGGATTACAAATGGATTGATATCTCATAACCAGCGGGTTCAAGTTTCTCAACATTGATATTCAACCGGCTATGGCGTCTGTTCACTTGATTCGGGCCTCGTACTTCATCATTATGGCGTCTGCAGATAACACTTGAGCCCGTTCCTCAAAGAAAAGAAAGGTGTACGCGATCGGTGCACTTTATCTTCTTAAGAAGAGAAATCTTCATGTTTTGACCATTCTCATCGACATTCTTCATCAACATGCTTCATGCTTTTCCATGCGCTTGGTCATCAAGTGAACGGGACTCGATAATTACTCTTATTCCTCTTGCTCAATATAATGAAGATGGCGACATCATGTGCTAATTTTGTGGGGAGAAGTGTGAATATAATACATTTGGATGATAATCACTTGGTTAATCAAGAATGGCATCTCTGTATGCAATTCTTGAGGGGAGAAAAAGTGTGAATTTTTGCATGGTTGAATGATATTTGAGAATATATGGTCAAACGGCTCCTAACCCATGTAAGAACCAAGATTCTTCTTATCGGATCATCTTCACATGTAGTTTCTTCTAAAGCCGTTGGTTGACATCTTCACACGGTGATATGATTAAATGACAAAGTGCTTCTAGTTCTTTGGTGATTTCTTTGATGAACATCTTTCTGTTCTTGTTTGATTGGGAGGATTTTAATTAAGGGGATTTGCTATATACAAGTTAACGGAATGCCTTTGGTGTGAAGAAGATGTTAATTGTCTATTTCCCCATTGGATAATCTTGAAGAAGGTCGAGTCTGATCTAATCTACATTTGAAAGCTACATGATTAGAAGACTAAGGCAATTGCATTTGATGATCTAAAGACTTCTTCTTAATCCGGTGAGAAGAACACTTGAAAATCTTCGTCAGTTTAGGGGAGAGCACTAATTGGGGAAGATTGAAAAGCCAAAATTTAATCACCAATTAGACTTGCTCCGATTCTTTTGCAATCATTCATTGCTTGATTTTTGATGACTCTCTTTCAACGCCTAATGCTTCACTTACTAAGGATAAATGGGATTTATTGTTTGGGATTCATTGTTTCAAGATATGTTTGATGAGTATTTCCA
>CM040242.1:122269857-122297604 GCA_022545495.1 Chrysanthemum lavandulifolium | reverse complement strand
GAAGTCCAAATGCACCCATAGAAGCCCTGCTCGAAGTCTAACTTAAAGATCAGAATAAATAAAGTGCTCTTTCGGAGACAACCCGAATTATCCCTTTCTTTTATTTTTTCCTTTTCATTGGGTTTTGTGTTTTCTAACTATTTTTGCGGTGAAACGAGGAACTTATTGTCTGCGCAGCTTGTCGATCTCGAACAGAGTTACTGGCGTAACTCATCTTGGTGATTACGCCATAACCAAACTTTTAGTAGCATAATTCTTAATGCATTACCAATTACGGCGATAATACCATCTCGGTGGTTACGCCGAACTACTCGCTTTGACTCATTCCAGTTTTGCCGATTCACGGCGAATCCCTCAAAGGAGTTACGACGTAACTTTCTCCGCTTTAATTCTTTCATTTTAAAACACGGTAACCTTGTATTAGTTTTAAATGAACTTTGTGGGTGTGTTCTCAGTAAACCCTCACGAGACTTCACTCGTCACTTGGGACACCAAGTGGTTTAAAGGCTTGTTGCATTCGCTAAATGCAACCGTGATTCTACGAAAGTGAGTTAGGTTTGTTTTCGTTTTTATTTTTCTTTTTAGTATTATGCTTGTCGGTATTGTGATTTCGTGGATTGAAGTTTGCTCTTGACGCTTAACGAAGGCACGTTTCTTTTTCGTGGGCCTTCTTCTTTATGGAGCAAATTTCGGGAAGTTCTCGCTATAATTCTACTTTTCACTTCACCTTTATTTTAATACCTAGTACAAAAGGGACTTTGTACAATTCAAGTGGGGGGGATGGGAGTAGAATTATCTCTTGAACTTTATTTCGCCCTCATTTTTCTAGTTTATTTTGAAAATTTATGCCATTTTTAAAATTTTGATATGTTCTTCTTTACCTAACTAGATTAGACCTTAGCCGAGCACATACAACCTTTGATATTATATGGTGAGATTAGCCTTATCCGTTTCTAATATTTTACCCCAAATCAACCAAATTATGAGTGTGCCGGTAGCTTGTAAACTTTAGAACTTGGCCTTTGCATCATTTCGAGACCATAGACGAGGTATGTTGAGTTAGCTCGATGTATTTGGACTTTTCGTTTTAAAAGGCGATTATAGGATTATCACCCAAACAAACCTACCTTTGTGAGTCTATCGATTAGTCACCTTGACTTTTCGACCCCATGTGAAACCCTTTTGTTGCACTCATCTTTAGTGCAAGATACCCCTAGATACACCCTTCCGAGCCATTCCTTTCATTTTGTTCACCAATATATTGTTTCGATACACCTTTACACCTTAGCCTACCCTGTAGTCTTTATTTATGATTGGGAAGTCATCATTTGCCTAAGTTCAAGGTTCGAAAGAAAAGGTTCGGAAATCACGCTTTCATCGACAACATTTCTGAAGATCATTGAAGACCCCCGTATTCCCATTGTTCATCTCAAGTGGGGGGATATTATGTTAGTATTGATTGTTATGTTAAAAAAAATCGTTATGATTATGTTATTGTAAAGTGCGTTGTTATAAGCACTGTAGTATGAGCTTTATGGATTTAGTATCGAGGAGGCCACCTCGGTCACATTCGAAGATTGGAGTTGGTAGTTATGCCAACAGTTGGGGAAAAAGGTAGTGTGCCCATCACGACGTCCTCTAATGACACATCTACCTTGCATTTCATGATCCGGTTTCTTGACTTCTAAGCTTGAACTTTGGGAAAACGGTAAGTGGTGATGACTTGGTTATAGATTTAGACTACCTGCTTGTTTTTATTTTACACCAATTATATATCTCATGTCTTATCCTACCCTTTTAGTCATGAAGCATGTCTAGGTGATGCAATGAGCAATCTTTTGTGTCTTGGCCATGGATTTGGTCATGTATCATTGATTTTGTCCACTTCGCCGTGACATGTTAGTAATGACGAGTCACGCCTTAACCTTTGTCGTGTCTACCCATATTTCCTTCGAGAATTGTTTAGCCCTTAACTCTAGTTGTGGATATTTGTGTAACCGCCAAGCTTATGATAGAATACATGCTATGACTGTGCAATTGAGTGATCACCCCAAAATTGACACTTAGAATAGTTGAGAGATTTGAGTGTTTGTTCCCTTTCTTGAGGTGTTCGGCTTTGTTTTATTCTATCATAAGGGATTTGTAAACTCATATTTTCCGTGTTGGGAGATATCTTTTAGGAATCTATCTAATAAGGTCTACTTGAGGGCAAGTAGAGTTCATGGGGGATATTTGATAACATCAAATAGTCCCGAATATTAAGTGTCAATTTCCCGATAATGCACGTTATTTATATCATTTATATAGATTTACGCTTGTTTTTCATTGTTTTCACTTTCGGGTAAATTACGAGCATTGGAGCTAAAGAGACACGGAAATGGAAACATATCTAAAGATTTATCACAGATGTTATTTTGAAGAAGTTACGGTAACTCATCTCTCACATTACCGTAACTATTGCGTGACTCAAGATGCCAACTTATCGAAGGTTACGGCGTAACTCCTCCAAGAGCTTACTGACGTAACTACATTAGGTCAAAAGAGGTTCCGCCGTTGATACTTACGTCGTGAATCGCCGCATCACTTACGACGTAACCAAGTTTATTGAAGACTACGGCGTAACCATTCATTGGGTTACGCCGTAACCAGCAGATCTAGTGCTTTTACGATAAAATAGAAGGTTACTGCGTAACTCCTATATGGGTTACGCCAGAACTCGATCTCGCCTATAAATAACCCACAATTCCAAGATTTCTAATCATCCCATTCCACACACAACACTCGAGAATGTGGGAAAAGCTCAAGGCAGGTCTAGAGGAGCATACGGAGCTGCTTCCAAGGGAGAAGTCACACCATTACGATAAGCATTAGCGTTTTATATTTCTTTTACTTTTAATTCATGTATTTCGTAACTTTGAATATTGAATTGATTTGCATGATTGATATGAATGGCTAAGCACCTTTTGGTGCTAGCCTAGTTATGATTCCTTAATTGTTTTGTTTACGTTTACCTTTACTTCTGTAAAATTATTTCTAAGTGTATGCATGCATAGTTCATTGGTAGTCACCCTTCGTTCGGTAGTTTTGAATGGCGGTAGAGGCCAATTGCCTAGGAGATATGACCAACTGAGCGGACTGAGACGGGAAGGGTAAGATATGACCAACTGACGACCCTTTCTACTTGTGCGATTTGACCAACTGATCACCTATCGTTTGGATGAACTTAAGAATTGGGGGTGTAGTGTCTAATTTCCTAATAACCGGGCACTCACTATTATGAATCTAGCATGTAGCGATACTTAATGACTTGGCTTAGGGACCCGGAACAACAGGACTTATGACGATGCTACCGATTTCTCTGTGGTGGCATCTTTGTCGCTAGGTTAGGGCGAATTGACCAAATGTTGTCCTTTCGAATTTGACCCCACCTGAAGTAATTGGAAGTAAGTAGACGTAGACATAACTAGCTAGGATGATTAACTAGGTTAGCACCACTTCTCTCTATTGATTTCTCTTTACCATTTATCTGCTTTCATTTACTTTATTCTGCATTAGTAGTTTAATTAATTAAATCCCTTTCAAAACAATTATTATTCTGTGACACTAGACTTTGTAATAATCCAACACACATAGCTCTTGGGACGACCTCGGCTTTACCGCTTACTACACTACACACGACCGGGTACACCGCCCATTAGTGCACTAAGGTAGACCATAGGTATTACGAGACACTATAAATATTAAGACACAGTCAATAAAACTCGCATCACCTACCATGTAGTCTTTATTTGTAATTGAAGTAATCATTTGCCTAAGTTCGTGGTTCAAGTGGAAAGGTTCGAAAATCACACTTTCGTCGACGACATATTTTGAAGATCATTGAAGACCTCCCGAATTCTCGTTGTTCATCTCAAGTGGGGGAATATTATGCTTAGTTGATTATTGTTATGTTGAAAAAAAATAAATAAAAATAAAAATTGTTATGTTATTTAGTTATTGTAAAAGTGCAGTGTTATAAGCACTATGTTATGAGCTTAATAGATTTAGTATCGAGGAGGCCACCTCGGTCACATTCGAAGATTGGAGTTGGAAATTATGGCAACAGTTGGAGAAAAGATAGTGTGCCAATCACGACGTCCTTTAATGACACATGATGAGTGTCTAAATACTCATCATTTTGTACAATCTAAACGCAAAATCATCCGAAAACACTCAAAATGCATCAAATTGATGAAAATATCACAAATCGGTGTTTTATGTGTTTTAAATGCAAAAATATCAAAATCGGATGAAAACGTATCAAATTTGCAAAATGGCGCTTTAGTCCCCAAGTTTTAAAAGTTGTCAAATCTAGTCACGGAATTCAAAATGTGAAGTTTTGTCATTCAAGGTCCTCAAATCTCCTAAGTTGTTAAAAATGATCCTTGAATGAGTTTTTGGTCAAATGGCATAATAGGTCCCTAAACTTTAAAAAATTGCAAAAGTAGTCCTTGGATATTTTTAAATGGAATTTTATGCAAAAGTTATCCTTGCACTATTCAAGTTTGGCAGGAATGGTCCTTTTGATAAATTTGGAAAAGTGTCAGGTTCAGTCCTTGAAGATTGGCAGAATTACATTTATGGTCCTTGTGCTTAATACAAACCAAACGGATCCTATATATTATCTAAGCCCAATCCAATCCTAAGCCTACCCAAGCCATCCAACCCGTCCAATATCCTTACCCGGTCAAAGGTTAAACCCCCGGTCAAACAAACCAAACCCCGCCCACTTGTTTTTCCTCCAAAGTCTTCGTCTTCAACACTTCCCCGAAATCACTCAACCAACTTCACCTCCACCTCAACATATCACCATCCATGTCCCTCCACCTCACCTAAACAACAAAATACAATTAATGCCCCCTCCTCACCTCACTCAACCCCTCTACTGCTAATACCACTTTTTGGCGCCAAAAATGATCAAACGGCCAAAAATGGCTCAAGTGATCCAAAGGCCAAGGATTCAAGTGGGATTTGCTCAGAAGTCATAGGGGAGGATTTTTGCATATAAAAGGAAGAAAGAGAAGCAAGGAGGGGGAGAAGTAGTGTAATTTAGTTTTACTTATGTCGTTTTTAAGTTTTTAAGCTTTCTAGTTCATGTTAAAATTTTCAAGTGATTTGTAATCTCATTCCAGTGTATCTCAAACCTATTTCCATTTTCAATTTCGCTTTTATGTACGAATTTAGTATATGTAATTTTATGTTCAAATTCTCATCATTTGCAAAAGTTGTCAAACAGTTGTTGTTATTGTTTCTTAAAGATCATATAAGCCTTTGACAAAGCTTATAAGCTCTTAGAACCTTCAAGGAATGGCCACCCAACAATTCCAAAATTTACCAAAATTCCAAAAAATAAGCTAAAAATAAAAATCAATGGATAAGGTACAAGGAGTCAAGCATGGTTGTAACTTGGATTGATTATGGTCTAGAGCTTATTGGTAAGCATATAGGAGGGATTTTCGACCTTGGTTCTCTATCCGTACATGGACTCATTTTGTAAGGAAATTCTCAAAATTTACATTTTAGTTTAAGTGTTCTAAGATTGTTAACTCTAGTTCAAATCTGTTTTAATATAGTCAATATAAGTTAATTAGTAGCATGTTTGGTTTAAAAACTTGTTTAAGTGTGAAAAGCTTCAAAACTGCCTCATTAAGGGGTGTTTGGATTCATTGGTTTAACTGTGATCTAGGTTGCTTGAGTTATAGCTTGTGCTTGTTTCATGTCATCTTAGTGCTTAATATCTCATTTCAACAAGAAAAACCAGCCTTTGTTTGTATAAAAGTCAAAATATTTTGTAATCTCATTTACTAGATAACTGTTAGAATTTTATGGTGTGAGACTCATCAAGGTTGCTTATAATTTAGTATTTTAGCTTAAACTTATTCTATCATAGCTTAATATAACATATACAATCATCTAGGATCATTCAAATCTCATAAAAGTCAAAGTATTAGTGTAGGATAAAAAGTCAAAATTTCACTTGGTCGTTTTTGAATAAAACTTAGATTTTTACTGAGTGTTTAATACTAAGAATTGGCTCATAAGCTTTTAGAATAGTAAAATTTAGTTGCTTAAGAAAATTAGAAAAATACTAGATCTCTTTGAATCAGCTTATATAGTGCTTATTTTCTAGCTTTTTGTGGATACCTGCTCGAAACCATGCCCCGTGCATAGTGAATGGCACCATTTTGAAAAGCTTGCACAGAGCTTATTAGTGGGTATAATCTTGTGATATTTGGTTCTTTGAAAGCCAACTGGTCATCTTTGAGTCCCAAGCTTAAGTTTTAATTTTGAAGCTTGTTTGCTAGGTCGTAAGTGCCTTTTGTCTTGTCCCATTTCGTGTTTAAGCCAAGTGCTTATCTCGCTTATTCTAGCTTATCGGTGTTCTTTTCTTTGTCTTTTAGTTTCATTTGAGTTACCCTAGCTTATTTTCATCTTATTTTAGCTTCTGTTTGGTGGTGAGCTTGTTTGAGCTTATTTCATCAAAATAAGCTAATAAGCCCATCGTTGAGCTCATAAGCTCCTTAAACAAACTTATTTTAAGTTTGTAAAATTCTTGTCTTTGTAAAAGTTTCATAATATCAGTATTTAAGTAGTTTTCAAAAGAAAATCCAAAAATATCAATATAAAAATAGTGATAGCGTTTATTTAATAGATTTTAGCTTTTGATTTTTCTTTTCACTTATTGATAAGCAAATCTTGTTTTTCTATTTTCTTAGTTTTCTGTCATCATATAGTATTTTTAGAAAAAGTTTCATAATTTTCCTAATCTTTTTAGTATTTATTATAATTTTAAATAGTTAAAATAGTAATTAATTAGTAATAAATAATTAAAAAGCATAAAAATATCTTTTAATTTTAAAATTAGTTTTATCATATTTTAGATTTTTCCAAATTAAAATTTCATTTTTCCAGTTTTATTTTATATTTTCTAGTATTTAAGTGTATTTTAAATAATAATTAATTAGTAATAATTAGATAAAAGTGTGAAAATATCTTTTAATTTTAAAATTAGTTTTATAATATTTTAGATTTTCTCAATCATAGTTTTATTTTTCTAGCCTTATTTTGTATTTTCTTCTATTTTAGAGTATTTATTAAATAGTTAAAATAGTTTTTAATTAATAATAATTAAATAATTAGTTGTAAAATAATTTTCTTTTCTAATAATTTTCTTTTATTTTTAGGATTCCAAAAATGTCATTTTCATATTTTTAGGTCTTTTATTTCTTAGATTTCACTTTTTATTTTGTACGTATACGTAGTTTTTAAACGTAAGTTTTACGTTTGTTTCATCTGATTGTTGTGCTTTCCAATTCTGTATTCCATTCCATTCCAATCAGTCAGTAGTGTAATTTCTCAATCTAAACCTTTATTGATCACTATCCTTAGTGATCACTCTATCATCTGATCAAGTGTTTACACACCATTGAGTCTCCGTGGGACATAACGACCCGGGAATTCACTATATTCTCCAGGACTTCATTGCATTTGTGTTTTAAGCAGTTTTAAGCTTCTTACGGTTGGCCATTCACAAGTGGCTAGCTTGTGTGAGAAAGCTTGACTGTTTTCAGCACCAATCAACACATCTACCTAGTATTTCATCATCCGGTTTCTTGACTTCAAAGATTGAACTTTGGGCGGACGGTAAGTGGTGATGACTTGGTTATAGATTTAGACTACCTACTTGATTTTTATTTTACACCATTTATATATCCCATGTCTTATCCTACCCTTTAGTCATGAAGCGTGTCTAGGTGATGCAGCGAGCAATCTTTGGTTTCTTGGCCATGGATTTGGTCATGTATCATTGATTTTGTCCACTTCTCCGTGACATGTTAGTAATGACGAGTCACTCCTTAACCCTTGTCGTGTCTACCCATATTGCCTTCGAGAATTATTTAGCCCTTAACTCTAGTGGTGGAGATTTGTGTAACCGCCAAGCTTATGATAGAATACATGCTATGACCATGCGATTGAGTGATCACCCGAAATTGACACTTAGAATAGTTGAGAGATTCGAGTGTTTCGCCCCATTTCGTGAGGTGTTCGGCTTTGTTTTATTCTAGCATAAGGGATTTGTAAACTTATATTTTCCAAAGTTATGGGAGATATCTTTAGAAATCTTTCTAATAAGGTCTACTTGAGGGCAAGTAGAGTTCGTTGGGGGATATTTGATAACATCAAATAGTCCTGAATATTAAGTGTCAATTTCCGATAATGCTTGTAATTTATATCATTTATATGGATTTACGCTTGTTTTCCATTATTTTCCACTTTCGTGTAAATTACGAGCATCGGAGCTTAAGAGACGATGGAATTGGAGAAATATCAAAGATTTATCATAGTATGTCGACTTTGAAGAAGTTACGAACTCATCTCTCACATTACGCCGTAACTAAAAGCGTGACTCGTAAAACCAACTCATCATAAGGTTACGCGTAACTCTCCCAAAGACTACGACGAACTTATTAGGTCAAATGAGGTTCCCATCGTCGATAACTACGCCGTAACTATTTCATCATCTACGCGTAACCATGGAATATTGAAGATACGGCGAACCACTTGTTAGGTTGCGGCGTAACCAGCAGATCTAGTGTAAATTACGAAGGAATTGAAGATTACGGCAGAACTTTTATATTAGTTACTCCGTAACCCGATCCGCCTATAAATACCCCACGATTTCCAAAGATTTCAAATCATCCCATTCCACACACCACAACTAAAGAACGTGGGAAGAAGCCAAAGGCAGGTCTAGAGGAGCATACTGAGTGTCTCCAAGTGGAGAAATCACTCCCTTACGATAAGCATTAGCATTTTATCTTTTTTTTACTTTCGATTCATGTATTTCGTAACTTTGAATATTGAATTGATTTGTATGGTTAATATGAGCGGCTAAGAACCTCTCAGTGCTGGCCTAGTTATGATTCCTTAATTGTTTTGTTTGCGTTTACATTACTTCCGTATAATTATTTCTAAGTATATGCATGCATAGTTTGTTGGTTGCTACCCTTGTTTCGGTAGTTTTGAATGGCGGTAGAGGCTAGTTGCTTAGGAGATATGACCAACTCGCTTAGGAGATATGACCAACTGACCCTAAGTGAGTAGATCGAGACGGAAGGGTAAGATATGACCAACCGACGACCCTTTCTACTTGTGCGATTTGACCAACCGATCACCTACCGCTTGGATGAACTTATGAATTAGGGGTGAGTGTTAAAGTTGCTAACGCCCGGCACTCACTATTACAAATCTAGCATGTAGTGGTACTTAATGACTTGGCTTAGGGACCGGAACAACTGGACTTATGAAGGGACACCGACTTCTCCAAAGGTGGCATCTTTGCCGATAGGTTAGGCGAATTGACCAAATGTTGTCCTCTCGAATTTGACCCCACCTGAAGTAATTGGAAGTAAGTAGACATAGACATTACTAGTTAGGAGGATTAACTAGGTTAGCACCACTCTCCTCTATTGATTAAACCTTTGCCTTTTATCCGCTTTAGTAGTTAATTAATTCCTTATCGAAATCATTATTAAAATCTGTGACACCTAGACTTAGTAATAATCCCCACACATAGCTCTTGGGACGACCTCGGTTTTACCAAATACTACACTACACACGACGGGCACACCGCCTGTTAGTGCATTAGGTAGACCATAGGTATAACGAGACTATATAAATATTAAAACTCGGTCAAGAAAACTCGTGCATCGCCTTGTCGTTCATTAATTGGAAATAGTACCTAAATCATTTTAGCAACAATTACGGGAAGAATCAAGTAAAAGCACAGAATATACGTAATTTATATGGAAAGATATAAAACCTTTTCAAATCGCACCAAGGCACCGGATACTTTACACCATTTGCCCAATAGCTTCGTGACGTTGTCACCATGATTTGGGGTGTGAAAATGGACCGCCATAGCGCAATCGGCATCCGATGGTCGAAAATTCCACATTAAATCTACTCATACATCTAGGTGCTGTTTTTTTTTACACATAATTCAATATGTTAAGTTATGTTGAAAAACAAATTTGAAACAGAAACACACATTTCTGGTACAAAACTATCAACTAATTTATACACACCTCGTCCTTCAGCCATCCTGCCCTACTATCACTTGTTCCCAATAAACACTCCCAAAAAGGACGATCAACAATCGTGTCTTCATTGCCCATGGGAAAATAAACCTAGTAACATTTTTCTCCTTCAAAAACTTTTGAATGGAAGTCGCACGAGCTATCGTTGTTCTCTTCGCCTTTTTAGGTCTTGACTGATTCTTAAATAGAAATAAATAGATTTAATGAATTTTATTATTAAAAAAACAATAAATATATATTCACACAGTTAGATACCCACCTCCACAAATGGTTCCAATTGCGATAAAAGCTAAGTATCGTCAAAATCGAGAGCATTAGGAGGATTTGTTTTCACGATTGATCCTTGATGAACGCCTTTCTTTGGAGTAGTGTCGGTGGAGCAAGATAGGGTAAGTTGTAAAATCTCCCTGGTTTCCTCTTCCGTTTAAGTGACTTGAAAACAAATCTGATATTTTCAGCCTAAAAAACAATAACGATTCATTTTTTACCACTATTGAAAATGAAACAGATCTGATATGCATGAAAATGTGGGGCAAGGGGTGTTTGGATATGCAATAAAAAGGCATAAAAGCCTAGTGTCTTGGTGTATACTAAAACGTAAAGATATGTTACTCCAGGAATAAGAATTCGTATATCAACTTGAAAACTAACAACACGAATAAGCTATCCTAGAGCTAATTTAAGCTACAAAATCTCTAAGGCAATACTAATAAGCTAAATAGAACAAAGAAAAAGCAGACACACAGGTCTAATAAGCTAAAATCTGATAAGCACAAATAAATAACTTCAATCCTAAATAGCCTAAGTGGCTATGTTTGAGGTTTAGCACAAGCTTGAAAACAATAAGCTAGTGGCTCAAATCAACTGAGACCCGAAGAACAGCCACCAATGACCCTATTTACCAAAATTCAGACAATAAGAAGCTGTTAAGAGCTTCTTTAAAAGCTTATGAAAATGGTGGTTCAGACTGCAGACACACTTATGATCTTAGAAAAAAAGCTTCACTGAGACAAATGTTATGCTCATTTTAAGCAATCTAATGAACACTAAAATTGAATTCAATTAAAAACAGGTGAAAATAGCTATCCAAACTACCTATAAAAACATTTGTTGAGCATTAAGGACTTATTAACAAGCTCAAATTTGATCTGATATAAAGCTATGACAGAAACTAGTTATGACCAAAAACTAGTAAATGGCAATTTGACCAAGAACCTTTGAAACTAAAGATGCTAATGCACTATAAGCTAATTTAAACACTGATTAAGACCAAAAATATATTTACCAAGTAATCCAACGACTACCTTGTGCACAGTTTATAGTTGATCCAAACACCCCCTTAAGAGCATCTTATATGTCATTTATTCAATATTTAAAAAGACTATTTTTTGTGTTTTTAATATTCGCATGTGACTGAATATGTGTTCATGTAGATCAAATCAGGGCTGTTTATTGAGGGCCCTTGCTTATTTTCAAAAATAAATCTTCATTGCGGTTGACTAAGTATGTCTTCACTATTTGCATGTGACTTAGCATGTGGTGTGGTTTTTTCTATTTAATAGTGGAACCATGATCTGCTTCTTCACCATATTTGCTCCTATTTATTTTCAGTAACATCATCTAATTTTACTCCTATTTATTTTCAGTTTCTTCACCATATTTGCATCACATTAATAGAATTATGTCAAGTGGTAAAAGAGTTAAGTTTGAGCATAATGATGATGATAGGGAGTGGTCAATAAAGATAGCAAGAGAGGTCATGTTTCCTGAGATTTATTAATTATATGGACCAAATGCTAAACCAAGTTATCGATTACCAGCTGAAATTCTAGAAGACCAAGAAGACAAATATACGGTCAGGAACAAGTAGAAGGTGTAGAACCAAGTGGCGGTGTTAAACTTAAGCAACCACATCCGCAAGTCGAGAGTCCTAGTAGTAGTAACATTATTGTTGGGAAACAACCTAAAATGAAGGAGACCCTAATAGGCAAGTCAACCATATTGCATGATCGTAATGATGATCCAAAGCGAAAGAAGGAAAAGAAACTAAATGTTATTGTGTAGTTTCGAAGGTGATGTAGTTGCTAATATTGGTAACGCAGTACGTGTCTTTAGGGTGATGAAGTTGCAAATTGGCTAGGATTGTATTAAGTGAACTGTGTTTAATGTCTTTGCTCAAGTTATGTTTGTGTTTAAATTTCAGGAGGATTGTCGATCAGACTTTTATGTGAAAGATATTTGATGTCGAAGTCTGCTGCAGAGGGAAATTTTAAATGTTGAATTTTAGGGTTTTTAAGGTATTGATTTCATGATTTTCTTATTCTTATGGTTTATTCAAACATGGAAATCAAGTTTATTATCAAACTCATATATCGCATCACATGGTCAGTCTATTTAATTCTTCTTGTGCTATATTCATGATGGAATTTGGAACCTATTCTTCTTGACGATCCAATTGCAAGCATATACAAAGTTTATCTTTTATTGTTCTTGAGATCGTTTTCAAGGTTTAGGTTTCTTCTAAACGACTTGGATTTTTAGAATTAGCCACTTGATTGGTTGATTATAATAATTCTCTAAGAAGTACATGGGTCGGTGACAATATGTGATACAAATTAATGGCATGATTCATGGGTCCTTGAGTTGCTTTGCATGGAATCATAATTCCTTATAAAACGTTTTGCTAGTGCTCTATGATTGATACATATTTTACTATTGCTCGTTCATTGATTTTGATACTCTTGGTTCACTTATTGGTCGTGAGTTCGTACTCTAGCATTGCTAACCTCATCGTTATGTGTATCTTCTTTGGAATATTCGTTTAATGATATCGCTTCTAGATGAAACATGTTAAGCGCTTGCTACCTTTGAGTTCACGGTGTTATCTTATGAATCGCTACTAGTTCATTTTGTTACTCTCGCGCAATATTACGAAACTATCGCTAGCTTTGGTTAATCTCGCTAGTTATTTCGTAATCTCATCGCTGAACTACTACTAGTGATATCGGTTACAACTACTACCTTTCTCGTTTCCACCGCTGCTTATCATTACCATCGCTAGTGTTTCTTCGTTACCTTTGCTCCACGATATGTTACCACCGCATTTGTGGGTTACTCGCCATCACATTTTACCACTACTATTTACTATTCATTGAGATTAAGTGGGTGACATGGTTATGAGCGAGTCTCTGATCGAGGTGGAGTTGTAGTCTGTCAAGTTTGGTTAATGATTGTATTGATGGATAGTTGGAGATGTGATTGATCAGACGATAATATGGTGTGGCCAAGAAACAATGTTTGGAGTGGTTTGTTAGTACTACAGTTGGCCCTGATCTTTAAGAAGGTATTGTTGCTAATTTATGTTGAGGTGGTCGTTAACTAATATGCTGCTAAGTGGTGAATATTCTGATTGGCTATAATGGCTGTGATGATTTCTTTCTAATTGGTGGTATTTTATTGTCGTGGGTATATTAAAGAGTAATGGTTTGACATTATTCTTTTGATCTTAAAGGGAAAGTCTGGTGATTCTTTTAGAAGACTGAACTACATGCATGCATGATGAAAGTTTAATGCTTATGAGCTTTATTTGGTTACTAAGTTTCACATGGGAACAGAAGTACACATGGGATGGTGGCTGTTGGATTTCATGTTATGCTCGATATCGAACGGTCCATGGTTTTTAATTCTCATGTGGTTTTCGACTTGAGGGGAAGTCGAGCATGATGATTGTTATGGATTTTGGGAGACACATACACAGGTTATTGGTTCACACACACAAGGAGTTTGGAATTTGTTCTTAAAGGTTTTAAGAAAAAAGCTCATATTTGGTTTTTATTGAAGAATTGATTACGAGTATGGTTATCTATCACTTATTTGAAGGTGAAGTGGATTTCGTAGATGCGTATTCTTATTTTTGTGCATTCTTATTATGACAAAGAATTGACAAAACACTTAAAGGAGTGACGTTATTGTGCTCAGTGATTATTGTCAAGGGATTACAGTCTCCCTATACATAAAGTTGTATACGTTCGGAGTCATGTGGTTTGTACAAGATATAAGATACAAGTTTGGGTTATTCTACTTCTTCATCAAAATCATTATACTTGGTTTTCTTCACAAGTGATTATTACAAGGAGCTTACAGATTTGAAGAATCATTTGATGTTCATGCACCACTCAAGGAAGTTTTCGAATCTTACTACTATTGATTAGTATTACTACTGATGGTTTAGATTTCTGCTGTTTCAAGTTCATTTTTAGTTGCGGAAAACTTCATGGAGGGTAATTTGAGACATTGGAATGATGAATTGGATGTGTGGTATTGGTTCGTGATGGTCAAGATCAAGTTTGCATACGTTCCCTATTTGTTGATAACAAAAAGGGGAAGAGATGTTGGAGTGGCATGGCATGGATTAAGGGGAAGACAAGAGTGTTTCATTCATGGTGAGATTTAATTATCTCAATTTCTACTGCCGTCTAGGAAGTTAGTACAAGAACCGTGTTTGTTTTGTCATCATCAAATAGGGAAGATTGTTGGGTTTATTGATTTGATGATACAAAACAATAAAGAATGAAACATCAAGGACTTAAAGTGACAAGAAGGAAATCTACAAAAGAAGGAGGGACTTGCTTGCAAAAGAAGATTTATTTATTAGTCCTTTGTAGTCTTTTGTAAACCTTAATCCTCTAGTAGAGATTTGTAAACTCTAATCCACTAGTATATAAAGAGGACATGGGTGTAGGTTTTCATATACAAGTCTTCTATAATGTAGTCATTAAAAGGTGTGTGTGTATCCTAGGTGTGTAATTCATTGTAAGCGCCTAGGTTAGTGTAGTTTAGTTAACTCCAAGATCGAAGAAGGCCTTGATCCTATTACGGTTAGGTAACACGTTATTATTACGATCAAATAATAATTGGGGTGATGTGGAAAACCTTGTGTCAATAACATTGATTTATTTTAATTCTTTGCGTGTACATGTTCTATTATCATTGTTATTGTTAAACCCTAGAGGCTCAAAGCGATCTCAAAGAGTCCAACAAAATCCACATTATGTTTGTGTTTAATGTCTTTACTCTTATTATGCATGCATTGTTGGTAACAAATGATAAGATAAATAAGTGTACCTTAACAACTTCCTGCCCGTCCTCATAATAAAGGAAAATCACTTCTACTCGATCGTCATCTCCATAAGCCACCTCCCCAAGTATATCAGCCACCTCCATAGCCGGTTCATCCACTTTTGCGGCCCCCTCCCGAGCCGGTTCATCAACGTTTTCAACTGTTTCAACCCCCTCATCATTAGTTTGTTTTAAGTTTTTAAGAGTCCATTCCACAAACGATTTAAACCATACAGGTGCCTGCCACACAACCATTTCCTTTCCTTCTCCTACGGCTTTTTTTCCACAACAACCTCACTTTATTTATCTGCAAACTCATATTTTTTTGCTTCAACATCCATATCCATCGATCCCTAAAAAAAAGGGTTTGTGTTTTTAAAATTCATAAAATTGAAACAAAGGAAAAAATACTATAAATATATACATACCTCATCAAGAGTTGGATCGAACCCATCATAACCAATATCTGAGAATGCTTCATTCAAATTGGGTAAGGCGGCACAATCAAATTTTTATCCACCGCATAACATTATTGGAATGATCGGCATCTTCAAGACACGACAAGAAAGCAACTTTCATAAGTTGTGTCATAGATCGATTAACGCTTGAGTCCGTATAATACAACTTCGCTTCTCATCTTACGCTACATTAGTCTTTATGGGTGTGTGTGCAGAAGTATCCAAGGGTGTGTTGGCATCAGGTCTCAGCTGTAAACAAGTATTCAAATTGGTAAAAGATTTTTTTTACAGAATGAACTCAAAAAGATCAAATTACATCTTCTTACCTTATTCTCTCCA
Organism: Chrysanthemum lavandulifolium; assembly: GCA_022545495.1. Lineage (NCBI taxonomy): Eukaryota > Viridiplantae > Streptophyta > Magnoliopsida > Asterales > Asteraceae > Chrysanthemum > Chrysanthemum lavandulifolium. Next base: position 122,281,550 of record CM040242.1, on the reverse strand, counting down.
TCATCATCTTCTGACTTTATTCCTAAGATATTCTCAAGTACCCCAATTCTTTTTTAAACACTATGTATCTCACTTAATAGGTGTGATACATCAACGTCTCCTACACATTTTTCAATAGTTCCAACCCTATACTTAATCGACACAAGCTCAACATCAATGTGATCTTTATCCAACTTTAGTAACACTTTGCTTTGTCACATTTGTTGGGTTCTGGAACATCTTCATTCAAAACCTCCGGATTACCAACTGGAACATCTTCATTCGCAGTCTCATTCACCTTCGACGTTTCACCAAACTCAATAAAATTTTCTTCTTCTTCAGCAGTCTCATTCACCTTTGACGTTTCACCTACGGAACAACTTCATCAAGATCAACTATAGGAATATCATCGGCAATGTTTAAATAAGCTTCAATTCCATAAACATCCACATCGTTCATACCTTCCTCTTCAACCTCCATTACTTGATCACCAACTGTTCTCTTCTTTCCACAAGTTGCAACTCAAGTCCACGGATATATTCCATACTACGAATGTACCACGACACCTCAACTCGGCATTAGGTGGTACAAGCTTTTGTAATGGTCTAACATCCTACAAAAGAAACAAACTAATCGATATGATGAATGCAATAAAACATACAAGACATAACTAATTTTGGGTTTTATTGTTAGGAATTGGAAATTATATTGTGAAGCATCGGTCACCCCAAATATAATCTAGCTTAAGTTAGCTCGTAGACATATCGTTTATTATGTTATTTGTTAGTCGCTTATTAGCTTAGTTTAGTCTAGTGCAACACCGTGGAGGAAGGACGGTCTTTACCCCTTATGCTCGATCCATGGCCCAAGGAGGCGTATTACATTTTATAAATAGCCCTCTCCCCTCGAGGAGAGGTTGGATGTTCATTTGGAATCTAACCTTCCATTTGTTTCTCTCACTAGAATATCCCATTTTCTCTCTCTAAAATCATATAATCGCCCATATTTGTGAATGTTTGTGTATTTGTGAAATCCAATATGTAACAATTGGTATCAAGAGCCATGGTTTGATCATCTCTCTTACATATCCTTGGATTTCTAGTGGTTTTATATGGTGTTTGGGTTTGAAAAGTTTAGTGGTTTTGCATCATTTGGATCATTTCTTGTGTTAAAGTTTGAATTTTGAGTGTACTTTGTGTTTAGAATCATTGTAAGTGCTTGGTGTTTGATTTGGAAAGCTTGAATCAACGTGGTTGGGCTTGTTTTGGATTGAAAAGTGTGGTTTTGAAGTTTTTCAACTTAGCGACTTGTGTCTCGGAGTGTTTTTCTTCAGCGACTTGCTTTAGTAATTTCCAATGAGTTGTAGTTTAAGTTATAGCGACTTGATCTTAGCGACTTGTCTATTGAGACAAGCCGACAAACAAAGACAAGTTAGTCGAGGCTCCACTTTGGCTAGCGACTTGGTTGGGTTAGCAACTTGTTTCTATTATTTCTAGCGACTGCTTTGTTGTTCGTGGCGAGTTGCTACTTAGCGACTTGGAAACTTAGCGAGTTGTTCTTAGCGACTTGATACTTAGCGAGTTGTTCTTTAACGACTTGTCTGCTTAGCGACTTGTATTTAGCGACTTGGTGTATTAGCAACTTGTTTCTAAGGTTTATAGCAACTTGAGTACCTAGCGACTGGGTAAGTAGCGACTTGTCTTCAAGGTATTTAGCAATTTGGTGATTTGATGCAAGTTACATGTGCCAAATATCCATCAACACAATGACATACATCAATGACCCTTTAATCTCCAAAGTACTTGAACTCTATGATACCTCACGGAACAATGAAAATGTCTCGCTATTCGAATATTTAACCATGATCGATTCGAAGAAATTATGATCAAAACCCTTCACATTCTGAGTCAAATATCAATGAATCACACTTATTAATGACACATGATGCAAGGGAAATGGAATGCAACATTGAGTCCTTTCAACTACTTCATCAGCACCTTACACAACTGTTATCCACAACTAGGGATCGAACATGTAGTGCTCTCTTCCGTCAGGACTTATCCACATTGACAAGAACTGTGTTGCTGAACTTAGAACAACTGAAGCTTCAAATTACCAAAAAGAAGGTATTAATGGATGACTCTAATGCTGCACTTCAAGTAATCTACAACCAATTTCACCATTTATCAATGGGAATATTCCATGACTTTGATCAACAAGTATTGGAATTTCATTCAAGAAACATTTGGAATGAAATTCATGAGTTCATCAACACATTTATCCAACTTATGGATAATGTGGAAATGTACATTAAGGAAGCCGCTCAAGAGAATGATAAGTTGAATGTGTTGAATGGGTGTCGAATAAATTAAGTGAAAGTTGTGATAAATCGGGTAATGGATCGAGTTGAAAGAACGGATGATCTTGAATGCGAATATCGATACAACAAAGGATGATGAAACCATCATCTTGAATACAAAGACTCGTAGTCGGAAAAGCTTGAAACGACTTGCATTTCAAGACCTCTGTTGTGCATGAGGTAATCTGAGATGCCATACCAAAGAAACGAACCGGTGTCATGTGATGAGGTATCCTTAAGCGATCAACATAATGCATTTAATAATGTACACGATCAATTTGATTCTAACTCGATTATGACATTGATAAATGTTTCTTGGTTAAGCTGAATCTAAAATCTTTAAAACAAATGACATGGTTGAAAAAGGGTTTATGATGAACTTTCAAACAAATACTTAATTCTTGAAAAACATTGTATTTCCTTGAAATTGCAATACAACAAAGAGAAGAAAGTTTTCTTGCTACAAAAACTTGCATAAATCCGAATTCCGAATTTCGAGAATTTTTGAAATTAACCACTTAAAACCCAGATTCGGACAAAGATTCAATCATATGCAATCCGAAATTAGAACTCTCATATCTGCATAAGAAATGTAATATAGGGATGAACAATCCTAACTATGAGGTGAGTGATACGCTTAAATCTAGGAATTATGAATTGGCTCGTGTGTCCAACCTATTAAGGAAAATGAGTCCTTAAGAAAGAACTTATCGGAGAACAATTCAAAGTTGATAGATCAAACTAACTCCTTGTTAGCGAACATTGATGCCCTCAAAGCCCAAATTTAGGATAAGAGCTTCACTATTGTTGCTTTAAAAATGAGCTTAGGAAATCTATTAGAAATAGGGTGAACACTAAGTTTGCAAAACCGTCAACCTTGGGGAAGCCAATTGTACTGAACAACTCAAAACATACTGTAGTTAGTGTTAGGAATTGGAAATTCCATTATGAAGAGTCGGTCACCCCAAATATTATCTAGCATAGGTTAGCTCATAGACTTGTCGTTAGTTATGTTATTTAGCTGTTTATTAGTTAGTTTGTAGCGTAGTTTAGTTTAGAGTAACACCGTGGAGGAAGGACGGGTCTTTACCCACCGTATGCACGATCCACAATCCGGCTGGGAGGACGATAAGTTGTAAGTATAAATACCCCTTCCATCCATGGAAGGGTGGTGCTTCAATCTAACCTTTCATATTTTGTTAACCAACTCTACCAAGAAAACACCCAACTCTCTACTTTCTCTCTCTAATGGCTAACATGTATTTTGATCATCCAAGACCACCCGAATCATCATAACACATAATATTATGATCCTACAATTGGTATCAGAGACAGGTTATTGTGTTGTGTTGATTTGTTGTGGTTTTTTGTACCTTGGTAAAACTGTTTTTGTACTTTTAATGGTCGGATTATTTTCTGTTTTGTATGTTTGGTAAAACAGTTTGTTATCATGTATTGTATCCTTTTTGTTTGGTCAAATATTAAAAGTCTTGGTCTTTACATGTGAACAATATCTGTCTTTGTGTCATCTATGTCCATAACTGATATTTGTGTTTCCATCCTTTTAGACTTTTGGTACTAACTGTGAAAACAAATGGTCTTAAATGGTCAAAAAGTGGTCAAACTGGTATGTTTTTTCATGGTCAAATGGGTTAACATGATGCAATTTCTGCTGGTTTTTTCTGGGTTTGGGTTTGTATGTTTTGGCATTCTTGGTGGCGACTTGGTGGTTTTGATGTTTCTGGATTTGTTGTTTCATCTTGGTGGCGAGTTGACTCTTAAGTCAGGTCATTAGCGACTTGTCCAAGTTTTTTGCTAGCGAGTTGTTTGATAAAAAGACTATTGAGTTTTTACTCATAGTAAACCTGCAAGTTATAAAGTCAATAGCGACTTGTCCAAGTACTAAGTAGCGACTTATCTCATATCAAGTAGCGTCTTATAACAGAAAAGGATTAGCGACTTATATCAAAGAAAAAATGACATAGCGACTTGTTATTTAACAAGTCGTAGCGAGTTGTCAAATGCCAAATGGTTAGCGACTTGTGCATTTTGTAAAAGAGTTAGCGACCTGCTTTGAAAAATCATTAGCGACTTGTCTTGATAAGATTGACAGAAATGATGAAGAAGAATACTAAGACTAGACCATTGAAACCAAACCACAAAGACTCATCGACCTTTGTTTCATTATAAACATCATATGTCAAATGAGCCAAATGATAAACTCATAACTCGACTAGTAAAATGACTTAATTAGATCTACTCCAAAGAAAACCAGTCCGTATCCATACTGAAACCAAAACCTACACCATCCTACTCAATCTAACATCAACTATCACATGACTCGAACTAGTTTTGATCTCGTAGTTTCTTCTTCGTGTTATCAATGCAACATCAAGACTTTTTACAGTCTAGCACACGAAATAAACATATCATCATAGATCAATTTCTGAATTTGTCCAAAAATTAAGAAAAAGAGATTAACAAGTATGTTATCCCTTTGACTCGATTCGTTCGTTAATTAGATGCTAATACATAAGTGATCTCAGAATTAACTCAAACTAATCTCTTGTTTAAAGATCTTTTTGTTTGAGTTCATGTCCATCATCAATCAATAAATCAAATGTTTTTTTTATGTCCGAAAAATTGAAGAAACAAACAAAATTCAATGGGATTTCATTTGTCACTCACGTTGGGTATAAATCAAAAGGAGTACATAGATAAAGAACCAACCTTGGTAACTCGCATAATACCATCCACATGGCATGACGAACCCAAGGCCATCCCATGGCAAGGTCGTCTTGGTTTGTTATGATAATACTTTTGCTCGTAATCATTGTTCTTGAAAGATATGATAACTGTTTTGATGAGACACGCTACTTTGGTGGGATAACTTGTTTGTGATTGTGGGATTTGTTTATGTGAAGCGAGATTAGGGTTTGGTTAAAGGTGTTTAAGGTTGATTGTTCTTGCTTCTTTAATGCGAAAGAGAGTGAAGGGGCGAACATAAGTATGAGAGTATTTTTAGGGTTTCAGTTTTGGGATTAGGGTTATGTGAGTATTTGATGAGTGTTAGATACCCCGTGCAATTAGGGTAGATGTGTATTCGGTTATGGGCTTTTGTCTTAATCAGTGTGTGAATTGGTGGACCATACTCGGGTTTGTTTATTGGTTTAGACCGAAGATTCGTGTTAGTGGACTTGGATGGGCCTCACTAACTTAACCATTGGTCCATTGTGAATCAGTTATATCAATAAGATGACTTGTTTGGACATTTATAGAGTGTGATAAAGACTTGGCTATTTAGTTACGGTTGTGATTCCTTTCGCTTAACCCACAACGTAGCTATCACCGGTGTCTCACGCAGTTGAGGATTTATCAAGAGGTTTTGTACATTGGGTACACCGTTTCTTCTTCACAAGGATTAGTACAAGTTTAAGTAACAAACTGGGAATTTTACTTCATGATCAAGTTTGGTATATCGGGTTTAAACCATAGAGTTGTAAAATCCGTAATGATGGAACCATCCCGGAGAAAAGGAAAGTGTATTTGGGATCTTTTCGATCTTTGGTACTACGGTTTCTACTTGAAGAAGGGATAAAAGGGTGTACTTCATGAATTGGATGTGTGTCGGATATTCGTCATGGCGGTTTGGTTATTACATGTTTTACGGGGTAATTCGGGATGAAAACCATTATCATAGTTCATTTAAAAAGTCAGAGGAGGCTAGATTTGAGCTTTTAATAAGAAGATGTGACAACGGCGTTAATTCAATATTATTTATTTGAGGTTGAAGTGAAATATCACGGGCAAGTGTACTTAGTATCTGAAGGTATCGGGGATGGTTGGATGAAGATTCTTCAAGATCCTTGTTCAAGCTTATTATCAAAACGAGGACTTGGAAATCTAGTTATTGTTGGGTGATTTTTCCTTTTCTTTTACCACTTGGGGAATTGGGCTCTTATCATCTCAATATAACTATCACTTTAAGGAGTTACGTTGTAGTACTCAGTGTCACATTCAATTGTGGATTTTCAAGACGTAATGTACGTCTATTACTTGATGGTTGGTTGGTTGAAGAGTATAGAGTACTTAGAGATTCAATAAAGGATGAAGTCTCGGCACCGCTCTTTGTTACATATGTACAAGTTTAAGTCACGAGTTCGGGTTCGTTTACTTGAGGTCAAATTCATCATATTGGGTTTCTCCATCTGCTTTGTCACTACATAGAGCCTCTTGAATGATAATGGGGTTGATTACAAGTTTTGCCAAGAGAGTGAAAAAGAGAGATTATGACGTATGAACACAACGGTTCATGCCTCGTACTCTAAAGAAAAGAAAAGTGTACGTTTCGATGCGCTTTATCTTCAAGAAGAGAAATCTTCTTATGACGTTTGAACACATAAGTTCAAGCCTCGTTCTCTAAAGAAAAGAAAAGTACGTTTCGATGCGCTTTATCTTGGAAGAAGAGAAATCTTCTTATTATGACCATTCTCATCAACATGCTTCATATTTTTCCCATGCGCTTGGTCATCAAGTGAACCGAGCTACTATTGATTGTTTTCTTATTCCACTTGCTCGATTATAATGAAGATGGCGACATCATGTGCTAATTTTGCGGGGGAGAAGTGTGAATAGAACATTTGGATGATATTCACTTATTCAATCTAGAATGGCAACTCTGTTTGCAATTCTTAAGGGGGAGAAGAAGTGTGAAATTACTGCATGGTTGATATTATATGAGAATAAATGGTCAAACAGCTCCAAACTCATGTAAGAACCGAGCTTCTTCTTATCGGGTCATCTTCACATGGGGTTTTCTTCTAAAGAGTTGTTGGTTAACATCTTCACACGGGCTGATTTTGATTAATGACAAAGTGCTTCCAGTTGCAAGGCGGATTTCCTTGATGAACATCTTTCTGTTCTTGTTTGATTGGGAGGGATTTTAGTTAAGGGGATTTGCAAGAGGTAAGTTAATTGGGATGCTTTTGGTGAGATGAAGATGTTAACTATCTATTCCCCATTTGGACAATCTTGAAGAAGGTCGAGTCTGATCGGTTCTACATTTTTGATACATGTTAGAAGACTAAAAGGCGAGTTGCATTTGATTATCTAAAGACTTCTTTTAATCAGGCATTTATCAAACATATTGTCGGTTTAGGGAGAGCACTAATTGGGGAGAGTGAAATGTCGATTTAATCCCCAATTAGACTTGCTCACACTCTTGACAAGTTGATTCTCACATACACATCGAGCTTATGTTGGTCTTCTCAAAAGATTTCAAGTATTTGGGTCGATAAGATGTTGCCGATTACGAGTGTCAAAACCGGCAAGGGGAAGGAGACAAGCATCGATCTAACGCGAGTAAACTTGATGAACTTAATACTTCTAAGTGATTGAAGATATCCGGGGAAGACGAAGGTCATACCGCAGAGAAACTCAATGTTTGACTCATGGCATTTAGTGTTCTTATTCCAACTATGTGGGGAAGAGATGGAAGCGTTAGTTTACGAAGATGAAAGAGGTACACAAGTGTGTGATGATTTTGATGTTATCACAATCATCGGGGAGAGAGATTGTGTACATTGGGATGCTCAATTTGTTTCACTTGAGGGCGTCGGTGATTCGTAGATATAATCACTTATTCCGGAGTTGACATCCGCAGAGATAGTCCTCCGAGAGATAATCGGAGATTCGACCGCTTCTTCAATGTTATCGGTTATTCTCTCTTTGGGCATTGGTGCCGGGTTCTTGAGCTTCATACACAATCATCGTGAAAGATAAATGTGCATCGGGTGGTTGTATCATTTATTCTTTGGAACCTATTTGTATTCGGGCTCTTGAGCTCTATTCTAAAAGACAGGCTGCATCTATTCAACTACTCGGGAAGTGGTCTCTTGACACCTTTTGGAATGGATTCGTCGAGACTTGAAGCTATGAAATTTGAGAAGAGTTATTTATGTGTGGGATGATACGTTGTTGTTCTTCTATTGGATGATATAACCTCGAACGATGAATCACGGTGATTATTCTTAAAGGAGCGACAAGTTTGATGATAATGGTGTGCTTTTTGAACTGGCTAAGAGAAGCTTGAAAGAAAGCTTTGAATCTTTCACTAAAGGATTTTCGGTTTGGGGAAGCTTCCAAAGTCTCACTTTCGGATGGTTCAATTTCTTTCTTCAATGCAAGAGCCTCGGAAGCTTTGGTGGTTAAAGTTTTAGGGATGATGACTTCTATTTTCTACAACGGGGTTGCTCGATATCCTTATCTCGGTACTCGTATCATCATCTTCTTAAACTATATCATCTACTCTATCTTTGTATATATTTTCAAAACCAAAATACAAAAATATAAAACCAACAAAAGATAATAGAAAATATAAAACCTTCAAAACCCCATAAAAATCGAAAATTTCAAAATACCAAAAATATGTTTTCACATGACATGTCTTCGGTATCGATAACATCTCATGGTCTTAGAAATGTCATTCAATAATGGCACGGGACCATAGATGAAGTTCGACAGAGGTGTAAATATTCTTTTCAAAACATGTCTCAAAATATGGTTGCGATTACTTGATCAGTAACCCGTGCCTAAAACTATGGCTTGCTATTATTTCAGATAGCAACCCGTTTTTCAAAGGAAGGAAAGTGCTGCGCTAAACCTATTTTCAAAATATTTTGTGCACTTATCCTAAAACATAATGAGGAAAGTATGTCGAAGGACTGCTGTTCCTACTCAAATATTTTTCCTTCAAAAATTCTTAAGAAAAATATTTGTTTTAACAAAATGGTGGTAAATGAGTTGCTTTAAAAACAATTAGCTTCAGAGTTTTCATAAAATTTGAAAACTCAATCAATGACTTCAGCGCTTTTAAATTTTTGAAAAATTGAGTCATTGATTGAGGGGGAGAATGTTTTCAAATTAATATCATCTAACGTTGAAGGACTAGGTGCCCAGGATATGATTGTTAGGATTAGATGATTAGAGTTTGATAAACACATAAATCCCATACCTTATATGAACTGATTGTTATGTTAGATTGACTTTAATTAGTCGATTGCTGTTTGGTGATGTCGACCACCATATATCTGTATGTATGTTCACTAATGTATGCAGATATCATGGTATAAAAGAAAGTTCCCGATCCGGATCCCACAATTGAAGATGATTGGATGCCGAAAGGAAAGGGTAACTATATCTTGGGTTGACAAATGAAGAAACGGAGCTTAATTGGACTTCTATGGAGTGTTGGCATGAAAAATGCAACGTAAGAGGTCTCACTGCATCCGCAGATGGTTTTCTTCTAAGTGATTGAAGAAACGGAGCTTAATTTGACCTCAGTTGGCATTAAAATGCAACGAAGAAGTCTCACTACATCTGCAGATGGTTTTCTTCACCCTCTGACATCAACGAAGCTTCTCAAACACCTAACGTATCTTTGTGCAGGATACCATTTTTAAACAATTTTGAAAATTTTGATTAAAATTGTTTTGGAAATGGAAAAATATTGTTTTTGAAAATAAATTGGACTAAATTTTGAAAATCACCGGACTTCATTTTATCAAAAATATAAGTTACTCAATCATCGACTACGGTCATCGATTGAGGGGAGAGTGATTTAAAATAAATTATTTTCAAACAATATTTCATCAATCAAGTCCGTTGGTACAATAATAAGTGGTGATCTAAATATTTAATTTTATGTCATGGTATGATTTTCTTTAAAACTCAAAGATCTTACAAAATGAAATTTTTATGTTCTTGTTTGATTGTGAAATTGTTTTATTTTACTAAAGATCTCTTAAAAACAATCATACGACACTAACAATCTTTAATGTCTTAAAATGATCCTTATCATCATTTTTCAAAATCAAATCTTTGCGTCTTTCCTCAAAATTTCTAAATGATTTAAATCTTTTGGGATCACAAATCTCAAATGGTTTGAAATTTTTGATCGGGGGAGAGATCATGATTTAAATCTCAAATTTGTTTTAGTCCTTTAAAGGCACTCCTGCCTCCATGTGCCAAACGATTTCAATATATGATGCACATGTTGAGGAGGAGCATTTATCCAAAAACCATATGAGTATTTAAACCAGGCACATATTCTCCCATGTTTTCTAAACCTTATTAAATCACTTGGGATCCAAAATCTCAAAGGGTTTGATATTTTTGATCGGGGGAGAATTTGTGATTTAATTATGAAATTTGATAAAGGATGATCGATTTGATTCAATTATGCTTGTTCTCTCTAATATGTGCTAAACTCTTTCGTTTATCTATGCACATATTGAGGGGGAGCGAATGGTTTCTTAATGGCTTTTGTGATCGTGGTTGTACTTCAAATGAACTCTTTCCTCTATGTGATAAAATGATTTCAAATATCCTACACATATATGAGGGGAGAATTTTACCAAGAAAGTCAAATGGCTTTTCTATGAAAATTGTGATCAAGAAATTATTTCAAAGAAATTATTTCAAAGAACTCTTGCCTCCATGTGCCAAACAATTTCAATATCATATGCACATGTTGAGGGGGAGCATTTATAAAATGATTAAAACAATTAAGGTACAAAATGCTTTGATTTTATATCACAAGTACCTTGATTGATTTTCCAAATGATTTTTCAATTGGTTTCAAGAAGAAAAGAACAATACCAAAAGACCGACCAATTTACTTTATTCATGGTGTTATAAGGATGGTTAGGTTAGGTATTTGTTCCCACGATCCCTTGCCAGAGCGGAGGGATCTACCGAGGACAATCCACTTGATAGTGTAGAGTCCTTAGGTATGATGAAAAAAGGAGAAAAGTGAGAAATGGGAAGAGTCTTGTTGAGAAAGAGCTAGGCGAAATAAACCCAACAAGGTTCTAGTAATGAAGTCTCGGTAAATCTTGAAGGGTTGAAGAATGAAAAGAAATGAAATGAGAAAAGGGTGAAAAGAAATAGCCCTCAATAATATAACCTTAGGCGATAACTGGGTTCAATACATATGCTCTTGGTGTTTACTAAAGTAACACCGTATTGAAGACAAGACGTCATGGACCCGATGACGCTTGCATTAAACTTCCCAAGCTACTCAAGTTCCTCTTAAAAGGGCTTGTTTCATTCTCACGGGAACCGACATTATCTATCGACTTTCTCTTAGATATTGTTGATATTGAAGAAGGAGACCCTCCCTAGTCTCGGCATAGGAAACCAAATGTGCACTATTGAGTCTAGAGCCAAGTGATCATCCACAATATCTCATTAGGACACAAAATTAATGAAGACTTCTTGCTTCACACAATGTGGAAAGTAAGAATATATTAAGAGTCCTCGCATTATCCTTGTGGTATTGCCGGAACATCCGAGT
>CM040242.1:122235615-122269757 GCA_022545495.1 Chrysanthemum lavandulifolium | reverse complement strand
TAATGAATAATATGAGTGATCTTGCTTATCACTAGGGTTACACCTTGAAGCTTATGTGAATGATACATATGTAATTCGTAAGTAAATACCTAAGACAATGACCTAGGACCTCCTTTTATAGTACAAGGAGTCCTTTACAAGATAAGTATAAAGCTAACAATATAGAATATACACAAGATCTTTTCTATACTTATCTAAACACGTTTTCCTAACAATTATCTAATAGCGATGGTAATAATGTGCCAAGGTGGTAATACGCTTCCCATGCGAGTGCAACTACTTGTTGTCTTCAACAACTATCAGTGGTAACAAATTATTCCCAACAAGTTAACCCCGAAAATGAATTCGAGACCATCACCTTTGTAGCACCTTTTCCAGGAAGAATCCCACAAATTTTTCCTTGGAAACCATCTGCTGAGTTCGTCTGGAACGATATTGAAGCTACTGGTGAAGAATTCATGTATATCCCCGAACTTTTCAAAATGTTCAAGGCTGCGTCTGTGGCCAAGTAAAATCAGGAAGATTCGAGTCAGGCTGATGACTCGTTAATAAAATAAGCGCTTCTCGGGAGGCAACCCGTGTGTTTTCCGATTTGATTTTCTGTGGTCATGCCCCAAAGTTTAAACCTCTGGTTCAACTTAAGTGTGGAGGGTGCCACCTTTTAATAAAACTCTTTTGTTTGTTTATAAGATTTTGTGCAGGTAATGATTACTCCATTGGACACTAGGATTGAAGAAAAATTAAGCTGACAAACTCGTTGGAATATCTGGTTTCATCTCTATTTTCTCTATTTCTATACTTTGAAGTTCATTTTTCACATTGAGGACAATGTCTAACTTAAGTGTGGGGGGTTTAAAATTAGAGTTTTCATGCTTAAAATTAAAATTTTGTTTGCCCTTGTGATCTAGTTATTTTTCACACTTTTAGGATTATATATTAGAATAACTGGATCAAAACCCACTGGTAAAGCTGGTAATATTTGAAACTTCGAGATGTCTTCCGATTATTATTGCAATCCATTCTAGGATCGATAAACATTTAGCCCTTACCACTAAATTGTGAGGATTTGAGCCTGTTCTATAGAAAGCATACATCCTTTATGCTTGATCTTTTGCTATGAGTGTGCTGGTGATTTTATTTACTCTAGAACGTGTACTTGTAAATCATTACCAGACCACACTTAGATCGCATTCGTGCGATATAAGTGAATTCGTGTGATAAAGAGGCACCTTAGGATTTAACCCAAATGGCCTTCCATTTTTCATATCATGCTATATTAGCTAGCCACACCGGTTAGTTAACAACCTACATGGACCCATTTGTAGTGCTTATTTTTAGCACTAGATACCCTTAGTTACACCCTCTGAGCCATCCTTTTCATTTTTTATTCATCCAGAAAATACAAAAAGATTTTACACTTTAAACCTTAACCTAACCCTAGTCAATGTCTAAACGGTTGGTTGCTAGTCACCTGGAAAGTGAAGAATGTTCAAATGATTATGAGTCACCACATTTTGTTAGATTGATTAAGCCATTTCATGAAGTATCTGAGTAAAAAACATGTTGAAAGTATGAATGTATTAGCCAATGTGCTATGTTCGAAGAAAAATTGTCATGGCGAAGCAAAGCGAAGAAATGTGGAAGTCCGAAGAAAAGAAAACGAAGCTTTAATCATTTATTGGTTCGCGGATTGTTTGGTAGCTAGCAACACGGGTATTAGACTTGATTTTATTTTTTTATTTTAACACCAATTTCATAAACACTCCCATGCCTTATCCATAACTTTAACCCGAAGCCATAACATCATAACCTGAATAAAAGTCCTCTTTAGATGTTTTTGCTTGGTGCTCACGCCACGTCGGTGGAGTTTTGTTTCTTGTACAAGCTTATGGTAATAATCTAATCATGACTGAGCTATGTGTGTGATTTATCTTGTTACTCCACTAAAATTGAGTGATTGAGTGAATTATATTATGTTCCTTTTTCGTGAGGTGTTTTGAAATGTTAATCATGCAATAAAATCATTGGATATCGTCAAACATCTTGAAAGATTTACTTTTATAAAGCATAATTGATGAATCTCCTCTCATACTTGTACTTGGTTGATTTGCATCACATTTTTCCTAGATTTGCTTGAGGGCAAGCAAAGTTTAAGTGTGGGGGAATTTGATAACGCTCAGATTGTACATGTTTCTAGTAGCGTTATGTGTGCTTTTGTATATGTTATTTGGTTATAATTGCGTGATTTCAGTGCTTAATCGTAACAAAAGATGTTTGTCTAGTGTTTATAATCAAGTGCAGGGAAACGAAAAGAAAAGTAAATTAATGTTCAACAAATAGAAGATTCCCATTTCAGTAGAGCATGTCAAGAACAAATCAGTATCTCAAGTACCTTTGAAGACCATAGTGATTGAAGAACCAAGTTCTACAAGACAAAAGAAGTAAAAGATCAATTTTCCGTAACTCAAGAAATCCAACCGGATCGGTTGCCATTGCAACCGAATCGGTTGAAAACTGATCAAAAAGTGCCAAAGACGCCATCACAACCGTTCGGTCGCCGCCCGCAACCGGAAATGGTTGGCTCCTTGTAGAAGACCAACCGGATCGGTTGGTCATGTAACCGATCCGGTTGGAGAGCCTGTTTCTGCCAAATCTTCATCACTAAGTTTCCCCATTGCATCCAAACGATTCTAGGACCTTCCCTTGGTGTATTCTAGTCCCTTCCTAATTCCTTGGAGGCTAAGTTTAGCAATTAATACCCTAGGCCTTGGAATTAGTATAAATGGAGGCCTTTTGTGAGCATATGAGACACACACTTCAATACTAATCTCTCTACTCATCAAATAAAGCTCTTAAGCTCTCAAATTCGTCCTTAGAAGTCCAGAAAAGTTTGGAGTTCCAGAAGTTCCATATTTGGAGGCCAAATCACCAAGAAGTCTACCCCAATACTTTGGGAATCATTACTTCACCATTTGTAATCTTATTCCAAGCATTGTAAGACTTTTAATCATGTTTTCTAATGTTCAAAGTTCTGAGTTTATGTTCATGTTTGCTATGAGTGGCTAGTTTCTTTATACACTTGCTTAAATGATGTTGATTATCATATGATTAGTTAGTGATTGTGTTAACATGTTTTAATTCAATTTCAAGTTGATTCTAAGATCCAATTGTGCTAAAGTTTCATAATGACATTTGTTAATCAAGTTTGACTAGTTGATAGTAATCGTAGAGGTCGAAAGAACTTATTGTTATTCAACTAGTTATAATCATTTTGTCTATGGATGATTGTTTTACCCATTATTCTTGATTAAACAAAGGAACTAAGGTGTGGTTGTAATAAAAGCGCTTTTGATTATCAAATTGGATTGATCGGAAACATCTAAAAGGTCGTAAGATTAGTTGTTGAGAATCAATTGTAGCCTTTATCTATAATCGGTTACCTTTTGTATTGACCATTTCTTAAGCAATTTGATGAAACAAGTGGATGTTTTTGTGTTTAAGTTTATGAAAGTGAACTTATGAAACTTGAATTGATCTTGAATTGATTGGTTAAACGTAATGCTTGTTTTTATGAACTAAAATCTTGTGAAGGTTTAACTTGTAAGAACAATAGATTAGTACACCAACTAATTATCACAACCAACATGTTAAGAGGTTAACACAATCACATTAATCTAGGATATGAAACTAGTTTAAGCAAGTGTAGTTTTTAATCATTTGTACTTCATTATCTCTATTTGTGTTGTTATATGTTTTGGATAGACTCTGTTGATTCATACTTGTTAATTAGATTCACTCAAATCCCTGCGAACGATCTCGACTTACCTTCATAATCTTGCTATAATGGACGAGCACACTTGCTCGTATGTGTTATTGGTAATTTTGGTAACTCACCTTTTATAAATTTAAAACTTATACACATGACACATCACTTAGAAAAACCGTAGAAAAAAGTGTGAACACTAAGTTTACAAAACCATCAACCTTGGGAAAGCCGCTTCTCATCCCACTAGAGACCGGTCCGTTGTTAGGCAACTCTCGCATTCATATCTCGAAAGAACAAAATCTTTAAAGAGAAGGCTTGCCTCCCAAGTTGATGCGATAAAAGTTTTGTCAAAACCGGTCACTTCACCGAGTTACCTAAGAATAACGCTTCTAGCTCGTTAACCCTCAACAAGTAGCCACTTCTACTCCCAGCACCTCTAGGATTAGTTCGAAAACAGTGTCAAAACCAAGCATTAAAACCCAGAATTCATATGATATGAATGACTTGTGGAAGAACTATTATCTAGAAGAAGCTAGGAAAAAGGCACGGATTCGAAAAGACGGAATTTTAGGTGCAATACCTAGGGTGATGAATTTCACGAGATTTCAAGGCACTGCTAGTAGTAATAAACCATTACCTAGGAACACTCAAAATACTAGGGGTTGGCTTGCATCTAAGAGTAGTTATATGAAGAAGAATGCTAAGCATGTAGTAAATGAAACTAGAAATTCTGAGTCTTTTCCGAATAAGAAACATTTTCCTAATTCACATGCTAAGGTACAATCCACTAAGACTACTAACATGGCTAAGGTTCAATATGTCATGAAGTAAAACAAACCTAAAACTTCATCTAGATGGATCCCAACTGCTAAATATTTGGAGTCTAGGAATAACGATAAGTCTTCCACTTTGCATAAGAATATCAACAATCCTAGACCTTGCCTTAAGTGGATACCGTCTGGTAGAATGTTTAAGGATGTTGGACTTAGGTGGATACCTACCGGAAAGCTGTTTACCGATGGCAAAATCAAGGTTGACCGTGAAACCCCAAAGGGTTTGGATACTAATGTCACTAACCAATATATATGCAATCAAGCTTGTAATGTTAGTGCATGTAGTCCTTACTCATTCAGATACTTGATCCTTCAATACATGGATGGCTTAAAGTATGGATAACAAAAGTATTGATACCTCATAACTCACAGGTTCAAGTAACTCAACCTTGATATTCAATCGGTTATGACGTCTGTTCACATCATTTCAGGCCTCGTACTTCATCATTATGGCGTCTGTAGATAGCACTTCAGACCCCGTTCCTCAAAGAAAAGAATGGTGTACGCTTCAGTGCGCTTTATCTTCAGAAGAAGAGAAATCTTCATGTCATGACCATTCTCATCTACATTCTCCATCAACAAGCTTCACGTTTTTCACATGCTCATTCAATCATCAAGTGGGTCTACATTCATTGGTGCATATTCTTATTCACTTGCTCAATCAAAAATGGCAAACTTCATTTGCAATTTTTGAGGGGGAGAAGAGTGAAGAAACTTAATGACAATCATCAAGGGATCTGCTTATTATTGATCGTATTCTTATTCACTTGTTTAAATCAAAAATGGCAACTTAGGATGCAATTTTGAAGGGGAGAAGGGTGCATATTCTACTTATTGATGGATTCTTGAATAATGGTCATACAACTCTCCTCAAATGCCTAATGTTTCACTTACTAAGGATAACTAGGATTTATTGGTTGGGATTCATTGTTTCAAGATATGTTTGATGAGTACTTCCAACTTCCAACGAATGTTGATCATCTAGTTCCTGAAGCTCCTGCTCCGGTTCCTGCTGACTCAACTGGTACACCTTATAAGAAGTACAACGCAAACTACTCAAGAAACCAAATCTCTAGTTAGTCCTTAAGGCGTTGATAATGACTATCATAATATTGCAGTTTCACTCATGAATAATGATACGCTCTTTGGTATTCCTTTGCCAAATCTTCACGGATTATTTTTCATGAATAATGATCCGCTCTTTGGTATTCCTTTGCCAAATCTTCACGGATTATTGTTCCTTCCAATGTGCACTCCGTAAATCAACCACATGAGCATTGAGGAAAATGACCTCCTCATCCGCTTGAAGACATTATTGATGAATCTTCCAGATCAGTCTCTACACGCCTTCATCTACCCACTCAAGAAATGTTTTTGTTACCATGATGCTCTCATATCCTCAACTGAACCTAATACTCACAAAGAAGCATTGACTGAATCCTGCTAGATTGTAGCTATGTAAGAAAAGATCAATGAGCTTAAATACTTGAAGTTTGGGAGCTCGTTCCTCGTCCAGATCACACTACGATCATCACGGTAAAGTGGACACTTAACGTCAAACTTGATGATCTGGGAGGCAGGTTGAAAAACAAGGCTAATTTGGTAGCATGAGGATACCTTTAGGAAGAAGACATCGATGTTGAGGAATCATTTTATCCGGTTCATTCAGTGTATCGACGTACATCAGATCGTATGTATATTCACATGTTGGGCATTTGATATAAATTGATCACTTCAGAGTTAATCGTTTATCACTTATTTAAATTTGAAGTTGAATTTCACAAAGGAGTGTTCTTATTTTATCTTGAAGTCGGGGTAGGTTGGTTGCATGATTTTCAATGATATCTTGCTCGTGCTTAAGAGTTAAGTTGAAAACTTGGGTTATCTAGTTACCAGTAGTCGGGATGGAAGTTTGTAGACATGGTTAACTATCACTAAAAGGAGTTACGTTTCAGTACTCAGTGTCATACGTATTGGACGATGTGGATAATCTCAAGAGGTGTTAATGTCTCATACTTTCATTGGGTATTGAGTACTTAGAGATTTTCATGATGCATGAATTCTATACACCGTTCTTCCAACATTAGTGCAAGCATAAGTCATAACTGCGGGAAAATTCAACTTCAGTTCAAGTTTGGTATATCGGATTTGCTTCATCACTGGTCACTTCAATTTTTCCACATATGGGTTGGTAAATATAGTCAGGGAGAGTTTACGTAGCAATTGATTCTCACATGATTCATTTGGGATATTTGAGTTCTTCTCACAAACTCAACGAGTACACGTGATGAACTTTATGATTGTTGATATTCCGGAAGACAAATCAGAACCAGAGAAACTCGCTTTTAACTCGTGGCTTCCGTGTATTATTCCAATTATTTAGGGAAGGATATATTATTCCAACTATTTGGGGAAGGATGTATTATTCCAACTATTTGGGGAAGTGGTCTCGGAGACTTTTGGTATGTGTTACTTCAGTGTTCAGTTGGAAGAAATGTGAGAAGAATATTTAGAACGTGAGATGATATTGCTTATCGACATCTTCTATATGGTTTATGATAAAGTGCTTCCGGTTATTGCTTCATGTACACAATGTAATGATGATTTCAATGAGATCGCAACCATCAGGGGAGAGATATGTGTACATCAGGGACACATAGCATGTTCACATGATCGAGCTTAATCAAAAATTCCGAAGTTGACATCAAACATGATCGAGCTTAATCAGATATTCTGGAGCTTACATCCGCAGAAATAATCAGTGACTCAACATGTTACTTGGATGTCATCATCTCTACTCTTGCTGGGTACTTGTGTACATTATGGGCTGAGTGGTTATATGGAAGATAAGTGGAATGCACTTGGTAAAATGAAGATGTTGATGTATTGTTCCCTTAATAGAAAACTGGTCAATCTCAAGAGTAATGTGTACATCGGGGACGACAACAAAGTTCATGTGATCGGACTTAATCGTTATTCGGATTTGATAACCACCGAGACGATCAATGTTTCAACTTGTTACTTGTGTTCTCGTGTTCTTGAGTCTTGAGCTTCATTCAATGAGACCGTTTTTTTTCATTTCTACTTCTTGGGAAATGGTCTTTATTCTTAGTTTGTCGGTTTGGGGAAGCTACCAAAATCTCACTTTCAGAAGGCTCAAGTTTTGACGACGATTCAAGAGCCTTGAAAGCTTTGGTGGTGAAATTTTAAGAGATGATGACTTCTATCTTCTACAAAGTGTTGTACGATATCCTTATCTCGGTACTCGTATCATCATCCTTCTTATACTATATCATCCTCTTTGTATATATTTATCGAAAAGCAAAATACAAAAATATAAAACCAGCAAAAAAAATAGAAAAATATAAAACCAACAAAAACCCATAAAAATCATAAAATTTAAAAATACCAAAAATATTGTTTTCTCAAGACATGTCTCCTGGTATCGATAACATCTACGGTCTTAGAAATGTCATTCAATAATGGCACTTGACTTTAGATGAAGTTTGAGCAGGAGGTTTAAATATTTCTTTCTAAACATGTCTCAAAATATGGCTTGCAGTTATTTCAGACTGTAACCCGTGCTTAATCATGGTTTGCAATTATTTCTGATAACAACCCGCTCTTAAAGAAAGGAAAGTGTTGCGCTTAAACAATTTTTATAAATTTCGTGCACTTATCCTAAAACAAAATTGAGGAAAGCATGTCATCAAAAAGACTGTTGTTCCTACTCAAATATTTTTCTTTCCAAAAAAAAAGTTCTTCAGAAAAATATTTGTTTCAAAAATGGTGGTAAAATGAGTTGCTTGAAAATCAATCAGAATCAAGTTTTCATAAATTTGCAAAAACCAATCAATGACTTCAGCTTATTTAAAACTTTTCATAGAAAGAGTCATTGATTGAGGGGAAAATGTTTTTCAAATTTATATCATCTATCCGGCTTATCTAATTATCCTACATACTTAACTGAAAAATATTTTTGCCTATGTTGAAGGACTAGGACTTTAGGATATGATTATTAGGATTAGATGACTATAGTTTGATAAACACGTTATTCCCATGCCTTACATGATCAGATTGATATGCTGGATTGACTTTTATTAGTCGATTGCTGTTTGGGGGTTGTCGACCACCATATATCTGTTTGTGTTGACTAACGTATGCAGATAAGATGGTTTATAAGAATGTTCCCAATCCGGATCCTACAAATGAAGATGATTGGATGTCAAAAGGAAAGGGTAACTATATCTTGGGTCAACAAAAAGAAGAAACGGAACTTAATTGGATCTCTATGAAGAGTTGGCGTGGTATATGCAACGTCAGAGGTCTTGCTGCATCAGCAGATGGTTTTCTTCAAGCCCTACAACAAAAACTGAAGCAACTTGTGTTTTTCTCCACCTAATGTATCTTTGTGCAAGACAAGTAGTGGATACCATTTTTGACAAAACAATTTTAAAATTATTGTTTTTGAAAATGGAAAAATATTTGTTTAAAAATAAATTGAACTAAATTTTGGAAATCAACTGGACTTCATTTTTTAAAACTTAAGTCTCTCAATCAATGACTACAGCCATCGATTGAGGGGGAGAGTGATTTCAAATTCAATAGTTTCAAACAATATTTCTTCATAAAAGTACGGTTTGTACAAAATAAGTGGTGATCTAAAGATTTAATGTTATGTCATGGTATAATTTTCTTTAAAACTCAAAGATCTTTCAAAATGAAATTTTTTCTGTTCTTGTTTGATTGTGAAATTGTTTTATTTTACTAAAAGATCTCTTAAAACTATCATACCTGACACTAACAATCTTTAATGTCTTATATTGATCCTTATCAGCTATTTTCAAAATTAAATCCTGCCACGTCTTTCCCCAAATTTTTCTAAATGATTTAAATCAATTGGGATCACAAATCTCAATTGGTTTGAAATTTTTGATCAGGGGAGAGATCATGATTTAAATCTCAAATCGGTTTTAAAAGGTGATTGTTTCAAAAGCACTCCTTCCTTCATGTGCCAAACGATTTCAAATACATGATGCACATGATTGAGGATGAGCATTTAATCAAAAACCAGAAGAGTATTTAAACAAGGCCTCATTTTCTCCCATGTTTTCTAAACCTTATTAAATCACTTGGGATCCAAAATCTCAAAGGGTTTGATATTTTTGATCGGGGGAGAATTTGTGATTTAATTATGAAATCTGATAAAAGATGATCTTTTGACTCAAAGTGCAGGCTGCTCTCCTATATGTGCTAAACGGTCTTGAATCTCGAAGTACATATTGAGGGGGAGCATTTCAAAAGAAAATAAAGTTTCAAGGTACAAAGATTTCTATATTTCACCATAAGTACCTTGATTGATTTTCTAATGGTTTCTCAATGACAAATGTGATCATGGAAGTTCTTCGAAAACCTCCTTCCTCTATGTGTTAAATGATTTCAAATAACCAACGCACATTTTGAGGGGGAGAATTTACCAAGAAAATCAAATGGCTTTTTCCACGAAAATTGAGATCAAAGAAAATTCTCAAAGACCTCTTGCCTCCATGTGCTAAACAATTTCAAAATCATAAGAGCACATGTTGAGGGGGAGCATTTCTAAATGATCAAAACAATTAAGGTACAAAATTCTTTGATATTATATAACAACTACATTGATTGATTTTTCAATTGGTTTCGAGAAGGAATGAACAATACCAAAAGACCGACCAATTTACTTTATGCATGGTATTATAAAGATGGTTAGGTTAGGTATTCGTTCCCACGATCCCGCCAGAGCCGGAGGGATCTACCCGGGGACAATCTACTAGATAGTGTAGAGTCCTTAGGTATGATGAAAAGGGAGAAAATGAGAATATAGGAAGAGTGCCGATCGAGACAGAGCTAGTATCGAACAAACCCAACAATGTTCTAGTAATGAAGTCTCGTAAACACCGAAGGGTTGAAGAATGAAAAGAAATGAATGTAAAAGGGTGAAAAGAAAGAGCTCACCAATAATTCAACCTTAGGCGTAAACCGGGTTCAATACATATGCTCTTGGTGGTTACTAAGGTAACGCCGGTATTGAAGACAAGACGTCATGGACCCAAAGGACGACTACACTAAAATTCCCAAGCTACTCAAAGTTCCTCTTAAAAGGACTTATTTCATTCTCACAGGAACCTACATAATCTATCGACTTTCTCTTAGAGATTGTTGATATTGAAGAAGGAGACCTCTCCCTAGTCTCCCAAGATAGGAAACCAAAATGCGCAATTGAGTCTAGAGCCAAGAGATCATCCACAATATCTCATTAGGACACAAAACTAATTAAGGCTTGTTGTTTCACACAATGTGGAAAGTGAGAATATATTTTAGAGTCCTACGTATTATCCTTGTGGTATTGCCAGAACATCCGAGTGATATGTAAAAATATTCACGATGAAGATGGAAATCCTTCTAGAGCCAACATTAAACAAGCTCTTGGTGGGTGACATGTGAGATCTTTCCAAAAGATCAAGCTTGTGACAACTGGATAAAAATGATGGGGTGATTCACTCTTGAATCAACCTTGGTCCAGGAAATGAATTGACGGATACCTTTGAAAAACCGGTTGGTGTGCTCAAACTGTTTTCTATTGCACACCGACTGTGTATTACGTTTTCAAAATCAAAAGGTATTTATGATTGAAAATTGATTTCTCTTATAAAACCTTCGTTGTATTGCAAAAATTCTTTCTATTAAGCAATACACGATTGTTTTCACAATCATTTTTAATCAATCAGCAAATCTCAATTTGTTGGTTCACTCACTCCGTGTTGTCTTCTTTGAGACGTTCCGGTTTGAGAACGGCTAGAAAATGCGAAACCCTATCAAGGAGATTCTTCGAATTATACACGATCACAGCAAGATTTGTCTTGATTAACTGGGAACCGTGGGCGTGCACCTCAATTCAACGAAAGTGATCAAAGATACTTTAAATGCGCTTTTATCGCTAATCGTTGTCTCCAGGAACACCCGACGGTTGCAGCTGATCATAATTGAGGCGTCAATCCATAGCCGCATGCTCACACAACACATTCATTTCTAAAGAAATCATGATAAGTGCATATCTTCATCAACTGGCTCTGATATTTTCAATCCATACTTCTGCTACGCTACTGCAAATATCATGAATCAACAAAAGCTTCCGCAACTCTGATGAGAAGATATCATGATCCAAAACTATGAGCATGTCGGTCCAAAAGTCACAACTTAAAATAATGGCAATTCAACAAAGGATGAGACAGAGATTTGATGTGGCTGATGATCTCAAAGCTGGCTCAAAGACTTACCATCACGTGGATCAGTTTAAAGACCTCCACTGAAAGTACAAAGTAATTGAACTTTGATGAATCATTGCTAAAGCACAAAGATTACGGAAATTGAAGAATTAAAGTCTACGAGCTCGGAACAGAAGACAAAGAAAGAATGCTAGGATTTGAAATGTAAATCATGGGGTGACCTCCCTTAGGGGGAGATTGTTAAGAATTGGAAATTCCATAAGGAAGTGTCGGTCACCCCAATTATAGTCTAGCATATGTTAGCTCATAGACACATCGTTATTTACATTATTTAGTAGTTAATTAGTTAGTTATTAGCGTAGAGTGGCTTAGAGTAACATCGTGGAGGAAGGACGGGTCTTTACCCACTGTATACCTGATCCACAGTCTGACAGGAGGACGTATTAGTTGTAACTATAAATACCGCTTCCATCCTTGGAAGGGGTGGTGTCTCTCATTCAATCTAACTTTTCTCTTTTTGTTTGCTTTCTCTCTCTAGAGAACACCCTCTCTACTCTTTCTCTCTCTAAAACTCATCTCATTCGAACCTCTTGTATGATTGATTGTGTGTTTGTGAAAACCAATATGTTACAGACTAGCTAATTCTTTGGTGGAATTGTGTCATCACCCTGATAAATTAATAACCAGATCAACCTTTTTAACATTTAAGCCTTGGTAAGTTGACAACCATCCAATTTTTGGTAAACTGCCAACCATATAAATGGATTTTCCACAGCCTTTACCACAAGCCATAATCTTGTGGGCTAGCCAACTCTTTACTAACATAGATATGGTGAGTTGATTACCATACAACTTTTGGTAAATTGTCAGCCATAAACGGATTTGAGAAATCTTTACCAGAGCCGTTTTCTCTTAGATTAGTTAGTCCTTATGTTTGTTAAACATGGTGGACTGATAACCATTTGTTGTGTTAGTGTAAAGCACCTTCACCAAGTACAGTATTCCTCAATATCCATTTTGCCTATCAACCCCCAATACATACCCTACAACCCTGAAAATTCTTTCAAACATCCATAAAATCATTGCTGTTGAGCTTGTTTCTCTATTAACCTTAAGAGTTGATAGCATACCTCATCTTTTCTTTCTCCTAGACGCTTGTTCTCAAGCATTACCTTACAAATTCTAGATGGGAGTCGATACTCAACCTATATCAACATATATATATGTGCAGTCTCTAATGTTAAGCAATGAAGTGCACAGCTATGAAAGTATCTCCAATTGACTACCTTTTGTTGATCAGGCAACTTCCAAATCTCATCCTCTCGAACTGGTGGATCAAACATGATCTTCAGGTCCCCCCATAGAACTCTTTCCAGATCTTCTTCAGGTCTGCTATCACTATATTTCAGCATTACCAACCTGTACAGCTCTTGAGATCATCCCTGATTAAATCATTAAGCAAACCTGGAAAGTTAACATATATTACATCAATATTATCTTCCCTAATAATCTGATAAACTCCTTTACTCCTAGTCTTGATGATTTGCCATTTGATAATCTTTGCAGCAGGTGCTGATCCTTGTGGAATTGCCCCCATTGTAAATTCTTCAAAAGAAGGTTCATCTACCCTTTCTTTCATATATGCATCCACATCCTCCTTAGAATCAGGCTTATTCCTCTTCAATCCTTTCTTAGCCACAGATTTTCTCCTGCTCCACTTCAGAATTGGTTTTTGAACCTCAAGTTCTTCTTCTTTCTTTACAGGTTCAGTATTAGCAACATCTTCACCATATTTGACTTTTTGCTTTTTGACTTCTTCTGATTGAAGTGTTATACCATGTCTTTTTAAACTTGAAGATTCCAGTTCTGAGCCCATTGGAGTAAAACTTTGAATTTGCTTCACACATTTTTCAAACTCTTCTTTCAACTCATCAGCTTTCAACTTCTTGAGCTGAATCATCTTCCAATTGTTCCCTTGACCTTTTAGATAAATCATCATGTATTCCCTTTGCTCTCCTTTAGTCATGGGCCAGTTTCTCCTTTCTCTCTCCCTTTGCTCTCTGAATAGCCTCTTCTTTTCATTAATTAGCTCCACCATATTCTTAGCATATTCATCACTTCCTATGTCAGCTAAGATATCTCTATTTTCTTCCAGCTTAGCTCTTACTATATCCCAATCTTCATCAGTATAGAACTTTGCAGCTTCTTGTACTTGAGCCTTCCTCTTCTTCTGTGCTTCTGATAACTCAAAATGCTCTTGCATTCTCTTTGCAATTAGTTCATCCTTCAACTTTTGTTCAGCAATCCTTGCTTCTTCGGCTTCATCTTCAGCTTGAAGTCTCCTTATTTTAGCCAAGCTTGCTTGCTCTTCTCTGATTTGCCTTTTGGTTTTAATAGGTTGAGGAGTCTCTTCAAGTACTTGCTTTCCTTTTCTCTGCACATATTCATCAACAGCACTAATCTTATCACCACCAGACTTAACTCTATCACTACCAGAATCTGCTTTATCTCTACCAGAATTAAGATCACCACCAGGATTAATATCATCACCACTAGGATTAACATCTGTGAAACCAATACTAACTTCTTCACCAGTACTAACAGCCTCTGCATCTAATCTCTTCCTTAATCATGTCATGACCTGTTTCTTTTGAATAAGGTCTTTGACAAGAGTTTCAGCTGCTTCTAATCCCTGTGAGCTTATGTTTGTTTCTTCAGAAGACTTTTCTTTTGTAGGAGTCTTAAAAGCTGATTCACCCTCTTTCAAATTCCTCCCCTGTTTGGAAGAATTACTAATTTGCTATTAAACTCTAATAAACTTCTATTACGTATATCAAACATAATGCTTTAGGGTTCCTTTTATACACCAAGAAAACCCTAGCATCTTTACAAAACGTGTTAAAGGATAATACATATCTTTTTCTAAGATATCTCTAACGCGTTCATATCCTTTCCTAAGTTATCTCTAACATAACTATTCTGTTATAAGAACAGACTTAACTACTAATGAATGCAGGAATGATTTGTTGTTGTTGTTGTTGTTTTGGTCGACCAGTGTCTGATACTTCATCATGGTTTGACACTTCATCATCACTAAGATGTTGAGAGAACACATCATTATGGGGTTCAGACATTTTTCAAGATTTGTGAATGGTTTTTTGTTTGTGTTTTTGTGATTCTTCTAAATCAGAGTCCCTCTATAGGCTCTGATACCATTTGTAGGTCCAAAGTAATGGATCTAATTAGCCTTTATATGACAATAGCTAACTTGAATAAATCCAAATCAACTATATGAGAAACTCTAATAATAAATACTTCAATGTTAATGCGGAATATTAACACAAGCAATAAGAAGAACACAATTACTAATTTGCTATTAAACTCTAATAACCTCTATTACATATATCAAATATAATGCCTTAGGGTTCCTTTTATACACCAAAGAAACCCTAGCATCTTTACAAAACATGTAAAAGGATAATACATATCTTTTCCTAAGATATCTCTAACGCGTACATATCCTTTCCTAAAATATCTCTTAATAACTATTTTGTTTCAAGAACAAACTTAACTACTAAACACTAAACAATACTAACTATGCCTGCCAGACTTAACTTAGTACTGGCAGACTTAACTATGACTACTTGACTTAACTATTTAACTAACATTATTAAGTCTGTTATACAATAATTCCTAACAAGTCATCTACTTCAAGTAAAGGTACATGAGTTACATGAGCCCCTCCCCTAAAGTCAAAGAATTGTGGAAGATCATTGCTAGGAACATTAAAAATGGTGTTTGAGTTAACATTTACTCCACCGATAGTGTTCCTAAGTTGACCACTTTCATCATTACTATTACCTCCAAAAGGTGGTGGTATAGGACTTAATGGGCTTCTAGGATTGTTAACATTGTCATTGTTTGTAGATATTTTAGGATCTTGATTAGAAAATCTTTTGAACAAGTTTTTGAGTTTTGAATATTTTGAAAATAGATTTTATTATCAAACTTGCTCTGATACCAATTGTTTGTCTCAAACAATTCCTTTAAACAAGGTCTAGTTAAAACAAAAGAATGATTTAACTTTTCAAACATGTAAATATTTATTGATTTATAATCAAAGAATTACAAAGTGTTGTGAGTAACACTAATGGTGAATACAAATAAGACGATAAAAGCAATACATTTACTCTGGACCAACATTATCTTATATAGTGGTATGCGGATGTCTTGATTATAAGTAACTTGAGACGTGGCATGAATCTTGTGGAGAAGTACAAACCCCATTAAATGTAACGCCTATTCAAGAAGACTGCTTATCGCATAAGTGAACTGTTTGCCATCGCTCACGCCTCTTCATCGCCTCGCATTGTCAAACTTTAATTTAAATCGTCCGCATTTTTCACTTGGTTCAAATTAATCTCGCCTACCTATATCTCGAGAACATCGAGTCAGTGTTCATCGATGTTTCATAGAGTGATTCGATATATATATATATATATATATATATATATATATATATATATATATATATATATATATATATATATATATATATATATATATACCCTCGTGGGTTCCTCATACATTCTATTTGATATCCCACTCGGCTAGTAAGTACGTCTTCAAGTTGTCTTTGACTTCTTGATGATGTCCGAGACTGAACGCCATCGGGGTAGCTCACGAGTATCTAGAACTTTGCAAGTCTTTTGTTCAGCTAATGTTTAATCAGTTGTTTTACCATAGTAAAATTTGTGTTCAAATCCTGTTAGTGACTTTGGGCAATCATAGCAGCTAATTGTGCAATGAGAAATGGAAAGTCCTGAAGATTTCTAGGTAAACATGGTTTTCCAAATTTCTATTTTTTGGCGTGTTTCTATAGTTTCAGCTTGATAAATTTATATAGCGCAAAGTTGCCATTTCCAAATGTTTATTTTGGTTATTCATTGTTTAGTAATTCAAATTAAAGATCTATGACTTCGTAGGTGTAATAAAGTTGAACACTTTCCGATAGACGGCGATCTATACAAGACAGTAGAAGCAAAGGCGATCGAACTATTCAGGTTACTTTCTATGCAACTATTCCGGATAATACCAACAACATATTAACATGAGCTCTAGCCAAGAAGAAACAAAAACGAAATTATGTGACTTTATATGTATCTTACTTACAATAATGAAAAGCAAGAATAATGATATTTTTTGGTGGTAGGCTTCATCTAATCAATTTGTTCGTTGGAGCCCTTGCCAGGTTGCAAAAATCGCTAGGCGGTAGTTGGGCGGTCGGGTAGGGCCTAGCGATTAATCGGTTAAGCAGGGATTAATCGGATTGGATTTTTATATATAAAATTATAAAATTTTGAAACTATATGCTGATTTGGCCAATCTAGCCGATTTTTTTCGATTTACGATTTTTTCCGATTTTGCCGATTTTTTCCGATTTTGCCAATTTTACCAGAATCGATTTTTCCGATTTATCCGATTTTCTCGATTGCCGATTAATCGCCGCCAGGCCGATTAATCCGATTTTTTCCGATTTTGTCAAGAATCGATTAGTAAGGCCGATTAATGAAAATCGAACGGCTAATCACCGCCAGCGATTAATCGGCGATTAATCGGCCGCCTAGACCGATTTTTGCAACAGAGGCCCTTGGTAACCACTTCTCCTTTTTTAAAGCTCCTAAGAGTGTTCTAAGTTACATTTAAAAGGTTAGGCTATCTTCTTTTGCGGAGGTAGTTTAGATACTAACAAAATGACTTAGATTGCTTGGAAAAAAGTATGCTTACCAAAAAGTTGTGGTTGTCTTGGGATTGGTAGTTTACATGCTCCAAACCTTGCTATGTTGACAAAATAGTGGTGGCAGTTCAATTCAGAACAAAACTCGCTTTGGAGCCAAACCATTATATTGGGACTTGAAATTGATCACCCACCTCCTCTAACTCGCTCATTAATATGTCCTTAGAAAAACATAGGTCTCTACGATGATCTTTTAAAGGTTAACATCAACTTAATTCTATATTTTCGAGGAAAATTGGTGATGGTTCTTTTGATTTTGGCAAGAGTGCTGGTTTGGGATGTCAAGTTTAAATATTTGTTTCAAAGACTTTTTGAATTGGAAACTCATAAAGATTGTCTAGTGCTAGATAGATGTTCTACCACCGATGTTACTAATTCATCTCCTTTAGTGTGGGCATGGCGTAGATCTCAAAAAGAAGGCATGGAATTTACAAAAGGACATGTTATACGTGCATAAACTTTCTTGTTTTACATTTTAGTTTCGACTTTCAAAAGGACATATTGTACGTGCCACTAAGTGGGAGAGAGAGGTTGAAGGGCATGTTATGATTGCATATTTCTTGTCGCATAAGATATTGATATGTTTAAATCATGGGATATATTCGCTCCCATCTAAATATATGAACATAACCCGTGTCAAATGGTACGTACACCCATGTTACTTAGGGGCCCAAGACATGGACACTAAACCTAAATTGCCACAACTAATGTTTTTTTAACGGCAAGTTTAAATAGATCTAACAAGGAGCTAAACAAAGGCAGGGATACGGCTACCAGGATTACATTGCTAATCTATCCGATTGATTTTCTGAATCCATGTAAACTTAAATTGTTGACATCACTTAATTAAGATGAGTTCCTTTCTTCGGCGTTTTACCGCAAACATTGATTCATTTCGAAAACGCCGAGGAATCCAAAGAGTAAATTGCAACAACTGAAATGGAAATTTATGGAATGCTCAGATAGCTCACAACCATGTGAGTAAAATGTTCGTAGTTTAAAAGCAAATCAAGATCATTTTTTTTTTTTTTTTTAATTTAGCATGTTTGGTAAGAGAAATTTAAATAATAAAAAATAATAAGTGATAAAACTAGCACAAGTTTCCTACTCGCTCATCATTGGATGTTTAAAATAACCTCCATATCTAATCAGTTTCCTTGCAGTTTGGAGGATCCACCAAGGACATGACTTGTATGAGTGGACGAGTCAGCTTTTGGGTCCAATGAACTTATGTTGATACGACCAGGGTGTTGCGGTTGCTGCTGCTGCTGTTGTTCTATCTGTGAGTAGCCCACACCTAGAAAATCTAGAGTGGTCTTACTTGAGTTTCCGACACTTAAAGAGAAATTCTGATGATTGAACTTTCCAGAGTCATTCGTGTCCCGAAAATTCAAGTTTCTATTCCGGTTCCCATTGTACCCACCAAACATTGAGGATACTCCACCACTGTTAAGAGAATTCATAAGTCCTTGTAGCTGGTTATCATTCTCCATATTTGATTGCAAGGTCTGGTCTGCTCTAACATCAAAGCTGGTAGCTGAGGGATTTTGATGACTAGTCTGTGATTTTAAATTGCCACCAACAGCGATTGTGGAAGAGCCTCCAAAGCTTGTTAACAGTGTTGTGGCATTGTTGTTACTTGTGGTAGAGCCCATCTGAGCTGCCTTCTGCAGTAAGGCGGTAGCAGACATGTGGGCTGCCGTTTGGTTTTCCTGACGGGAATTATTATTGTTGACAAAATTATTATCATGACTGCCACCTCCGGTGTTATATTGATGATCCGGAATCATGAAACCACTAGAGGTTATATTTGTGTCATTGTTTTGGTTATCACTGTTTTTCAATCCATTGTTGGGATTACTGCTTCCTGAGAAGAAACCTAGATTGAAAAGATTACCAGACATTTTCGTAGTGTTGTTATGAAGGTCAGGAAGTTGCATCAACGCATGAATATTTGGCTTGTTTGCCATTAACCCATGTTGCTGGCTTTGTTGGTCATAATCAAATACTTGGTTCAACCCTTGGTTTGGATCTGATAAAAAGAAAGGAGTCGATGAACTTTGCATTTGGGGTTGTGGGAATAGAGATGTTTGACTTGGTTGGAGCATGACTTGGTCGAAATTGGAATTTCCCAGACTTAACATGTTGGTAGTAGACGATTGATGGTTCTGGTCATGCACCTGCGACATCTGAGACCCAACTTGAGAGAGGCCTAAATTCATTGAATTACTAAGATGACTTCCAAAAAGATGGCTACCAATAGCACCAAGGGCAGATGGATGCCTTGCGCTTTCTTGAGCAAGTGCATCACAAAAAGCACGGTGCGTGATAAAACTGTCACGCCTGCAAAAATAAATAAATGTTTATGAAAGGCAATGCATTAGGTCATTTTATTCTTTTACATATACGGATTCTAAGTACGTAAATGACACAACATAGAGGACATGACATGATGCATATGTGGCAGAATATACATGTACAAAATTATGTCACTAGTGAAAATGGAATCTAGCTATTGAGGCAACGTACAGCATTTCTTCCTGTATCATCCACAAGGTGATGATGGTATATGGTCTTTGAAATGACGCATGGCTATGATTGTATCCAGGACAAAGTGTCAACGTATTAAATGGTACTATAATTTGGAAATGTGTAAAAAACTTAATATCAACTACTCCCTCCGTCTCAAAATTTAAGTCCAGTTTGACTTTTTGACTAGAACTTTGAACTTAAATATTTTCGTTTGTATTATATAACACTTGATGAAAATTATACCAAATGAAAGTACATTTAAAGCACAATCTATCTATATATTTTGTATCAAGTATTATATAATACAAATAAAATTATTTAAGGTCAAAGTTTGAGTCAAAAAGTCAAACTGGACTTATAATTTGGGACGGAGGTAGTATTAGGTAAGTTTGAACAACTTATTCCATAAAGGGGCCTTAAAATTTAAAAGATTCCTTATTTACTGTAGCCTGGAATCGTTTCTCTAACTGTGATAAAAAAAAAAAGAATATAAATGGTTAATCGTCACATTTTCGTGAATCATTGGGCTTTCTGTTTAAAAATAGTTTGATCATTTTGAGAAAATATTCGAGACAGGCCGCAAGAAGCAATAGCAAAGCACCAGTGTGGATGTATCCACTCCATAAGACAACAAATATACAGCAAATTAGACCCTCACCGTTACCATTGTCTACTGACATCCACGTGACTACATACTATCTCCCAAAAAACATTGGTGTATTTCCCTAGAAATTATAATAGCATCTTATCAACCTACAAACACACACTAGCTACAAATATATACTTTGAATTCATCTATACAATAATAATTCCAAGAATGAATTATATTCGATGATGGACCCAAATTTAGGTTTTGTAAGATTATAATTTGTATAACAAAGAATGGAAAGAATTGTTATATGTATAATACCTTGAGAAGAGGGTACCACAATCACATCGATATTCACGGGTACCACATGTTTTAGAGTGAGCTTTCCAGTCGGATTGGACTGCGTACTTCTTGGAGCACTTCTCGCACTTGTATTTCTTTTCACCGTGCTTCCTAGAATAATGTTTCTTGATTCCAGTTAGGTCTCCTAACGCACGAGACGGTTCATGATGGACACATGAAGGCTCTGGACAAAGATACACCTTTCTCTTGACTTCTTTGTTACTCTTTTGCTTGAGCTTCCAAGGTAGGTTATGTCCTCTTCTGTGGAGTTGCAAATTTTGTTCCCTTTGGAAGCCTTTGTTACATACTTCACATATGAACCTGTTTGTTGCCATTAGGGTTTTTGGTGACAAAGCTATCACCTCCGCATCTGGATCTGTCGTTCCGTTTCGATTAGAACAAAAATCAATTTATGTTATGTAAAGAAATTATACAAATCAAGAAAAGGGCTTACCATCTTAGTCGTGCCTAAAATAACCAAATCACATGTGTGTAGGTCATTAATATATTTGTAAAAGGAATTATATATTACTTGAAGCGAATGAAAACAATTATTTTAAAAAATTAGGGTTTTCTTTCCAGATTTAGTTCTCGAAACCTAGAA
Organism: Chrysanthemum lavandulifolium; assembly: GCA_022545495.1. Taxonomy (NCBI): domain Eukaryota; kingdom Viridiplantae; phylum Streptophyta; class Magnoliopsida; order Asterales; family Asteraceae; genus Chrysanthemum; species Chrysanthemum lavandulifolium. Next base: position 122,248,032 of record CM040242.1, on the reverse strand, counting down.
GAAAAAAATCACACTAATAACATAAGATAATTGCTTATGTACTTACTTGGAGTACCTGGAAGGCTTCTCTTTTTCTTCTGTTGGGATGCTGCTGATTGTATAGTTGAAGAAGAAGTAGGTATTGAAGAAACATGTTGTTCTTCTTCTGATCTTGCTCCGAAAAACGACGTGGATGAAGAAGTTGCTGCCATTTCTAACTCACAAAGACTAGTTATAATCCCACTTTTGGCTTGTTCAAACTAGACAAATCTTGTAAGTATCAAGCTAGCTTCCTGCAAGAAGTAAAAAAAAAAAAAAATCCGAAAACGACATGATTATATCTTGCATATGAACAAAAGAGAATATAATGAGAAGAGAGAAAAAGATTGAATTCATAGACTGTATAACAAGACCTGTTTTTACCTTCTTCTCTTCTTTACATATAATAATACCAACTTTGTTTGGAAGTCTCTATTTGTTAGCTAGCTTGTTCTTCAATAATTTGTTGCTATCTTGCATATATATATATACATACAATATGGGGACCTATATTTCTCACTCTTATAAAGAATTCCTGATTTTACTCACCAATTTACATATGAAAAAAAGAAGAATATAATTATAATGATAAAGATTAAGAATTTTTTATTTTTATTATAAGAGGTGGTGGGGGAGGGGAGTTGCTGTCCATGCAGCTCAGGGTGGGGTATGACACATCTGCTTATTTTCATATCTTTTCTACATTTCATCAAGACAACATACTCTTCCGTCACTCTTTGCTTTCCCTATCTTTTATTTAATTCAAAGATTAATGGAAAAACTTGTAAACATTCTCATTCACTTAACATTTGTGACTTTGTACGTACACAACAAGCTAGTATACCAAAGCCTAATATACACATAATCTTTGTACCAAGACAATGACATTTTTGGATACTTTACTTTCTATATCGTGTAATAGTCCTTTTACATAAGTTAGATGGTAATTCCACCTTTAATTTTACCTTCATCTAGCTAAGATATAAACTTGATATGTTTGTTCTGATATACAAGTTGATACATTTGGTTGCGAATTAGTGAGTTTTATGAAAGGTATGAGTTAACCACTAAGAATTGAAACGTCTGGCCATCAAAGGTGCGGGCGAATTCATTTGTGCTTTAGTTACTAGTGTTTAACTACTCGATTCTCTTTGAGCGGTGCAAATTTTTTCTTTCACAAGGGACCATTCTTGCATAGCCTGTTTTGTACTTTTGTTATCCAAATATATTTTTGTTCTAATATACATTGTTAGAAGACTTGCCTCTAGCATATAGTATAGCGATCTGATATTAGAACAAAAACATATTTGGACAACAAAACAGGCTATGCAAGAAGACTTGCCTCTAGCGTATAGTATAAGACAACGATATGATACCAAAGTCGTGGCAGAGACAAGTGTGAGATTGTAAATTGTATATACGCATATAGTGTAGTGTGTGATAGTTTGCGTTTCGAAGATAATAAGTTATAAGTGTGAGACTGTATATATACATGTAATTTTGTGGCTCTTAGGTGTTGTTTGTTTATTAAGAGGCTCGAATCGAATCGATTCGCACATCCGAACTGAAAGTGTGTGATTGAAAAATCTGAATCGATTCCAACTTAATATGAATAAGTGGTTGAGAAATCAAATCTACCGATATAAAAGTGTTTGTTTTTGTAAAATTGTTTGAAGGTGTTAGACATTAAGAGGTGTTAAGACACCCTCAACATCTAGCTCAATAAGATGTTTTTACCTCAATACTTTAATGATAATAAAACCAAACACTCTTAATCTTAATCGTCTCTTATTGCCTCTTAATCACATGAAAAAACAAACTCACTTTTTGTCTAAACATCGATTACGTCTGATTGAGTTAGATTAAGATGTTATTAAGAGGTTTTTCAGAAAAACAAACGCACCCTTAGTTTGTATTTACAAAAAAGAGATGTTATAAGCTTTTACCAACGTTTTTCAACGTAAAATAATCTATAACGAATACCATCCCAACTTATATACATATAAATTCCATCTTCGATCAAGCTGTCCCGACATCCGAGTTGACTAGGATATGACTATATTTCAATTCTTTAAAACAGAGACTACTTAACTCAAATGGATTTATGGCTGTAAATTTAATTGATACTTTCATTTCATATTACCAATATAATATGTATTGTTTTGAAAAAAAATATAATAGGAAGCAAATCAAAACAGATAAATAGATAGAGAAGACTTGAAGCGACTTAAAAAGAATCTTTACATTCTTTGTCATTTAACCAAGTAGACGAAACAGGATTGATATCTTATTTGCTTATTTATATTAAACATTTATTTATTTATAGCACAGTCACACAACATACTTATATTAATCGAAAAAGGCGTATTACTAGAATTTTATATAGAATGTCATTGTCCGAATAATTCCAGTAAATTATTGGACTATTCTCGTCCTCTTTTGAAAGAATATCCTCCCATATGTAAAGTTGTTTAATCAATTACGCTCTCCCTCGCTATGATAGTACGTAGTATTACATAGATAATGAATATTTTATGATCGAAAATTTGTTAAACATAGCAACAAGCTAGATATAAGTACGTAATTACAAGTTGTTATTTGGAAGCTATGATGGGGTTGCAAACTGTGTCCAGCCATAAGGGTCGAAAGGTCTTAGACTGATGAACAATGAAGTAAAAGAAAGCGTTTTAACTTCTTCCATGAGGGTGCCTTGATAGTTTCACATTGAAGCAAGTCTTGTTTTTGTAATGCCAGAGTACCCGGAAACTGATTCTTATGCCAAGGTTGGTCTTGGACATTGAAAGACTAGTGGAATCGGCCCATCTGATCTAAGCAGTTTAGATTTGGGGGCGATAACTAAGTCTCACCACTTGGATACCGAAAGCAATAATTTTCGTTTTTGAAATGAAAGAGGTGTTGAGCAGGATCTGTAAAATCATCAAATAATGAACATATACCGATGAGTGAATATATATAAATACCACATGAGTCGATATTTTGAAAGCATACGAATTCTATTTTTAATAGACTTAAAATACCATATTGAAAATGATTTAATTGACAAGTTGATGGATATTTTGAAATATATAAGAAAATATATATGAGCATGTGATTCAAAACTAAAAGCCTTGCGATAAGAATTAGAAAGATAGAGATGATAATGTTTATTTCTTTGAAAATTCAAAGAATTCCGTTTTCACCTAATACCTAACATGGGTTTTACTTATGGCAAGTATGTATACAATAGCCGCGTATAAAATGACAAATGATGAATTAGGTGGATTTGGGGGACACTGCCTTTCCATTAATACAGCATTGGCAAGTTCAGTTTTTTTTTTTTTTTAATTCACTTCTAAACATTACTGTCCATAATTTAAAATCTTATTGCCATTGTCTTTTGCTTGCATTAGTGTTGTGATCAATGAAAAAACATCAAAGAGTATAGAATTATGAAATGCGGATTTGGGGATGACTTTTTGAATTTCATTGTCAGAAATGAAGTACATAGGAGTGTTTATAGAGAGTGTCATTAGCTAACTAACTTAACAGATTAAAACTAATATTTACATCATTGATCCTTCAACTAACTAATATGGTCCATTCAGTCCCTATATACTATAATACGTCTCCATACTCCTCTCAAGTTGGAGCTTCAGAATGACCCACCCAGCTTTTTGATTAAAAATGAATAGTGAACTTTATTCAAATCTTTTGTCATTACATCTGCCAATTGAAGATGAGTTGGAATATAAGATGTTTGTAGAAAACCTTCTTACACTTAGGGGACGTTTGGTACGACTGAATCACAAAGAATGGAAATGCATTGGAGAATGGAATGACATAGAAAGAGAATGAGTCTGATATAAGAGAATGGATTCTAGTGTTTAGCAAAAATAGATAATAGAGTGTCGAATCGATTAAAGAATCAATTCCTTTGTTTGGTACATAAAAGAATGAATATATATATTTTCGTGTTTTTAGTTTCACCGATTATTCGACGCTATCGGTCACATAATTACAACTATGCAAACATAATTCAAGTTTTTGTCATATAAAATATATTATATCATCTCTACGATGAAACAAAATGACAAAAAAAACATATTTCTACAACTTACACATTGCACTAAACACAACTAATAAAAAGATGGATACGTATAATATTCATGATCGAACTAGTATATACACGTAGAGGATAAGCAATTAAAACCTGATTTACAAACACTAGTATATACACATCAATATTTGTATAATTTTCTGCTATAGGGTTTTTTACATGTTACGAAGTAGAGAAAATTTTAAATGCTTACTCTTATTTAGATGCTTACCAAGGGATAAATCCTCACCATCCATCTAGTTTGATCTAATGGTGGGGATTAATCTAAAATTTAATAGATAAACCTAAGTCCATATTTTTTTTCTTGTTTTTTATTCACATTTTTTTTATGAAAGCGTAAAAACACGTCTGAAAACGAACGAAAACATATGAAAATTGACGGAAATGAAAGAAAACTGATGAAAACAGACGAAAACGTATGAAAACGGATGAAAACGTATGAAAAGCATTTAGAACGTATGAAAGCGGGCAAGACGTATGAAAACGGATGAAAACGAACGAGCGGATGAAACGATAAAATGCATTTAAAACGAATGAAGAGAATAAAAAAAAAAAAAAAAAAAAAAAAAAAAAAAACGTGAATAAAATAAAAACGTGAATTTTTGTCCCCGATTTTTTCATTCACTGAGAATAGATAGAGAAAGAGTTTTTCTAAAATTCTCATTCTCCACCTTTCTCCTCTTTTTAAAGAAACAAACGTGAATGAGAATGGTAATTTAATTCCCTGTTTCCATTCTTATGTCAAACAAACATGAGAATCAACCTCTTTTTCCTTTCTCAGCTTTTCATTCATGCGTACCAAACATCCCCTTAATCTCTAGTGAAGTGGCAGTTAATAGCTAGATGCTTTGTTCTATTATGAAAACATGGACTTAACCAAGCTCCAAGAGCATGTTATGAAGCTTTCTCAACATTCTTCTGTGACAACTCGCATTTCGGTCATTTCTCAAGTTTACTATTCATCTCGAATTTACTATTCACCGGTTAGTATTCAAAATTTTACTATTCACCGCTTTGAGTCAAGTAATATTCGAGAACGTATTTCAAAATTTACTATTCACGAAACACTATTCATTTCGGAGAAAATTACTATTCAAGTTTCACTATTTCATCAATTATCGTAAACTAGGTTTACAGTATCAAATTCGCGTAACCTTAATGGTTTAGCCGCGAATTCATGAACAATCATCAGGACATTTCATATAGACTAGGTTTAGTCTACATATCATTAGCATCATTATCATCACATTAGTTCATGCATGGTTTTGCATTTTACGTTAAACGTATAATTTCTTATTAAATAAACGCTATCGCGTAATTAATTATTTTGAACATTTGATCCGATACTTCCAAAAATTATCCCAATATATTTTTATACTCATGTTAAGTTTATAAAAATATTATTATTAGTTTACCCAGTGTTTTAAATATATTTTGTATATAAATTGTTATATTTATATAATTACGACGGTTTTCGTAAATACTATACGATAATTATTATTTCACTCAATTTGCAAGAAATGTATTTTTATAATTTTTATGACTTCAATATATTTTATTTTGACTCGTTAAAATTTATTTTTAGTTAACGCTACCCTAAATGCTTAAATATGTACACAAGTTACCATCTATCCTTAAATAACTATACATTACTAAGATACTTATATAATATATCATACAAGTAAGTGTTTCATTTGTTTTTCTTTCATGTTGTCGACAAACATAGGTGAGTCACACCATTTTACATAAAATATCTAACCTATACAATGTATATATTCATATTATACTCAAAACTACACCTAGTTATCAAAAATACAAAGTGTAAAATCAAACTATTCTCTCTTCCTCATCTTCCCAAGAACCGGCCATCAAGGGTTCCCAACAAGAAGATCATATTTTTTTTCAAGTCAAGTAATTTCACAATCTAGACACACTCTTGATTAAGGTTGTGAAATAAAAACCTTGGGTGTTTAGGATTAATCCTTTGTTCATTTAACCTCATCAAGTAACTAGTAAGCATTTCATACTCATTTTCATCTTTCATATTCATGTTATGTTCATTTTATCATGCTTGAGTAAAACATACAAGTTATATGATGTCTATACCACTTAAATTGTTTATAAGCACTATTAATTTATATTTGTTATCCTATAATTACTCCTTGAAATATATCACTTTTGGTGATGTCTAGGAACCCATGACACCCTAAGAAGGTGTATGGTAGGATTAGAATAGCTTCGGAGTTATTTTGAATTGGTTGGAATAGGTTTGGCGTGAGAAAATCTCATTTCGACAAGTTTAATTAAGGGTCTGTCCATATTTTTGAATTCGGAATTTTCGACAAGAGATAAAAATTTTGGCCTAGATATTTAGAAAATACACTTTAAAACGAAAACGTGGCCACTTGAACGGGTTAAACGGAGTTATAACGAAGAAGTTATGCTATTTTCAAGTTTGACGACTAAAACTATAATCTTCGAAAATTCAGCATGTTATATCAACTTTTACGAGTCAAAATGAATCTTAAGCGTTATTAAATGTGTCGACTTATCAAAAATATATTAGTATATATTATCACGATTCCGAGGATATATAAAACGAGAAAACGGACTTATAACGATTAAGTTATTCACATTTTAAACAAGTTGTCAGAACTATTTTATATAAGCATAACTAATATATTTTCTAATAGACAAACATATCGGCCGCGAATGACCATGTTGAGGGTTGTTTTTAACATTGATGGAGTACTTTTTATGAAACGATGTCTTCTAGTAAAAGTAAGTTCGCCTAGCCTATTTTCCAAAACGTCCAACCGTTCGTCAAACGGAGTTGTAACGAGTAAAATACGGTCACTTAAACTTTGCCGAAAACCACCCTTAAACAATATTTTGAATACAAGTACCATACTTTACCTATATTTTCTCCATGATCAAGACCTTTAGGATGAAAACTTAAATGCTAAAACTTTGAGATAATGATACAAGCTTCCCAAAACCGTTGAGTTCGTTTCCTAACGCCGACGACACCATTTTACGACTAGCTTTTCAAGGCCGTTTAGTCACTTTCATGAAATTTTCAATGACATTATTTTACTGACTAAAAGTTATAATTTCACAATAAATCACTAAACGACTATCGTGAGGAGGTTGTTTCAACATAAATACTTGTAAAGTATTTTATGAAATGACGACATGTCATAAACATATATTTCGACGATAAACGTTATCTTCAAAAATTCACAAGTGGTATAGATATCATACGAATTGCATGCATAACATTACATCATAACTTATTATATATCATATCATTCATAATAGGTCAAGTTTAGAGATTCACGCTACATTTCGGTGTACTCACTTTTGCCATCGCATCATTGTCCAAGTGAGTTTCCATAGCCCCATTTTCAATTGTTTTGTACTATTTTTGGGGGAGATACATGCTCAACTATTTTCATTTACTTTCATAAGTACTTTAAACATTTAAGGATTACAGTGAGTTTCGTAGCCCTTACTTTTATATGTTTTGAACTGTTTTGGGGGAGATACATGCTTAACTATTTTTCACAAGTACTTTATATTTTTAAGGATAACTTCTATCATGATCACCATTGTTTCAAAACCGAATGTTGTACTATATCAATTGTTCTTGTTTGCGTGCTATAGTTCTACGTCGAATAATGTGCTATGTCAGTTGACTACTGATACATTGAGTCATGTACTATTGATTATGTGCTATAGTTCTACGTCGAATAAAGTGCTATGTCAGTTGACTACTGATACATTGAGTCATGTACTATTGATTATGTGTTATGGCTCTACGTCGAGTTAGGTACTATTGTGAATTCATTTGACATCATGTGCTTGAACATAAACTATACACATTTTGGCAGTGGGTTGTGAACACACGGGTTGCAAGTTTTGTATGGGCGGAACTTGGAACCGAGTGGATTTACAATGCCTTTTTGCATAAACGATTTTGAAAGGCTTTACATTTCAACTCAAACTCTATGAACTCACTCAACCTTTGTGTTGACACTTTTTAGCATGTTTTATCTCGGTATCTAAGGCATTCACTTCATGGCATGCATGTGGACATATCATAGAGTCGCGGTGACGACGCTGCCTCACTTATGCTTTTATGAACTTTAAAACATCGTTTGGCTTGTATCAAATTTAATTCCGCACATGTCTAATTTCATTTGGGACCTACATTTTGTAAACTCTGATTGTTTTATTAAATCAAACGATGTGTTTTTCAAACGACACTTTAGGTCGTTCAATATAACTGTGATTGTGATGCTATGACAGTCAACCCCCAGGAATTCCATTCCGCTGCAAAACAGGTAATTTGGGGGTGTGACATCTTCACTCAGCACAAGTTTGTAAGAGGAAAGATTGACAACACCCTATTTATTTACAAAACTAAAATAAATGCCATCCTCATAAAAGTGTATGTGGATGATATCATATTTGGTTCAACAAGTACCAAACTATGCAAACAATTTACTAAGCTAATGACTCGAAAATATAAAATGAGCATGATAGGAGAACTCACTTACTTCCTTGCTTTCAAATCAAACAATCGGATAAAGGCATCACCAGTAACCAAGAAAAGTATATCAGGGACTTGCTTAAAAGGTATGATATCTCTGAATGCTCATCAATGAAAACACCTATGGTTCCTTCAAATAACTTGGGTACTAATTTGACTAGAATATCAGTAAACGAGACTCATTATAGAGAAATGATTGGGTCACTAATGTATCTCACAGCCAACAAGCATGATATTCACTTCTCAACTTGTATGTGTACAAGATATTAGGCTAACCCAAAAGAATCACACCTTATTACTATGAAAATAATCTTCAAGTACCTGAAAGGCATAACAAGTACTCCGTATTAGTCTATGGTATCCAATATGTTCAGGCTTTCATTTGAAAGGATACTCAGACTATGCTTGATGCAACATGGACAAAAAGCACTTCGGGTGCATGTTAGTTGTTTAAGGGTAAATTTGGGTTTGGGGTACTAAGAAGCAACAATCAATTGTCATGTCATCATCTGAAGCTGAATATGTGGATGTTATGCAAATATACTATGGATGAAAGGTCAAATTTGTGACTATGACATAGTATATGAGAAGGTACTCATTTTTACAACACCAATGCCATTGCCATATCCAGTTACCATGTGCTTCACTCAAGAACCAAACACATAGACAACACATTTTTCTTTATCAGGAATCATATCATAAAAGGTGATTTTGAACTTTATTTCATTCCCACTGAATATGAGCTCACATATATATTCACTAAACCCTTGGATGAACCAACATTCACCAGGCTGGAAGCTGAATTGGAAATGCTGAACATTGATGATCAGTCTCTGACAAAATAATGTTCAGGATGTGTCAATACACCAAGTCCCTGATAAATCCTTCAGAATCCCCTTGTGATCCTTGATAAAGTAAAGACATTAAATGAGTGAACTAAATGCTCAAGGGATTTAGCTACTTAATGTCTAACATTGTGAAATATCTTTTTTAAATAAGAATATTTTTGAAAAGTGTAACAACTTTACCGGATCGGTTACAACCGATCTCCAAAAACTATGGAGACCCACTAAAACCCTTCCCCTATCCCACTACACATTAAATGCGGACTTCAAACAAATTATACATTCAATGTGTATTTTAACCGAATCTTTTCCCTTCACTCTCTGATACACATTGTGATTAAAATATATTATCACTTCTACAAATGTTAGATCCAACAAGATATACCCTAATGACAATTAACTTAGAAAATTACTTTTTATGAGATTTGAAAAAACTTTGATGCACAAAAAAGACAGAATGATCATTAGACTTGGACATATATATGGATTTAACACAGAAACTTGATTCAAAAGTTTAAAACACAAAAATGACTTTGACAAACTTAAAAATTTGATTAAGGAAGCTTTAAAATCAGTTTCTAAACTCGGCTAACTCAAATCTAATTCACCCAAATGACTAAAACTTTAAAAACAAGCTTAATCCAAACACTCCCTTAATTATCAAAAACAGTTTTAAAAACTTATCTAACCAAGAACTTTGAGAGATTTTGAATAAACAAGGCTTAAAATGACAAAATGAGTACTTAAACAAACTTTTAACACATTACAATATGAAAATTAAATTGAGATTGAGTTTGACTTTTATGTTGACGCTTTTTGACTTTTTTGAAAACATGACTTAAAACACGAAATAAGCTAAATACAAGATCACAATAAGCTATGATAAGCTTTTGTGAGCTTGTAGGAACAACAAATGTTAGATCACCATAATATGAACACAAGTATGTAGATGATAGGAACAAGAGATAAGAAGGGATGGTTGAAATCAATCACACGAAAGACAATACAAAAAGTTTTATGCTTATTATGAAAGAGATCAACACCTCTTAAATGAGAGGTTACATTGTATTTATAGGCAAGGGATCTAGGGCAACAAGTCTAGTCCCTTCCCTTGGCCTTTTGGGTCTTTGCATAGGCTTATGGGCTTTCTACATAAGCCTAGCTCTAATTACAAACATAAAAGCCATAATTAAGCAACCTATTACAATGAAATGACTAACACTTGATAATACTAGTTACAAGTGATTCCAACAATCTCCCCCTAAGTGTTAGTGATGATGTAATAGCAGTTGCTTGACGTCTTCTAGGATTCTTCTTTCTTGTGAGTAGAGATGCTTTGTTTCTTTTGACTTTATCATCTTTGACGTCGTTGTATTCTTTGTTCTTTGTTCTTTTGTGGATGTTGTGATAGTATGTTGTTGTCTGCCATTTGTCAGCTTCGTTATGAGAGAACTTCATGTGTGTTGTTGTTGGTATGAGCATGTGGAGAATGGCACAATATTTTCTCCCAGGAACATCCATTAGTAGCTGCATAAATGGGTCAGTGAAAAACACCAATCAATCATTGTGGACTTTTCTTAAAGAATTGACCACTACGATTGTTTTACTGATGAATGTCTTGATTCCATTCACCTTGGTTGGGCGAATCAGCCGTCCGAATCCCGTGGAGGGACAGTTGGCATTACATTGAACAAGTTTAAGTAATGACCCACATCTTTAGGACTCGATTCTTGAAAGGAATCTCCTTAGCGGGATTTCCAGCACTTACAAGTTTGAACTTCGAGGGTGTTAGCAGCATAGTGTGAAAACACATCTCTAATTCTTAAAGAGGTTGTTCCTGAACTGGAGGCCCTCAAGTAGGCTAACACAATATACCGAAGTATATCTATAGTTCAAGTGAGTCGCTGAGGTACACAAGCATCACCTCACGACGTAGACCGCTTGAGACACACTAAGCGTAACCCACAAGGAGTTACCGAGGTGACCTACTGTTAGGGCTGTTTGATGTTGACCCTGGCAGGAGTATTCATTTAATCACTGAGGATCACAATTGTGAATCCCCTCATAAATGTTCTCGGCAGATTGCTAGGATCTGCGAAGGACTCTAGAATGTGTCACTTGCGTTCTTATTGTTGAACGGAAAGTGATGAAATATCAAGTGTTCCTAAGAGATCTTTTGATGAATCTCGTGGCTCTAGACTCAATAGTGCGCTTTGGTTTTCCTAAACGGTGACTAGGGAGAGGGTCTCCTTCTTCAATACCAACAATCTCTAAGAGAGAGTCGTTAGATTACATAGGGTTCCCAGTGAGAATGAAACAAGTTCTTTTGAGAGAACTTGAGTGGCTAAGAAGGTTTAGTGCATTGCGTCACTGGGTCCATGACGACTTTGTCTTCAATACCGGTGTCATCTTGTGACATCCAATGGCATATGAATTGAACCCTTGTCTCATCCTAAGTTGAATAATTTGAGGCTATTTCTTTTCACCTTTTCTTTAACTTTTCTTTTAATTCTTCAACTCCTTCTTTCTCCATTTCTCATTTTCTCCTTTTCAATCATACCTAAGGACTTCTAAGTACTAACTATTGGTGATGTCCTGGGTACATCTCTGGCGGATCATGGGACGTTTATTCCTAAACTTTAAAATGGAATTTATGCAAAAAGGGTCATGTACTATCAAAGTTGTCAAGTTTGGTCCTTGTAATACATTGGAAAAAGTATCATGATCAGTCCTTGAAGTTTGGTGAAATTACAATTTTGTCCTTGATATCTAGCTAAACCAACCGGATCCCTTTATTATAACAAGCCCAAATCCAAATCCACACCTTTGGCCCAAACCCACGACCCGGCCCCAAGTTATTAACCCACCCACGGTCAACGAAA
>CM040242.1:121906241-122235515 GCA_022545495.1 Chrysanthemum lavandulifolium | reverse complement strand
GGGAGTTTCCCAGCTGTTGTATATAAATCATGTTCTAAAAAAAAAAAAAAAAAAAAAAAAAAAAAAATCTTTTAAAATAATGGCGTAGTATTTCCCTTTTCGTTCTTTGTTTCGGCATAATCACGCGTTACTCACGAATATTGAGGGCAATATTCATTTCTAAGTGTGGGGAATTTCGCGAATTTTGTCATATATTATCCACCCATTCCCGTTTTGGCCAAATTTTTTTTTTTTTGGAGTAAGTGTTCTACACTTACTCATCTTGGTTATCGATCCGCCATGTACAGAAGACAAAAGGATTAGCTAATCCGAGAGCAAACGGCTCTTGGTAAAGATTTCTCAAATCCGTTTATATGGCTTGCAATTTGCCCAAAATTGTATGGTTCTCAACCCACCATATCCTAAAAAGTGAAGAGTTGGCTAGCCCATAAGGTTATGGCTTGTGGTAAAGGCATGGAAAATCCATAATTGGTATTGACTCACCAAAGATAATTCGATAATTTATCTAAGAGTTGGCTAGTCCGAGGAAAGTGCAACACGGTAAAGACACATCAAATCCGTTATATGGTTTATGATTTGCCAATAAATCATTTGGTTATCGTTGTACCAAGGTTCTTACTTGAATCAAAACAATTGGCTACTCCGTAGTGATGGCTTTTGGTAAAGAGTTTTTCAAATCCATCAAGTTTTTCAAATCATTGCTAGGGACTAGCAATATCTCGATGTGGGGATTGATGAGTGTCTAAATACTCATCATTTTGTACAATCTAAGCCGCAAAATCATCGAAAACACTCAAAATGCATCAAAATGATGAAAATATCACAAATAAGTGTTTTATGTGTTTTAAATGCAAAAGATCAAAATCGGATGAAAAACGTATCAAGTTTGCAAAATTGGCGGTTTAGTCCCCAGTTTCAAAAGTTGTCAAAAGCAGTCCACGGTATATCAAAATAAAGAAAAATATCATTCAAGGTCCCGAAATATTCTAAAATGTCAAAATGGTCCTTGAATGATTCTTTGAATCAATTAGCAAGAAAGGTCCTAAACTTTGGAAAATTGCAAAATTAGTCCTTGGACCTTTTAAAATGGAATTTATGCAAAAGGGTCATTGTACTATCAAAGTTGTCAAGTTTGGTCCTTGTAATAACATTGGAAAAAGTATCATGATCGATCCTTGAAGTTTGGTGAAATTACAATTTGGTCCTTGATATCTAGCTAAACCAACCGGATCCCTTTAATTATAACAAGCCCAAATCCAAATCCACACCTTTGGCCCAAACCACGACCGACCCCAAGTTATTAACCCACCCACGGGTCAACGAAAGTCAAACAAGGAAATACCGCCCACATTCATCTCCCACACCACCTACAACACCAAAACTGGGCATGGTTTTCCACCCTTTTCAACACCCCTCTCCTTACCTTGTCCCTCCACCTCCTATAAACACCAAAATCCTTTATTGACTCAAACCAACTCCAATTAATACCAAAACACCTTTCAAGAAAATTGGCGCCAAAATCAAGTGGAGCGGTTTGATGAGTTAGAGTGATCAATGGTGGAATTTGGTGGGAAGCAATCGAGAGACATGGGGATGCTAAAAATCTATAAAGAAGAGGAGAGATGCATTGTATCAATCTATCTAGTGTAAAAATTTAAGTCTTTATGTCGTTTTAGTCATTTTCGATTTCAAGTGTATTTTTAATCTTTCAGTACTTTGTTTAAGTTATAAAAGTGTATTTTGAATCTTTTCTAATCCTTAATTTCATTATCAAGTTCTATTTAAAGTTTATGCAAATTTCATGCTCAAAATCTCATATGATCAAATGTTGTTTTATTAGTTGCTTTGGACTGAATTAGATCATGAAGCTCCATAAAGCTCATTCAAGCTTTTAGAAACATTTAAAATCAGTTTAGAATCAAAATCGGAAAATCACCAAAATACAAATTAAATAGTTTAAAATCAAAAATCGGTTGGAAATGGTGTACACAGTGGGCGAGGGTAAATCATGGATGGCCTTGGGTTAGAAGCTTAGTGGTAAGCTAATAGGGGTGTTCATTGGTCCTTGATCTCAGTTTGCAGTTGGATAGCATTTGTAAGATTTTTGTTCATTTTTACATTTCTTTGTTTTAATTGTCTAGTAGTGGTAATTTCTGTTTCTTAGTAATCACTAGTCATAATTAAGTGTACCTAAGCCATAAAATCATTAGGTTGTTCTTTTAAATTTGTATTTTGAAAAAATCTCCTTTTCACAGTTAAATTAGATTAGTTGTGATTTCTTGATTTTATGTTGTTATTGTTGTCAATTAGTGTTTCTTTAGTCCTAGTTAATGATTATATGAGGTCTGTCATCAGTTTTATGGTTTAAATTTGAGATTGGCTTTGAAAAACATCAAAAGCAAGTACTTATAAGGGTGTTTGGATTTGCTTGTTAAAGCGCAATAGAACTTGTTTGGGGTGTTTGTTTGAGCTTGTTCATGTTACATACTAACCTAATAACTCAAAGAAACAAAGAAAATCGATTCTTGTTCAACAAAAGTCAAAATCTCTTTAATCCATCTCTCTTGTTAATCGTTGGAGTTTTTAAGTTCTAGGATCATGATTTTGTGTTAGCAAGTTGTTAAAGTACTCAAATCGGTCTTATATCACCTTAATACAACATAATCAGTTCTTAGAATCAATCCAAAGTTCATCTTGGTCAACTCTTTTGTTTTTCATAAAAGTCAAAATTTCTCGTTTGAGTGGTTTTGATTAAAATGGATATTTTCATTGTATGTTCAATAGTGAGTTTTAGCTTAAAAGCTTTTGGGGTTTTAAAGTTCGGTTGCTAGACAAAATTAGAAAAATACTAGCTATCTTTGAATCAATTGTTTAAGTGCTTTTAATTAGCTTTTATTGGTACCTTGTCTGCAAACATGCCTGCACGATGAGTAAGTCCATTTTGAAAAGCTTGCACAGAGCTCATTTGTTGTTCAAATCTTGTGAACTTTGTTTCTTTGGAAAGCCAACCAAGCCCTCTTGAGGTCTCAAGCCTTGTTTTCATTTGAAGCTTGTTTGCTAGAAATTTGCTATAAGCCTCTATCTTGTCCCATTTACGTGTTTAAGCCAAGTGCTTATTGTCTTTGTTCTAGCTTTTCGATTGTGCTTATCTGTTCTTTTAGCTTCATTCTAGTTCATCTAGCTTGTTTGTAGCTTATTTGAGCTTTTGTTTCAGATTGTGAGCTTGTTTGAGCTTATTTACACCAAATAAGCTCATTAAGCCATCTGTTGGTCCATAAACATCAAAACAACTTATTTGTGACTTGTAAAATTTTTGTCTTTGTTAAAGTTTCATAATATCGATTATTAAAGTAGTTTTCAAAAAGAAAATCGAGAAAAATATCAAATTAAAATCGGTGATAGTGTTTATTTAATAAGTTTTAGCTTTTTGATTTTCTTTCGACTTATTAATAAGCAAATCTTGTTTTCTATTTTCTTATTTTTACTGTCATCATATAGTATTTTAGAAAAGTTTCATATTTTCTCTATCTTTTTAGTATTTATTATAATTTTAAATAGTTAAAAGTAGTAATTAATTAGTAATAAATAATTAAAAGCATAAAAATATCTTTTCAGTTTAAAATTAGTTTTATCATATTTTAGATTTTTCCAAGTTAAAATTTTATTTTTCCAAGTTTATTTTATATTTTCTAGTAATTAAGTGTATTTTAAATAGTAATTAATTAGTAATAATTAGATAAAAGTGTGAAAAATATATTTTAGTTTTAAAATTAGTCTTATAATATTTAGATTTTTCTGAATCATAATTTTATTTTTCTAGCCTTATTTTGTATTTTCTTCTATTTTAGAGTATTTATTAAATAGTTAAAATAGTTTTAATTAATAATAATTAATTAAATAGTGTTAAAATAATTTTCTTTTTCTAATAATTTTCTTTTATTTTAGGATTTCAAAATGTTATTTTCATATTTTTAGGTCTTTTATTTCTTAGTTTTCACTTTTTATTTGAGTACGTATCGTAGTTTTTAAGCGTCGTGTTCGTTCTTTTATCGATTGTTGTGCTTCCTATTTTGTATCCTATTCCATTCAATCAATCAAGAGTGTAATTTCTCATCAAACCTTTACCGATTACTATCCTTAGTGATCACTCTATCATCTGAGTTTGTTTTGACACACCATTGAGTCTCGAGTGGGACTAAACGACAGGAATTCATTCTATTCTCCGGGACTTCATTGTATTTGTGTTTTAAGCGGTTTAAGTCATTACGGTTAGCCATTCACAAGTGGCTAGCTTGTGTGATTAGACTTGACTAGTTTAGCACAGATCAGACGTTTATTCCTAAACTTAGTCACCTTATAACTCCATGACTATCCTACGTTGCCATAAAACCATTTGCATGAAAATCTCTCAAAGTGTTTATGAATGAAAACATATTTGTAACACTTTGAGAGTTTTGTATTTTCATAAATACTCCCCCTCCACACGTGCTTATGAGTTTTGACTGAAATCTGCACAGTGAGGGTAGAGCATGCACTTTTGAATTGATCGACTCAAGATAGACAATTTCCGTGAGACACGGTTACGTTGTATAGTTAAAGAGATACATTGTCAGTTTTTAGGTGACAACTAGCTCTAATAACTACCTTGAAGATGTAAACAGACCTTGAAAAGGTTGTCAAACCTGTCAAAGTTCATGTCCATCAAGAGTTTCTCGAATTGGTACGATCTACTAAGATAAGTCTTGGAAGACAAATCTTTTCGATTTATGACATTTTAGAACTCGTCAATTCAAGAGTTAAGTCTTAGCACACTGAGACTCTATTCACAATCCAACATATTTAGATCATACAATTTTTCTCCCCCTAAAAAATGGCATATTAATGTTATTTTTGATGAAATTTTGATATAAAATATGACCATTTCGATTTTTGCGGGAAGATTTCCTCAAAGAACGTTGTTTGAACAAATTTTTGCAAATACTCCTCCTCAACAAGTGATATTAACTTTTGAGGTTTTAGAAAACACGAGAGGGAATACTTGTTCTTTTGAGCAAAATTATGAAAATATTGAAAGATTTGATTAATTTTACTCAAAAGTAAGAAGCTTTCGCTCCTTTTATAAGGATTGTGGCACTGAAGCGTACCACAAGGTCCTTTCTATACAAGATCGGTTGTACACTGCTATTTATGCACAAACCATAATGAATATAAATTAATAAATCAAATATCAAAATCACAATCAAGTTTAAGAGTACCCAAATGTTTTACACACGACCAGGAACTTTATCTGGACGTTGCTACGTCAAGATAGAGAAACTCTGTCTTCCGCCCACAAAGCTTTCCAATCTTCTCATCTGATCCCTGTGTATCAACCTTTCATCTAGCCTCATGATAAACCTGCGAACATCCTTGCGATCCGTGGAGTTCCATCTCTTTTTCTGAACTATACCGGCCTCGATGTCGATTGGTCTTGAAAGCAGTCAAGCTATATCACACAAGCTAGCCACTTGTGAATGACTAACCGTAATAAACTTAAAAGCGCTCGAAACAAATGCAATGAAGATCAGGAGAATATAATGAATTCCGGGTCGTTAAGTCCACGGAGACTCGATGGTGTTTTAAAAACTTTCGAGACGATAGAATGATCACTAAGGATAGTGATCGATAAGGATTTGGATGGATGATTACTCTCTTGATTGATTGAAATGAATTTGGATACGTAATTGGAAAGCACAACAATCGGATAAGACAAGCGTAAAACTTATGATTAAAATCTACGTAAACGTAAAAAATAAAAAATGAGATCTAAGAAATAAAAGGCCTAAAAATATGAAAAAGACATTTTTGAAATCCTAAAAATAAAATAAAATTATTAGAAAAAGAAAATTATTTTTTTTTCAACTATTTATTTAATTATTATTAATTAAAAACTATTTTAAACTATTTAATAATACTCTAAAATAAAAGAAAATATGAAATAAGGCTAGAAAAATAAAATTAAGATTTAGAAAAATCTAAAATATTATAAAACTTATTTTAAAATTGAAAATATATTTTTACACTTTTATCTATTTATTACCAATTAATTATTATTTAAAATACACTTAAATACTAGAAAATATAAAATAAACCTGGAAAAATGAAATTTTAACTTGGAAAAATCTAAAATATGATAAAACTAATTTTAAAACTGAAAAGATATTTTTTTATGCTTTTTAATTATTTATTACTAATTATTTAATACTTTTAACTATTTAAAATTATAATAAATACTAAACAAATTAGGAAAATTATGAAACTTTTTCTAAAAATAACTTAAGGTGACAGAAAACTAAGAAAAATATAAAAACTAGATTTGCTCAATAATAAGCTGAAAAGAAAAATTAAAAAGCTAATTCCTATTAAATAAATGCTATCACTATTTTAAAAATGATGTTTTTCTGGTTTTTCTTTTTGAAAACTACTTAACTACTGATAATAAGTAACTTTAATAAAAACAAAAATTTTACAAATAAAAAATAAGCTATTTGATAACTTAAAAGCTTAAGTTGGCTTAATGAGCTTAATTTGAGAATTAAGCTCAAACAAGCTCACAATTTGAAACAAAAGTCGAAATAAGATGTAAATAAGCTAGTACTACTCAAATGAAGCTACAAGACACAAAAGCACATCTTGATAAGCTACTAAAAGACAATAATCACTTGGCTTAAAGCGAGAAATGGACATGGGACAAGGTTGAGGCTTATCAAATACTATCAAACAAGCTAGAAAATGAAAACTTAAGCTTGGAACCTCTAGATGGCTGGGTCACTATCCAAAGAACCAAGAATCACAAGCTTTGACCAACAATTAAGCTCTGTGTGAGCTTGATTGAAGTGGCTACTTCGGTGCGCGAGGCACTTTTTGAGCAATGTACTCAAAAAGATGGAAAATAAGCTATTAAAAAGGCGATTAAAGGTGAACTAGTATTTTTCTAATTAAGTTAAGCAACTAAACTTTAATACCTCAAAATATTTTAGGCTACAACTCAATATTAAACTCACACTAAAATTATCTATTTAATTCAAAACGACCAAAATGAAAATTTTGACTTTTATAAAAACCACTAAGGTTGACTAATATGAACTTTGAAATGATTCTATTAGCGAATATGTTGTATTAAAGTGAACTAAGACCGATTTGATCAATGATAACAACTTATGAACACAAAATCATGATCAATGATCATTAAAATCCAACGATTACCACGAGATGAGATCAAAAGATATTTTGACTTTGGATGAAACAAGGATGGTTTTATGACTTGCTTGAGTTATTAGATGTATATGTGACACGAACAACAAAAACAAAGTCTCTAACAAACTCTAAAGCAGTTGCGGTGAAACCAAACACTACTTTAACAAGACTGTTTTGAGATTTTCAATTGATTCCAAAGATCAAGACCAAGAAATTGATTTGGACCTTATATAATCAATTTATAAGACTAAAGAAACATAAAATAGCAACAATTACAACATACAACTAAGAGATGACAATTACACTAGATTAGCTGTTAAATTAAAATTTTAGCTAACTATAAATTAGAGAACAAATAAGCGATCTTATTGTTTAATTATGCTTAACTATAACTAGGAAACACAAACATACCAAGATTTTAAGCTAAATAACAATTTAACGATGAAATGCATGAAAATGGAACAAAGGCTTACAAGATTGGATCCAAGTGAACAATGAGAATCAAGGACTGAGACCATAACCTATAGCTTCCCAAGAAGCTCTAAACCAAGGCCATCCAAAATTTACCCTGCTCCAGCTGTGAATACCATTTCCATGAGATTTTTTATTGTTAACTATTTAATTTGTATTTTTGGTGATTTTTTGCTTTTTTATACTAAACTGGATTTTATTGTTTCTAAAAGCTTGAAGAAGCTTACTAGGAGCTTATATGTGCTTACTCAGTCCATAATAACAACCGCTTAACAACATTAGAGCATATGAGATTTTGAAATTTGAAAATGCATAAACCGAACTTAGAACTTAACACTTGAAATTGATGTTTGAAAAGGTTTATAATGTAATAAAACTTGAAATACAAAGTTTCAAATCTAAAATATACACTTGAAATTTGAAATTAAGCTAAAACTACATAGATAAACTAAAATTACACTAGATATCTTGATACAATGCTTCTCTCCTCTTTATAGACTTTTAAACTCCTTGTTGACCTCTGAATGTATCCCACCTCATCCGAGCCATTGGATTGGCCAAAATCATCGAGAACCATACAAGTGTAATTTTGGCGTAATTTTTCTTGAGCGGTTTAAACCATTAATGGATTTTGGGAAGATGTGGAGGTGGAGGGACAAGGTAAGGTGGGGTGAGGTGATACAAGTGGTGTGTTGAAAAATATGGAAATACCGGCTCTGGTTTTGGTTTCTGATGTGTTTGTGAGGAGGATGAGCAGTGGTGGGAATTTGGCGCCTTTGACTTGTTTTGACCAGTGGGGTTAATAATAACGGGAGGGTTCAAGGGTTCAAGGCTCAAGGTTTTGGTTGTGCTTTGATCAAGGGATATGGGCGGTGGGTTCTATATTGTTTTGGTTGGGCTTGATATAGGATCCGTTTGGATTAGTAAGTATCAAGGACCAAAAATGTAATTTGACCAAAGATGAAGGACCAAACTTGACTTTTCCAAACTTATCACAAGGACCAAACTTGACAAACTTTGATAGTACAAGGATAATATTTGATCATTTTCCATTTAAAATATCCAAGGACTAATTTTGACATTTTTCAAAGTTTAGGGACCTTTTCGCCATTTGTCAAAGAATCATTCAAGGACCATTTTAACAACTTAGAATATTTCAGGGACCTTGAATGATATTTTCTTTATTTTGATATACCGGGACTGGATTTGACAACTTTTAAAACTTTGGGGACTAAAGCGCCAATTTTGCAAACTTGATACATTTTCATCGATTTTGATCTTTTGCATTTAAAACACATAAAACACTTGTTTGTGATATTTTCATCATTTTGATGCATTCTTGAGTGTTTTCGGATGATTTTGCAGTTTAGATTGTACAAAATGATAAGTATTTAGACACTCATCAATCCCCACACTAAGATATTGCTAGTCCTAGCAATGATTTAGAACTTTAATGGATTTTAAAACTCTTTACCAAAAGCCATCATACGGGTAGCCAATTGTTTTGATTCAAGTAAGAACCTTGGTACAATGATAACCAAATGATTTTGAGCAAATCATAAAGTCATAGCGGTTTGATTTGTCTTTACGAGCCGTTTGCTCTGGACTAGCCAACTCTTAGATAAATTATCAATATTATCTTTGGTGAGCCGAATACCAATTATGGTTTTCCACTTGCCTTTACCACAAGCCATAAACTTGCGGGCTAGCCAACTCTTTACTAATTAAAGATATGGTGAGTTGAACACCATACAATTTTGGGCAAATTGCAAGCCGTAAACGGATTTGATATATCTTTACCAAGAGCCGTTTGCTCTGGATTAGCCAATCCTTATGTTTATTAGACATGGCGGATGATTACCATATCTTTGAGTAAGTGAAAACATTTACTCCAAAAAAAATTTTGGCCAAAAGCAGGGGAATTGGGTGGATAATTACATGATAAAATTTGTGAGAATTCCCCCACTTAGAAATGAATATTGCCTCAATATTCAAAAGTACCGTGGTTATGCGAAACGAAACGAAAAAGGAAATACTACGGCCATTATTTGAAAGGATTTTTTTTTTTTTTTTTTTTTTTTTAGAGAAAACTTATATACAATAGCGGGGAAACTCCCCACACTAGGGTGGTAGAACGGAGAAAGAAGACATAAATATGGGTGAAAACCCATATGGTGTGTGCTAATGTTTTTGATTCCGAGTCATTAGCTTGACTCGATCCCGCATTCATTGGTTCATGGGGAAAGTTTGTAGATCCGGACAACCACGGATGGAATGTCCTCTCCAAAGTAGTGCTTTAATCGATGACCATTCACTTTAAAATTTGGACCATCGGTTGAGATAACTCAATGGTACCATAAGGATAAACCTTAGCGATGGTGAATGGACGGACCAGCGGGACTTAAGCTTTCGAGAAAATCTTCAATCTTGAATTGAAAAGAAGGACTCGATCACCAACGTTGAAAACGCGGTTCTTGATTTTTGAGTCATGAATCTTCTTTGTCTTTTGTTTGTAGATCAAAGAGTTCTCGTATGCTTGATCACGAGTTCATTTAATTCATTCATTTGAACTTTTACGTGATCACCGGTATCTCGAATATCGAAATTTGCATGCTTTAAGGCCCAGTATGCCTTGTGCTCTAACTCAATCGGAAGATGACATGCCTTTCCGTACACTAGCTTGTATGGAGTACACGATGGGTGTTTTGTAAAATGTCACGGAAGGCCCGAGTGCATCATCAGTTTATCCGACCGGGATGCACGATTTTCGCCTCTTGTCCTTTCAAGAATTCTTTTATACCACGGTTAGAAACTTCCACCGCCCACTTGTTTGGGGTGGTATGCGATAGAGAGGCGGTGGGTAACACCATACTTTTGCATGACACGATCAAATTGGTCATTGCGAAATGTGTACCACGATCGCGATTATCGCTCTCGGAGTTCCAAACACGGCAAAAGAGATTTCAAGAATTTCACAACAACTCGGGCATCATTGGTAGGTAAAGCTTTCGCTTCAACCCATTTTGACAAATAGTCAACAACCACAAGTATGTATTTGTTTTCTCGAGATGATGGAAATGGCCCCATAAAGTCAATGCCCGGATGTCAAATATCTCTCACACTTGAATGGCGTTTTGCGGCATTTCATTTCTTTCGAGATATTTCCATGGCGTTGACAAGCGTCGCATGTTTTGACAAATTCGTGGGCATCCTTATAGATAGTGGGCCAATAAAACCGGAATCAAACACCTTTTGGCGGTGTAGTTTGGACTATGATGGCCCCGGTGGGTCGAAAGATGGCAACCTGTGAGAATGTCAATAGCTTCGTCCATAAACACATCGCTGATGACTTGATCCGCACTGATTTTGAATAAGTAGGGTCGTCCCGAGTAATGTTTAACATCTTTGAAGAATTTGTTCTTACGTTGGGTCGACATCCCTTTCACTATGAAGTTACCCGCATGGTAATTTGCAAAGTCGACAAACCATGGGGTGGTAGAATTTCCACGAAAAGAAACCGCATTGAGTGTCTCGAGGAAATGTTTCATTTATTTCCTTTTTCGAAAACATCTTGGTGAGGGTTTTCTAATGCAGACAGATGATCGTGACTAGATTCTCGGCTCCTTTTTATCACGTAAGATGATATCAAATTCTTGGAGGAGGAGAATCCAGCGGAGCAATCTCGGCTTTGCATCTTGTTTTGCAAAGAGATATTTGAGCCGAGTGATCCGTATACACCACGCATTTGGTCAAGATTAAATATGGCGAAACTTCTCAAACGCATACACCACGGCTAATAGCTCTTTTACGTGGTGGTGTAATGAGTTTGAGCTTGATCATAGTCTTACTTGCGAGTGGATAGGGTGAAAATGCTTAGTTTTCGTTGCCCTAAGACTGCACCGATAGCAAAATCACTTGCATCGCACATGAGCTCAAAAGGCAAGTCGGTCGGGAGCAAGCGAGAATGGGTGCTTGAGAAGCTTTTTCTTCAATGTTTCAAAAGCTTCAATGCACTCGGGTGAGAAGATAAAAGGAGCATCCTTTTCAAGAAGATGAGTCATAGGTAGGCGATTTTAGAAAAATCTTGTATGAATCTCGATAGAAACCGGCATGACCTAAAAACTCTAATACCTTTGACGGTAGTAGGATGAGGCAATTAGCAATAACATCTACTTTTGCTCTATCTACCTCAATCCCATTTTGGAAATCTTATGGCCAAGGACTATGCCTTCTTTGACCATAAAGTGGCTCTTCTCCCAATTTAGACAAAGATTGGTGTCTTCACACCGTTTAGCATTTTATCTAAATGGGAGAGACATGTTTGAAACGAGTCCCCAATGACCGAGAAGTCATCCATAAACACCTCCATTGTTTCCACGATCATGTCATGGAATATGGCCATCATACATCGTTGGAGCGTGCGGGAGCATTGCATAAGCCAAAAGGCATACGTTTGTAGGCAAAAGTTCCGTATGGGCGGTGAATGTGGTCTTCTCTTGATCCCGTGGATCAATGGGAATCTGAAAGTAACGAGAAACCATCAAGGAAACAATAGTATTCATTCCACGCTAATCTCTCAAGCATTTGGTCCATGAAGGGTGAGGAAAATTGTCTTTCTGGTGGCGTCATTCAACTTACGATAGTCAATGCAAACACGCCATCCGTTACCGCACGAGTTGGAATTAACTCGTTTTCTTCATTGTGACAACAGTTATGCCACCCTTTTAGGAACACAATGAATTGGGCTAACCCGAGGACTATCGAGATCGGGTAAATCAATCTCGCATCAAGAAGTTTGATAACCTCTGTTTGATAACATCATGGATTTTGGATTTACTCTTCTCGATGTTGAACTAGCGGTTTGAATTCATCCTCCATCAAGATTTTGTGAGTACAAAACTCGGGGTTGATACCTTAATGTCGGAGAGTTTCAAGCAATTGCTTGCTTGTGTGACTTCAAGATCTTTATGAGAGCGACTTTTTCATCTTTACTCAAATCTCGAGCAATAATGACAGCAATTTATCATCACCTTCAAGGAATGCATACTCGAGATGAGGTGGTAAGTCCTTAAGTTTGACTTGAAATTCTTGATTTTCTCAATGACTTGACTTCCTTGTTATGAAGCTTGGCGGGAGGAGAGGAGGAGAAGTGTCATGAGTCAACAATTGCTCAAGAAGAATATCTCCTCAGATTAATCTCATTTTGATTAATCTCGGTTGGAATTGAATCACTAGTGTGAGGGTTGATGATGGATCATCATTAAGCAACTTCTCAATAAGAAGTATGTCCCCTCAATGTCAATTGGAGCATGATCAATTTCCCATGGAGCGTAATCACTAGCCAAGTATGCTTCAATCTCTTCCAAGATGAAGTCTCTTCCTCAAGCGGAGTGATAGAAGGAGTAGAATTGGCTATGATAGGTTGAGAAGATGTGGTGGGATCCCACTCACGAATTATGAGAATAACCAAGAACTTCTTGAGTACTCTTGAAACAACATCAATGATATCTATTCGGTTAACCGACTCGAATCATAGTTTGCGGAGTACCTCAAGTTTGATCAAGGTTAAAGGTGATGACTTCATTACCAACACGTAATGTGATTTATTGCTCAAATACATCAATGAGAGCACGGCCCGTTCTCGTGAATCCTCGACCAACAATGAGAGGAACCCGATGATCGACATCGAAATCAACAACCACGAAGTCGGTGGGAAATGGAACTTTCAGACTTTCACAAATCGTCCTCGGCAATGCCAAGAGGACGGGATATGGAACGATCGCAAGCTCGAGAGTCATGCATGTAGGAGTAAGTTCGGAAGAAAGTTTCTTCCATCTTGAATAAGGCATCGGTTGATGCTTGCACCAAGATCGGCTAGGGCAAAGCATTCAACCATTCACGGAAATACACAAGGTAAGAGAAATTTTCGGGATCTCAAGCTTCTCGGAAGCTTCTTCAAGATAACTTCTTGGCAGTTCTCGTTTAGAGGAGTTTTGCCATTTCAAACGACTTTTCCTTATTGCTTAACATGTGTTTGAGAGTTGATGCAAACTTGGGCATCGGCATGATAGCATCATAAAGCTTATGTCAAAATGTAATTCTTGGAAAATTTGGAAAAATTTGTCCATTTGATGGTGGCTTTTCATGAGCTTTGCTCATTCAAACGTGATGGGTAAGGAATAGAAGATTTGGATTTCGGTTTTCAGCGGGAGCTACGGAGGCTCAAAACAACTCTGGATTTGATTTGGGTTTCTGGACAACGAGGTTGGACAACAGAAGGTGGGACGTGTCGCGGTGCCGTGGGCTTGAAAATGCACCTTGTCCGTTGTATCCTTGGTAACTTGACTCATTGCTCTAGTGGAGGAGGCATTGGAGTCGAAGGTCCATTGTGTGTCTTAGGTTCACTTTCCACTACCTTTGGGAGAGAAGAAGAAGAGGTAGTAGGAATAGTAGGTCCATCATATGAAACACCACTTCGGTTGTGATCGCCTTTGCATCGCCCCTCGGGTTAGCGATCGTGTTGCTCGGAAGTTTTCACGAGCCCGAGGGTTGATCATTTAAATACTTCTTTAGATCGATCGGTGACCAACAATCTGTTCATTTCATCTTGGGATTTCATGAATTGTTTCAATAACTCATCGGATGATGGTCGGTTGGAACAATGGCGGAAGGTGGATTAGGAAAATTCGGCCTCTAATGTTAGGATTAGGGCCTTGATTTTGAAAATTTCCTTGATTAGGATTCATATTCCCATGAAATTGATTCCTCGATTGAAATTGTTTTGATTAAGGTTCCTTGATGTTGGAAACCTTGATTTGGTGCGGGATAGAAATTACCTTGGTTTTGGTAACCTTGGTTCATTCTAGGTTGGTTCGATTCGGTTTTGCATGTTATGATTCGGGTTAAAACCGGTGGTGCACGATTAGTGTTAGCACGGTAGTACGGTTCATTTTGAGGGCGGTATTGATTACCTCCACGATGTGAAGCAATCGGCTAGAGCATTGGCTTCAAATGGACTACCATCGGTGGCGATCAGGTTGTAGTATGCATGAGGACCACCACAAGTAACACAACTCTCGACTTTCTTCACTTCACCATGTGTTGGTGTGCGTGTGAAGTGACTTTCTTTGGTTAGCAAGAACCAAAGCTTTGAACAATATCGTGAGTTTATCAATCTTAGCATCGGTGCTAGATGTACTCACGGAGATGAAGAAGGTCCAAGATTAGGCGAGATTGATATGTCTTTGCTCGGAAAGGCGGACACGAGACTTGTTCTCAATGATTTGCAAGGCTTCTTTGGTGGTCTTGCTCGGAAAATTACCTCCCGCGGAGGCATTTAAAGAGTCTTGATTGGTCCGATTCGGACCATTGTAGAAAGTATCCATTTGCATTAACTCGGTAAAACCATGATGCGGACACTTGCGAAGCAACTCTTTGTAACGATCCCATGCCTCCCGAATGATTCATCAAATCTCGAGAAAATTTCATTATCTCATTCTTAAGACTTGTAGTTCGGGATGGAGGATAGAACTCGTTAACGAACTTGGTGACTAGATCTTCCCATGTCTCAATAGAGCGAGGGGTTGTTTCTCGAGCCAATTCCGGCTTGTCCTACAGAAAATGGGAATGAAGAAGCTTGATAGCTTCATGTGGGACATTTTGTATTTGATGGTAGATGCAATCTTATTAAACCATCGAATGTGTGCATGAGGATCATCCGCTCAAAACCATAGAATTGCTTTGGGTTACTAGATTAAGCAACCGGTTTTGAGCTCAAAAGTATCACCACGATGGGTGGGACAACAATAGCATCTCCGTAACCCTCGATGGGTGCTTGGAGAAGCTCATTCATGGGCTTATCTTACGCCATTACGACGGTGGTGGTGGTGGTAGGCGTTCCTCGATCCACGGTGAAGGAGCGAACGTCCTCTCGTCTCACGAGGAATATTTGCAAGCTCGAAAGTGGACTTGTAGAGTTGGAAGAGCAGTCGCATGCACTAAGTATAAAAATCGTTTTCAAAACAAATGCGAGGCAAAGCGACAAGTGAACTTAAACCAATAATCACAAATGAAATGGCTTCTTTGAAAAAGGTACACCAAATCACAAGGACACAAAGGCAAGTTTTAAATCATTGTTAGGGAACTTATTATGGTCACACCCAGGTTAGTAGGTGTCTTGCCTTGATTTGCGGTGGTTGATTTTATGTATATATTAAGTACCACCGAAAAGACGTAGGTATAGATTTGTGCTACGGGTTTAAAAACTTTTGGACAATATTTTTGGTATCGTCTTGTTTAACCAAATCGCATCTCTTTAAGAATCACCTCAAAGAAAACACAAGCTAGAAAACGTTACGATTGTTTTGTTGTTTTATATTTTGTTTGGTGTTGTTAACACTTTAGGAAAAGTGTTAATGAACTTTTGATATTTTGATAACTTTACAAAAACTTTTACAAATGATGGTATATGTGCAAGAATGGGTGCGAAAAGGTTTAGAACACGCTAAAGCCTCCCCGTGGCGCTAAAATTTGATTGGGTCCCGAACGTCAAGTTTAATCACACAAGCTGACCACTTGTGAATGGCCAACCATAATAAACTTAAAACCGCCGGAACCAAATGCAATGAAGATCGGGAGAATATAATGAATTCCGGTCGTTAAGTCCCACGGAGACTCAATGGTGTTTTAAAAACTTTCAGACGATAGAATGATCACTAAGGATAGTGATCGATAAGATTTTGATGGATGATTACTCTCTTGATTGATTGAAATGAATTTGGATACGAATTGGAAAGCACAACAATCGGATACAACAAACGTAAAACTTACGATTAAAAACTACGTAGCGTAAAAAATAAAAAGAGATCTAAGAAATAAAAGGCCTAAAAATATGAAAATGACATTTTGAAATCCTAAAATAAAAGAAAATTATTAGAAAAAGAAAATTATTTTTATCAACTATTTATTTAATTATTATTAATTAAAACTATTTTAAACTATTTAATAATACTCTAAAATAAAAGAAAATATGAAATAAGGCTAGAAAAATAAAATTAAGATTTAGAAAAATCTAAAATATTATAAAACTTATTTTAAAATTGAAAATATTTTTACACTTTTTATCTATTTATTACTAATTAATTATTATTTAAAATACACTTAAATACTAGAAAATATAAAATAAACCTGGAAAAATGAAATTTTAACTTGGAAAAATCTAAAATATGATAAAACTAATTTTAAAACTGAAAAGATATTTTTATGCTTTTTAATTATTTTTTAATTATTTAATACTTTTAACTATTTAAAATTATAATAAATACTAAACAAATTAGGAAAATTATGAAACTTTTTCTAAAAATAACTTAAGGTGACGAAAACTAAGAAAAATATCAAAACTAGATTTGCTCAATAATAAGCTAAAAGAAAAATTAAAAGCTAAAATCTATTAAATAAATGCTATCACTATTTTAAAAATGATGTTTTTCTGGTTTTTCTTTTTGAAAACTACTTAACTACTGATAATAAGTAACTTTAATAAAAAAAAATTTTACAAATAAAAAATAAGCTATTTGCTACTTAAAAAGCTTAACAGTTGGCTTAATGAGCTTAATATGAGGAATTAAGCTCAAACAAGCTTACAAACTGAAACAAAAGCTGAAATAAGATGTAAATAAGCTAGTACTATTCAAATGAAGCTACAAGACACAAAAGCACATACTGATAAGCTACTAAAAAGACAATAAGCACTTGGCTTAAAGCGATAAATGGATGAAATGGAACAAATGGCCTTATTGCATTCTATCAAACAAGCTAGAAAATGAAATATGAAGCTTGGGACCTCTAGATGGCTAGGTCACTATCCAAAGAACCAAGAATCACAAGCTTAGACCAACAATTAAGCTCTGTGTGAGCTTTTGAAAGTGGCTACTTAAACTTGTGCAGTGGCACTTTTTCGAGCAGTACTCAAAATAAGATAGAAAATAAGCTATTAAAAGGCGATTAAAGGTGAACTAGTATTTTTCTAATTAAGTTTAGCAACTAAACTTTAATACCTCAAAATATTTTAAGCTAAAACTCAATATTAAACTCACACTAAAATTGTCTATTTAATTCAAAACGACCAAAATGAAAATTTTGACTTTTATAAAAACCACTAAGGTTGACTAAAATGAACTTTGAAGCCGATTCTATCAGCGAATATGTTGTATTAAAGTGAACTAAGACTGATTTGATCAATGATAACAACTTATGAACACAAAATCATGATCATAGATCATTAAAATCCAATAGTGACCACAAAGATTTGATCAAATGATATTTTGACTTTGGATGAAACAAGGACCTGGTTTTATGACTTGCTTGAGTTATTAGATGTATATGTGACACGAACAACAAAAACAAAGTCTCTAACAAACTCTAAAGCAGTTGCAGTGAAACCAAACACTACTTTAACAAATTTGTTTTGAGATTTTCAATTGATTCAAAGATCAAGACCAAGAAATTGATTTGGACCTTATATAATCAATTTATAAGACTAAAGAAACATAAAATAGCAACAATTACAACATACAACTAAGAGATGACAATTACACTAGATTAAGCTGTTAAATTAAAATTTTAGCTAACTATAAATTAGAGAACAAATAAGCGATCTTATTGTTTAATTATGCTTAACTATAACTAGGAAACACAAACATACCAAGATTTTAAGCTAAATAACAATTTAACAGTGAAATGCATGAAAATGGAACAAAGGCTTACAAGATTGGATCCAAGTGAACAATGAGAATCAAGGACTGAGACCATAACCTATAGCTTCCCAAGAAGCTCTAAACCAAGGCCATCCAAAATTTACCCCGCCCATTTGTGAATACCATTTCCATGGGATTTTTATTTTTCACTATTTAATTTGTATTTTTGGTGAATTTTTGCTTTTTATACTAAAGCTGGATTTTATTGTTTCTAAAAGCTTGAAGAAGCTTCTAGAGCTTATATGTGCTTAGGTCCATAATAACAACCTTAACAACATTCAACCATTCATGAGAATTTTGAATAAGGAAAATTTGCATAAACTGAAATAGAACTTGATACTGAAATTGATGTTTCACAAAAGCTTAATTATGTAATAAAAACTTGAAATACAAAGTTTTAAAGCTAAAACATACACTTGAATTTAAAAATAAGCTAAAACTACATAGAAACTTAAAATTACACTAGATTCACTTGATACATTGCTTCTCTTCCCTCTTTTATAGACTTTTTGGGCTCCTTGTTGACCTCTGAATGTATCCCACCTCATCTGAGCCATTGGATTGGCCAAAATCATCAGAACCATACAAGTGTAATTTTGGAGCCAATTTTTTCTTCGAAAGGGTTTGAACCATTAATGGATTTTGGGAAGATGTGGAGGTGGAGGGGACAAGGTAAGGTGGGGTGAGGTGATACAAGTGGTGTGTTGAAAATATGGAAATACCGGCTCTGGTTTTGGTTTCTGATGTTTTGTGAGGAGGATGAGCGATGGTGGGAATTTGGCGCTTTGACTTGTTTTCGTGAGTGGGGTTATTAATACTAACGGGGTCGAGGGTTCAAGGGTTCAAGGCTCAAGGTTCATGTGGTTGGGCTTGGATATGGGCGGTGGGATTGCATATTGGTTGGGCTTGATATAGGATCCGGTTTGGATTAGTAAGTATACAAGGACCAAAATGTAATTTGACCAAAGATAAAGGACCAAACTTGACACTTTTCCAATGTTATCAAAAGGACCAATCTTGACAAACTTTGATAGTACAAGGATAAAATTTGATCATTTTCCATTTTAAAATATCCAAGGACTAATTTTGACATTTTTCAAAGTTTAGGGACCTTTTTCGCCATTTGACAAAGAATCATTCAAGGACCATTTTGACAACTTAGAATATTTCGTGGACCTTGAATGACATTTTCTTGATTTTGATATACGAGGACTGTTTTTGACAACTTTTGAAACTTTGGGGACTAAAGCGCCAATTTTACAAACTTGATACATTTTCATCTAATTTTGATCTTTTGCATTTAAAACACATAAAACACTTGTTTGTGATATTTTCATCATTTTGATGCATTACTGAGTGTTTTCAGATGATTTTGCAGTTTAGATTGTACAAAAATGATGAGTATTTAGACACTCATCAATGTCCTTTAAACGATATGCCACCCATCATGAACCATCTTCAACGTTGCGTCACAAAACTTATGGATTTTGTCAAACGCCATGAAGCATGTATGATGATGCTCACTTTTGTAGACGATTCCAAACTTTGGTTTACGCAGAATTGTGTACTGAGGTTGTTGGTGGAGCTCGTTAAAGTGTAGAAGCGGTTTGGTGAGATTGATCTGCTTCTGGTATGATTCAACGCCGAGTTGCAAGTATTCAACACGTTCTTGAATAACCTTGCTGCGGATGAAGACTAGAAGCGCAGTGATGTAATGGAGTTAAATTTCTGTCGAGAATTGTCGCATCCTTCCTTGTACCTTTAGGAGATACATGTCTTTGATGTCGTTGAGCGACAACTCCGGGAAGTCAGCTTCAGTGAAATCATACTCTTGTTCATCTTGTCTTTTGACCTTGATCTTGGACAAGAATGAGTAGCCCCACTTTGTTTCCAATGAGACAGACATCACAGCAACTATTCTTTTATCATTCTTCACCTCCTTCTTTGATTTTCTGACTCTGCAGCTCCTGTAGTATAGCCTCCTCCTCTCTGGCCAATGATGAATACCGAATTTGGCATCAATGTCATATTCCACAACCTTGTCGACAAACAGGTTTGTGGTGTCTTCTTCAATGGCGATGTTAGAAGAGAATACGGCAGCAGGAATGTTGAATGTTAGCGAGGTAGCATACTTCTTGCTTACACTGCTACCGTGTTGAAGGAACTCAAGATCGTTGTTGAAGAAGAAGCGGAAGGGGATCCTCGGTTGTTCTGGTTTGCCAATTTTTGGTAGAGGCTTGGTCCAATCCGTGTAGTAGGGTTCATTATCCTTTCTTGTTATGTTGATGTTTTATTCCGGGTTGAGCCAATCGATATCGTTGGACATTGCATAGGAAATGTTGTCCAAGTGATATTCGAGCTCGACTGCACTGCAAGATCTATCTTTGAGCAAGTTGAATGCATCGTTCTTGATTCTGCGGAGCTCCCGTTTCGTCATCTTCTTTATTCTGAAATCATCTTGGATAATTTTGACCTGCTCTATGGTTCGACCATCTACCGGTTCTTGGCCTTCAGGTAGTCTGGGTGTTGCCTCAACCATATTACTGAACCAGTTATACTCCTCAGTGTTGTCGTCATCTAGCCCAGAGAAGACTGATGGTTTCTTCTTCTTTGTTTGGGAGGATGACTCTGGTCGAGATGATGGTCGGGGCGATGGTTCACGTCGGGGGTCGGGAATGTCATGATCCTCACCACCGGTATATGTGAAATGATCACCGTTTTTCTGCTGTGGTGGTGGAGAATCTGCATCCTGAGGTTGATCAGATGTTGGTTGTTTGGTAGCTTGTTGTGAGGGTGTCGTGGTTGTTCTAGCAGGTGGTGGTGGAATGGATGATGATGACTCGCCGATCTTCTTTTGTCTTTTCACATTTGGATCCTCGTCCTTGTCATCATCATTTCTCGGTCTCTTATCTTGACCAGCAGCTTCCTTGCAGGATGTTTTCAGTTGTCGTGCCAGAAGTAACTCATATAGCTTTTCTTTATCTGGTGTGAAAGATGGAGCTCGAGGAGTCATTTTAAGCACTAATTCTGAAATCAAATCATCTTCAGAGATAACTGGAGGCCTGACTGGTCTTGTATGCATAACCATCGGTGTTGTAGTAATGATCTGTTGAACCATTGTTTTAATCATTGGGTAGAATTGATCCTTGAATATCTCTCTAGTGACAAAAGGAACCATGTTTTGAAGGAATGATTGAGTGTAGTTCCTGATTTGTTCATTCATTTCACCTTGAACGTCCCTAGTGAGAAATGCTTGGATCTGTGCTCTTTCGCCTTGAAACTCGTCCATCTGTTAAGATCAATGACCGCATCAGCTAGTGTGTTCATTCTAGTTGTGATAAGACTTTGCTTGCATTTTCGAGACTGAAGCACAGCTTTCTGGATCTTTTCCTTTGTACGAGATGCCTAAGTTTCGGCTTTCTTCTTGACGGATTTTGATGATGATTTTGTTGTTTCCTTTGGTGGTGGTGGTGAGGAGTGAGAAGATGATGCTTGTTTGGAGGTTTCAAGAGGTGGTTCTGAAGATTGTTGGGGTTTATGTTCAAGATTGTCAAGAATGTAGTTGTAGGCTTCCCTTTGTAAACGTTCCTCTTCAGCCTTAGCAGCCTCTTCGTCAACCAATTTCTTCTTAAGTTCCTCCTCAGCTTCTAAAATGTAGTCAACAGGAACTCGCTCATCTTTTTCTTGATCGTCTTCTCCATAGTCGACCAATTGCTCATCCTCATCTTGTAGTTTATACTCTTCTATTTTCTTTTCATGAGTTACCGGTTTGGTAATGTCACCGGTTCCCTTACCGGGTTAATTAACCGGATCGGTAGCGGGCTTTGTTGTGAGGGTAGCACCACCGCTTGAACCACCTGGCCCTTCGGGTTGATTAACCAAGAAGGCAACTGCTTGGTGTTCCAGTCGCTTCTGCTTTAATGTTTTCCTAAATTGTTCTTCTTCATCTATAGAATCATACTTGTCATCATCGGATTCCTGTTGTTCCAGAGGTTTGTTCCCTTTGTCTGACTTGGTTTTTCATCTGGGGATTCGTACTCATCGATGTCATGGAAGAGTTCCTCATAAGAATGACTATCAAGCTTGTCCTCTTTCCGTTTTTGAAGGTTGTGTCATCAGTACGTTCCTCAGTGTAAACAGTAAGCTCATCAGACTCAGTTTCAGAGTTATCATCTTGTTGAGATGACAGCTCAAGTGAAGGTTCCTTCTTGACAACGTTGACTGGAACCTTCCTCTTAACTACCCTTAAATATTTCTTAGATTTAGTCTGGTACTTCCAGCAATTCCAACTTTCCTTGCTCTGGTCTTGGGTTTTGGAGCAATCACCTCATCTAAGAACCCAACTTTCTTCACCTTGACTGCCTCTGTGTAGTAAATGTATGATGTCGCAGCTTTAACCTTGTCAGTGAGTAAGCACTCAGGGAGAACATCACCTTGTTTACGGGTAGTTGTCTTCTTGACCCTTACTTCCTTGAGAGTAGGCTCATTGATCATGGTGTGTTTGTTGGGGTCGTCAAGACGCTTGGGAATGTCTTCGTGTTTCCTGGGAATGTTGTGGATGATCAGCTTAGTGAAACGAATGAAGGGAATCCTATAACCTTGTTTCTTCAAATGTTGCATCATGTCCTCCCAGATGAGGCTAGCGTAGTCAATGTGATGCACGTGAACTATTCCCAGAAGGTTTGCAGATGCATCAGTTTCGGGTGTTAATGGCCGCTATCCCTCCCTGACAAAGACTTGGCGACCATTAGGTAGATTGTTCTCCAAGGTTGAGGAATATTCTTTACAACAACTCTTGAATGAGTAGAAATGATGCCAGAAGCCTCGTCGTACCCAATGTTAACCAGGAATTCTAGAATCTCCGCTTCATTAGGAATGTTGACATAATTAGTAGTAGAGTTAATGTCTGGAAGTTGAAGAACTGCTCGAAGATCATCTACAGAAACCATGATCTCTTTTTTGTCAAGAGTCACCTTAACCACATGATCGTCAGCAGTCCTTTCCATGGTATACCAGAACTAGTGTATGTAGAAGTCCGGAATAGCTGATGATCTTGTGAGCATGGACTTGAATGGATGATGCAGAAGAACGTCTACAGCTGTTCTGCAAAATGATTCAGCACAAGTGAAATTTTTGAAGTCGACTCGGAGATTGTTCTTGCCGATGATTCTGTTATAACCGGCTGGGAAAGTGTTGGCCATTGTGAGCTCAACTGGGGCATGATGTTTTCTTGATTAGTAGCCATTTTGTGATCTGAAAGTTATTAGACAAAAGAACAAACATATTGAAACATATTGTGTTAGTTTTAGTTTGATTTATTGTCCAATTACGTGTCTGATGTTATCATGTTTATGTTTGTTACATGTTCTAAGTCACTTTTGTCCAATTTATTGAAGTTGATGTGATAAGTTATGTGAACATGTTAATATTGAAGTTTTAAAGTCCAAATTTCACTTTACACACAACATATTAACTTTTGTAAACTTATGCGTAACATTAGGTGTTGATACAAAAGTTGGGCGTTCCTTGTTCGGGGCTCCGGCTCTCGTACCAATTGAGTCTTGATTCTTGAGACCTGCGCACTAAGTAACAGAAAACACCGTTAGGCTTATCGTGGGATTGTCTCCCACGATTATCCTCCGGCGTGAGAGTAAGTAATCGGTTTAGGGTTAAAGGAGAGTTAGGGTTTTGTAGATCGTACCTTTAACGAGGGATAGGATTCCCTTTATATACACACGGAATCCTTATTGGTTCCGTGTTCCCCAACCTTCGGCGTATCTCGCCTAAGTCGGTTGGCAAACAATTATCTCCATCATTAGGAGATATCCGATATCGTATTCCATAAATAACATTGGGTTTGGGCCTTCGTGGGCCCAAACACTTATCGGCTTAGCCCGGTTCGTGTTGGGCTTATTAGTATCGGACTTTAGTCGGGTTCGTGACCCGAATGTAGACTATACGTCATCATGTCCCCCCAGTCTAGTATGCGCAGTGACTAGCTGCGGATGCTAGACTAATAACTGCAGCCAATAAATAACTGCGAAGCGTAAGAAAGAAGCCACAAAAGGCCCCCGTGTGGAAAGATACACGTGGTATCTAAACCTAATATGTAAAATAGATGCCTCGTAAATCGGGGGAAAGCAACTGTAACAGCGTCCCATCAATTAATCTGATCCACAAGTTGAAGATAGTGGGATCCACGTGTCGCTCATCGCGTGGTTGAGATAACTTATATAACCTTCGACCTTCATTTCACTGTGAGTATCATAGTAAAAACTCAATCCGCCATTGTTAACAAACCTTCAACTTTCAACTCAGAAAATTGCTTTTCAAAAGGTAACCGCGCGTGCGCTTATTAAAAACAATACCATGGTTAAACAGGTTATTCGATTTTACCTCCGATATAGCGAGGACGAACTTCTAGAGTTAAGCGGATTATTACATCCCGTCGCGGTGCATCCGAAAGTTCCGGTGCGCGGGCATCAGTGCGGATTTTCCGATGGGAAAATAGGGGTATATCTGCGTTTTTCAATTCGCGAATCAGCGCATGCCAATATCTTTATTTACGGCGGCGTGTTAAACTACTACCGTCTGCATATATCGGTACCGACCGCATAGATGCGGCTAAAATTACCAACCGAGGTTAATTGCCGATTCGGCAATTAACCCGACTATCCACCTATTACGCGCGTTCTACCACACGTGGTCGCACGGTGGGTATCATTCGCTAAACTGCTGGCGCCTTCGTGTTATACGAAAAACCGGGCGGCTCGTAAATTGGAGAGAAACTTTTACGGGTAGCGGCGTGTGCTTCCCATCGCGCTCGATTTCTACACTCGGGGGACATCGCCAAGGGATGGCGCCCTCCTGGATCATATAATGCGGAAGACGCGGACACAATCAATGCCAACCGTATTCCGTCTGTGTCTATCCGGAAGAATTTTGGTACACATGGGCATAAGCCGTAATTATTTTGGTAGACCTGATGAGGTGCCAATCTTCGTGGGCGCGGATGGCCAGGGTGGGTGCTCATCCTTTACGCAACCCTTGTGCTTTATTAGTGTGAGCCATTCCGATCATTTTCATTATTTTTGTAACCTGTCGTGTTGTATGTTTGTTGTTGCGCAGAAATGGACCTATTCCGAGTCGTGCAGCTAGCGAAGCCGCTTCAGGTGAATGTAGGGACCCGTCCGCTGAAAGAGGGAGAGGAGCCCATACTTGATGCCACCGCAGGGCGTACCCTGGAAATGAATCTGGGAGAAACAGGAACCAGCTCCTCTGTTGCAATGGAAGCAACGCTGCTGCAAAGTGTGCCGAGCCCCAGAGTGCAACCTCCATTAGCACAGCCATCACTAGTAGCAGTGGCGCATCATATGGAAGAAGAGGAGGAAGAGGAGGATCCCGGGTTGAAACGTAAGAGATCAGTCGGAGAGGATGGCGTAAGTTCATCGAGGAAGAAGCGCCCTATTATCCTAACAGTGGAATCATCATCAAACGATGTTGCGTCACCTCCCCCCTCGGCTGATGCATCTGGTCCACAGTAAGTAGTACCATCAAAGTCCTTTTTGCGCCGCTCCTTGTTTATGTGAAACATTAATTTGCTTTCTTGTGTACAGGTTTGAACAGTCTGCGGAGTCGCCCCCCAGAGATGGTCCTGTACTCTCTGCCTTTTCTGAGCCGCATAGCCAAAGTTCTGAGTCATTGGCGGCTGGGGATGCGCCAATGGAGCAGCTTATGGAGGAGTTGGTGCAGGCGGCTGCGCATCAAGCTTCAATAGTAGAGAAGCTAAAGGCTAAGGTTCTTTGGGAAGGCGGTCAGCAAAAGGACGAGAAAATTGCGTGTGGAGGCGCGGTTGGCTAGTGCCAAGGCAAGTAGAGGGCCTAAGTTAAATGCGCCCGAAAGCTTGAGGAAGATAAAATGGCGATGGGCCAAATAGACCAGAGCGTCTTTGAAGCTTGTGGTATAAGTCTTCGTGTCTCGGGTCTCAAGTATCGGAGAAGGGTAAGGAAAACTTTGTCTCATGATTGGAAGACTTTGGTGCTCTTGTGAGCAATGCTTTGAGGTGCAGGAAATGAAACTGCGCAATCTTAGCTTAGAGTACGACGAGGAGTTATATCCCCAACTCTTGTCCACTATAGCGGTGCGCAGATGGCTCATAGGCCATGGTCTTCGTCTTGCTGCACTTAGTACCTTGGAATCGCAAGAAGTTGTGGATGCTTTCGGGGGGTGGTTCAGTGCGCCTTGGAGCGTGGTAAAGGAGAAGCTGTAGAGAAGCTTCATGAGGCGGATCTTTTGAAGGTGCCTGCTGAAAAGGTACCTGGATACAATGCTAATGCGTATGATGATCTGGTTGCAGCAATGGAGAAAATGAAGGTATTGGAGCTGCCTTTAATTGCTTAATTAGAGCGCGACCAAGATTATCCTATAAGGGTAATAATGGAGGGGCTAACATTGGCTAGGCATCGTTCTGAAGATGCAGAGGCGCAACAGGATTATTTTTTGAAACCCAATTAGTCCCACCTGCAGGTACCTGTGTTTGTTCGCCCTCACGATATCTTGAATCCGTTTGCTTTGGAGAAGGAAGTTCCCTTGAAACAAGTTTTGGAAGCTCATGCTACAAGGCTCGCCAAGAAGGAAGGTATTAAGGGAAAGGCCATTTTGTGCAGTGTTGGCGCTGCTCACCTTCCCGCCCCGGCGGGTGCCGGTTAGTGTTGCAACGGTATCCCGCCAAGACTCCGATTTGTTGAAGAAATTAAGCAAGGCTAAGGAAGCAACAAGCCGCGTGGGGAGTTCTTCTCTGAAGCGTTGTAATAGTTTCTAGGTTGTAACTTGTATTTAAAAACATCCTTTTGTAAGCACGCATGGTCTTGAATGGGATATTTATTTTTGTTAAGCGTTGTTGCTATTTCTGATGTTGCACTTAGTTACTTGTTTTTTCATAGAAAACGTGCGTATTGTCTAAGAAGCAAATTGTTTTATAAGCGCGGGTAATATGTGAAGTTCATAATCATGTATGAGATTCATGGTATACTTAAAACATAATTTCTAAGTATTTTTTATCATAATCGTGTATGTTGTGATATGCAGCGTACTGTAAATATCATATTAAGGAATCAAGTGTCTTGGTTCCTAAGTTGTTAAACGTGCACCATATGCGTTGTTGCGCACTCGTCGTGGGATGCGTACAAAACTTGTTCCAACGTCTTGAGAACAAGGTGTTTAACAAGGATACATGATCCAATGTCGATGGGTTTGCAACCCTCTTACTCAACGAGTTGTTTAGTAGGTTCACTCATCCTTTTACCATCGTGGGTTTAGTGCATGCACGCCATTTAGGCAAAAGATCAAAATGTTAAGACATAAAGTATATGGAAATAACAAAGTGAAATGTGTCGCGGAGTTAGCTAGAAACCGCGACGTTTTATTAATACTTGCAAGTTGTTATGAAAGAAAATAAATAAGACATATGCCTAAGTAAAACAAAAAGTAAATACACGGAT
Source organism: Chrysanthemum lavandulifolium (assembly GCA_022545495.1). NCBI lineage: Eukaryota > Viridiplantae > Streptophyta > Magnoliopsida > Asterales > Asteraceae > Chrysanthemum > Chrysanthemum lavandulifolium. The sequence continues at coordinate 122,207,554 of CM040242.1, read as the reverse complement.
ATTTATTGGGCACTTCACTAAAGTGCAGGAGTGTCCGTGCGCTGGGCCGTAGCCCTTCCTATAGATAACACCTCTTAAGGTTGCAGATGTTCCATGTACGTGGTAGTTCCCGACCATCCATGTCTCGTAGCTTGTACGCGCCGGTTCCTAATGCTTTGGTAACCTCATAGGGTCCTCCCACTTTGGTCCAAGTTTGCCCGTGTCTTCTGCGTGGCTCGCATCATTGGCGCGGTAAACGAAATCACCTGGTCTGAATGAAACACTTCGTACTTTAGCATCATAGTACCCCTTCATCTTTGCCTTTGATCTTGCTTCACGTACAGTCGCGCGTTCGCGCCTTTCTTCCAATAGGTCTAAGTCAATACGCCGCTCGTCGTCATTGGTAGCCACATTGATTTCAAAGAAGGCGAATAGTTGGCATCCCATTTAATTTGGTATGACGGCCACATCACATAGACTAGAGAAAGGGGTGTCCCTGTCTTTGGTTTTGATTGAAGTGCGGTGCGCCCACGGAACATCGATAGTTCTTCCACCCACCTTCCTTTGTGCTTGTCTAGGCGTGCCTTAATGCCTTCACCCAGAGCTCCGATTTGCACGTTCTACTAAGCCGTTGGTTTGTGGGTGTTTAAGCGACGCCGGTGTCTTTGTGTGATTTTAACTTCTCACACAGTCCTTGAAGGGGTTGTCGCAATTGTTTCCGTTGTCCGAGATGATTTCCCAGGCGCCCCAAGCGGCATACAATATTTTCCCGGACAAAGCGTTTTACAGGTTGCGGTGATTGTTACCACCGCCTTTGCTTTGATCCACTTGGTGAAGTAGTCTATGGCGACTATGAGGAACTTTAATCCTCCTGCCGCAGCAGGAAAAGGACTGCGATGTCGATACCCCACTTATAGAATGGCCATGGTGCCGTAATTGGTGTTAGCTCCTGTTGTGGTTGGCGTGGAGCAGTCTCGTGAACTTGGCGCCGCACTTTCTTATTAAGTCTCGGCGTCGCGGTGCATGGTGGGCCAATAGTATCACGACCGTAAAGCGCGCCACCACGGACCGTGGTCTGAATGAATCTTGCATGAACCTTCGTGGATTTCCTGCAGTACGTAATTTGCTTGTAGGGGGCCAACACAGCGGAGCCATGGTTGCAGGAAGGAGCGTCGGTATAGTATGTTGTCCCGAAGTTCAAACTTTTGTGCCGTGCGTCGTATCCTGTGGGCTTCCTTCTGCTCCTGGGGTAATACTCCCTTGCTTATGCATTTCGTTATTGGTGTCATCCACGTAGGGCCTTCTTCCTCTATTACTGTGGATATTTCCATCTCTGAGATGGATTTGCTCTTCAATGTTTCCACCAACACTTGTTTTGATAGGTGTGCGAAGCTCGTCGATGCAATTTTGCTTACTGCATCCGCCTTTCGATTTTCCCCCCTAGGAACCTGCTTGATGGTGAACCTGTCAAAGCCTTTGATTAGTGACTTGGTCTTGTCGAGGTACTGAATCATGTTTTCCTCCTTGGCCACGTACTCGCCCAACACATGGTTGGCTACTAGCCGGGAATCTACATTCGCTTCCAGGTTACGTACACCCATTCGAGCTGCAATGCATAGTCCCGCGATCAGGGCTTCATACTCTGCCTCATTGTTTGTTGCGTTGTGAATTCAAAACGCGGTAGCGTAAGTAAATTCCATTCCTTCCGAATTTGTGAGGATGAGGCTGCTCGACCCATCAACGCATGAAGATCCATCCGTAAACAAGATCCATGGATCTTGTAGTTCCTCCTGCGTGGTGCGGTGCATCATCGGTGTTTGGCTTTTCGATGATGAAATCGGCTAGTATCGCCCTTTTACTGCGGTTCGTGATCTATAGGAAATGTTGTGTTCACCTAGCAACACACTCCACTTCGTAGTCGTCCCGGTGTGTCGGGTTTGGAGATGATTTGCTTGATTGGTTGGTGCGTGATTATCGCTATCGGGTGCGCTTGGAAGTACTGCGCGTACCGTTTGGCGCGAACACTAATGCCGGGACCAACTTTTCCATTGCGCTATAATTCATCTCCGTCTTTTAAGCGCTTTGCTTACAAAATAAAGCAGGTGTTTGTACTAAATTTCTATCCGTCAATAACTGCGCTTCTTGCTCCACAGGTCATGGATAAGTACATAATCAACTATTCCCACAGTTGGGGTGCTACAAGTGTGGGAGTGTTGCGGGTGTTGTTTAAGTTGTGTGAAGGCTTCTTACGCCTCGTGGTCCAAATAAAATCTCCCTTTTATACACTTCTTGAGTGTCTTGAAGAGAGGTAGTGACTTGTCTGCCGACTTGGATAAGAATCATTTAGGCCACCCGGTTTCCGTTGAGATTGGACTTCCTTCAACGCGCGGTGAAGGAAGTTCTATGACGCCTTTAGTTTTTCGGACATGGTTTGATGCCATCGAGGTTCTATCGGTATCCAGAAACATGCCTTCTTCAGCACCAAAAGTGCACTTTTGGGATTTAGCTTCATGTTGATCTCTTTGAGTCTTCTAAATGTTTCCTCAATGTCGCGCACCAACTCATCCTCGGTATGACTTTTTATGACCGGTCGTCGACGTAAACCTCCAAGTTGCGCCCAATTTTTTTCAAATGCATTATCTACTAACGGCGATAGGTGGCGCTGCGTTCTTTAAGCGAAGGGCATTTTGGTATAGCGAGACGCCTTGGCTTGTATGAAAGGCCGTTTTTCCTCGTCCTCCTTAGCCATCCAGATTTGGTGGTATCCTTTGTAGGCATCGAGGAAGCACTTGAGTGGGTATCCACACAAAGATTCTACCTTCGAGTCTATCTCTCGGTAGTGGGTAGCGATCTTGTGGACATGCCTTGTTAAGGTCTCGAAGTCCACGCACATTCGCCGACTACCGTCACTCTTCTTGACCATTCTTGGGATAGAAAGCCGGTCATGGTAGTAGACTTCTCGCATGATTCCCGCCTCTACTAGCTTGTGTACCGCCAGATTGCTTGTGCGCGCCCGAGCTGGCCGCGATTCTTCTGGCGATTGGTGAGTATCCTTGTCGGATTCTCGCCAGTATGTTCTATGATTGAACGTGGTACCCGGTCATGTGCTTTGGCTCCCATGCAAAAAGTCCAAATTCTTTTGCAAGAGTGCGCACACACCGCTTTGCCGTTGTCCGAAAGCGATCCTCCGATGGATATTTCACGCTCGGGTAATCGGGATGAATTGCAACCTTTAGGTTTGGAACTTTGGTTGCTACTGCGGAATGGGTGCCATCTCGCATGTAATTGTGTTACATTCTCTATGTGGTACAGTGGTGTTGTAGAGAGTAACAATGCCACCCTCCTTTGGGAATTTAAGCATCCCATGTGTTGTAGGCGATGCTGCGCGCATGGTCGATATCCCTGGTCTTTCGATAATGCCATTGTATGGCGAAGGGATTTGATCACCATAAACTCCATCCGAGCGATCAGCGGAGTGTTCTTCATTGCCCATGCCGACTAGTAAGCGTATTTGCCCCATAGGCCATATCTTCTCTCCGTAAAACCGATCGGTATTGTCCCGACCGGGCTTAGCCGATCTGCGTATTTTAGGTCGCGATCGCTTGAAGCGAGTGCTCATACATGATGTCTGCAGATGCTCCTCCATCAACGTACATGCGGTGGATGTCGTGACCCCGCACTAATTTCAATGGTGAGTGGCTCTACCACTGCGTTGTCCGCGATTAAGGTGGGAAAGAGATTTCACTTCCACGGAAAACTTCGGTCGACCTTCCGCCTAGTAACCCACGCCATGATTGTATCATGTAGATGGTGTCACCTTTTCCTTGAGTGCCTCTTTCTTGTTCCCATTCTTCGCCTCTATCCTTTCCTTCCTTGATGTTCTTGACCAAATGGTCCAATCGCCCTCTTTACCATTTTATCAATGAGTGGCGCGATTGGACACATTCATTGGTGGTGTGGCCCTTACGTGCGTGATAGTCACAAGTATCCACTCCCACGCGCCGATCCTCCGGGGTGCGATTTGTGGTGGTCTTGGAAAGTTTGCGCCTACATTGCGTAGTATTTATTTTGGAGTCTTGGTCACGGATATACCTATCGTTATCCCGTCCGCTCCTCGATCGCGGTAGCTCTTATTTCGGTTGCTACTCCGGTCATTGGATTGTCTCCTGTGTTGTTCCTGTGACCGATAGTTTGAGTAGCTTCTCTTGCTATCGCCGCGGCGGCTTCTCCTCGACGAAGGACCTTGTCCGTTTCATTAGTTCATCAAGGTTTGGGGATCTTGTCATTCACCTTTTGATGAGCTCGGGTTATTGATCCCATTCATGAACCCCGAGATTTTCAACACTTGGACACGCCTTAACTGTATGCACTCATCTTTGAAATGCTCCATATATGCGCTTGTAGATTCCTCGGCACTGCTTTCACCCCGGCGAGTTCAACAGATTTTTAGCGCACTTCTTCCGTTGAGTGAAGTTTAGGCGAACACCTTTCTCAACTCTTCAAAGACATCAATGCTTCGTGGAAGCTTCATGAACCAGCCGCGCTTCCCACTAGTGTGGAATTGAACATGTGGCACCACACGGGTTGTGGCCGCTTTTGATAGTAGCGGTGATTCAAAAATTTTAGGTGGTCGTCAGATCACCTGTTCGTCATAGGTTTTGACGTTAGCGGGCATGCGCCTTCTCTTATCTTCGAGAAATTGCCGATACGCCGACTAAACGCATCCACCTTTTGGCGGCGCCACGGAAGAGACATGTCTTCCTCCTCCCGGTCACGTTATTTCCTCCCGGACTTCCGGTGTCGGTCTCGCTATCCTCGTTGTCCGAGGAATTTGCGGAGGATGAATTTTCCTCCTTGGCGCTTGCACCGACCGCCCCTCATAATTTGCACTTGAAGGGCTTTCACTGGGAGTATCGTCGCCCAAGTCTGTCCTGGACTCTGCGGCTACCAAGTCGGGCGTGGACATTGGTACGCCGTTCATCCTCCTCGCTTCCTTCCAGATGTTGTGAGTTAGATGTCTCATCATCCTCAACTCTCCTCCCAATTCTGTTAAACACTGGGGGTCGGCGGTTATCCCTCCCGCGTTTCTCCTTCTGACGGCGCGGTGGGGATGTTTCGTATTCTGAGTCAAAATTGAGTCGAGCATGCAGGCTTCGACTCGACCTCTTTTTTGCTTCCTCTTGCATGAGGGCTGCCAAGGTTTCATAATTTTGAGATACGAAATCTCCTGGTGCGAGTTCCGGTGTGACCCCCTCTAGAGAGAGGGTGCCTGCTTCTACTACCGGGCCCTTGTTTCTGTCGGGTGCATCTGGTGCCTTTGAGAGGTCAGTTTCTAGCACTGAGTGGAGAGGAGTAGCAAAAAGGGTGCGCAGCAGATCTGCTGCGCTGGTGGTGGTTGTAGTAGCTTGGGTTCTCCCCGAGCGTTGCTCCACACTAGGGAGGACTAGGTCTGGGCCTGATCCCTGATTTTTAGCGACACCGGTTGTCCTAGTAGTTTGCTTAGAAGCTGATCCGCTATGCAGCTTCTTTCCTGTGAGGTCTGCTTGCGATCGCTGATTTCCGTGCTTCGTCATTCTAGTTCTTAGTTCTTAGTGATTGTCCCACGGATGGCGCCACTTGTTGATACAAAAGTTGGGCATTCCTTGTTCAGGGCTCCGTCTCTCGTACCAATTGAGTCTTGATTCTTGAGACCTGCGCACTAAGTAATAGAAAACACCGTTAGGCTTATCGTGGGATTGTCTCCCATGATTATCCTCCGGCGTGAGAGTAAGTAATCGTTTTAGGGTTAAAGGAGAGTTAGGGTTTTGTAGATCGTACCTTTAACGAGGGATAGGATTCCTTTTATATACACACGGAATCCTTATTGGTTCCGTGTTCCCCAACCTTCGGCGTATCTCGCCTAAGTTAGTTGGCAAACAATTATCTCCATCATTAGGAGATATCCGATATCGTATTCCATAAATAACATTGGGTTTGGGCCTTCGTGGGCCCAAACACTTATCGGCTTAGCCCAGTTCGTGCTGGGCTTATTAGTATCGGAATTTAGTCGGGTTCGTGACCTGAATGTAGATTATACGTCATCATTAGGTTTTTGTGACTTATTCAAAACATACAACAGTTTGCTTATGGTAGCTTATGCGTAAGCTTGAATCCTTGTGCGTAAAGAAGGTGCTTAAGCGTAGGCGTAAGCTAAAGCGTAAGACCGAGTCTTATGCTTAAAACAGGTTCAAAAGATTTATGCTTACGCGTAAGGTTAAGCTGAATGTTACGCGTAAGGTTTACTCATAAGAGTACCGCTTATGCGTAACAATCCGTGTTTACGCATATCTTTCCAAGATACGCGTAATCCTACTGTAGACCTCTTATGCGTAAGTGTTACGTGTAAGATTTCTCTTAGGCGTAACCTTTACGCATAAGAGTATTCCTTATGCGTAATCATTAAGAACACCTTAGTCTGATTTTTACGAGTAAGCAACCTGTAAATCACAAACATGAAACATTGATTACAGTGTATTCCAAACATCAATTAGATCACAAAACAATCATATGACTAAATCAGTTATGCATAGACACGTTTAGGCGTAAAAAACTTCTTAAACCCTAAACCCTTATTCTACGCTTAACCAATTTAACCACACAAATCAATCAAGACGTGTTTCTGGGTAATCCTATATGTTATATTAGTGTTATAGAACAAGTTTTAACATGTTTACACCACTGAATCAAAAGATTCAAGTGTGACGAACCCTAAAACTATAAATCTTTAATTCTAACAAATTTGATGTTTATGGGCTAATTAAAGGTTCAATCCATGATTATAAATATATTCAAACACATTCTTGACCATCTAAACACAGCAGAAGCCACAAAATAGAAAACCCCCAATTTAAACGCATGAACCCTAAATTACAAATTAGTTCAATTCGTGTTTCTGGGTTGAATTGGATGATTAAAATGGGTTAAGAACACGTTTAGAAAGATTTTAACACAACCTATTACAACTCAAACACATTTAGGCATAAAAACCCAATTCATACGCATGAACAAAAATTCAAAATCATTTATAGAAAAATTGAACCGTTGGATTGAAAAGATTTTTAAAACCTATGTTTAAAATCTTGATCAAAACGTTTAACAACTTACAGATTTTGATTTGAACAAACGGATTTGAAAGTTAGAGTTTAGCCGTTGGATTTTGGTTGGTATTAGAAGTAAATGAAAAAGGATGCATTGAATATGGTGGTTGAGGTATTTTTGTTTAAAATTATTTTTAAAATTGACACAATTAGTCCCTCAACCTCAAAAAGGTTCCAACCAAGATCCTTTAACTCCCGTTTTGGTTAGACAAAACAAATTTTAAGCAAGAAACATCACGATACTCCCTCTTGACTTTTGAAATGATGAATTTTGTAAACATTTGAGTCCGAGGAGGGTATATTTCAAGATAAATATCCACCATTTAATAGGAAACAACGTATTTTTGGTAACATGCAAGTACAAGGTTTTATGAAACAGAAAAATATTTACTTTCTCCCCCTCAACACTTGTTCGGAAAAAAATGTGAAATGTTTGATAGAACACTGTGTTGATGGAAGTTTGGTACTTGCAATGTTTGTTTTTCAGATAAAATTTAAATGAAAAGATATTTTTGATTTTGTAAGATTTTATATATTTGTATTTTGTTTATGAAATATATTTACAAAAGAGGTTTTGGTGTTTGACGTTTCAAGTGAGTTTTAAAAGTTCATCCAGTTCTTCTGGAGTCAAACACCGCATACCAATTCGGTGAATCAAGTCAGTAAATCTTGTGGGAGGCAAGGCTTTAGTGACAAGATCCGCCAATTAGTGTTCTGTACCTACAAAGTATAATTCAACTGTACCTTTTCCACGTGCTCTTTAATGAAATGATATCGAAGATCGATGTGCTTTAACTTTGAATGTTGAACAGTGTTGCACGAGATCGCAATAACACTTTTGTTGTCGCAGTACACTAGAATCTTGTCGAATACATAACCATAATCCTTGAGTTGTGTTCTCATCCAAATGACTTGAGCACAACACGCAGACATGGTGATGCAGGTTTTATTGACCATGTTTTAATATTTATAAAGTCTCATTATACCTATGGTCTACCCTAATGAACTAACGGGCAGTCTACCCGGTCGTGTGTAGTGTAGTATTAGGTAAAATCGAGGTCGTCCCAAGAGCTATGTGTGCGGATTTTAACTAAGTCTAGGTGTCATAGATTTTAAGGTTGAAATGATTAAATAATAACTAAAGACAAGAAAATAAAAGAAATCAAATAAAGGCGAGGGTAGTGATCGATAAAGGAGAAGTATGCTAACCTAGTTACTCATCCTATCAAGTTAAGTTCACGTTTAATTACTTCCAATTGCTTCAAGTGGGGGTAAAAGTTGCTAGGACAACATTTGGTCAGTTCGTCCTAACCTATCAGCAAAGGCTTCCACCGGAGAACAAGCTATTACCCTTGTAAGTCCAGTTGTTTTTAGTCCCCTAAGCCAAGTCATTAAGTTCCGCTACCAGGAAGATTCATAACAATGATTGCCCGGGCGCTAACATCTTAAACACTCATCCTTAACTTCTTAAGTTCATCCAAACGGTAGGTGATCAGTTGGTCAAATCGCACAAGGGAAGAAGGGTCGTCAGTTGGTCAATTATTACCTTTCCCACTCAGTCTACCTACTTAGGGTCATTTGGTCATATCTCCTAAGTAACTAGCTACTACCGCCATTCAAAACTACCGAAACAAGGGTAGCTACCAACAAACTATGCATGCATACACTAGAAATAATTATACGGAAGCAATGTAAACATAAATAAAAGAATCAAGAAATCATAACTAGGCTAGCACGAGAGACGCTTAGCCGCTCATATTAACTAAAACAATCGATTCAATGTTTAACATATTGAAATACATGTATTGAAAGTAAAGAAATGATAAATTGCTAATGCTTATCGTAGGGGAGTGATTTCTCCCTTGGAGATGGCTTCGTATGTTCCTCAAGATCTACCTTCAACCTTCTACCCACATTCTCTGATTTGGTGTGTGGAGTGAATGAATAGAAATGCTGGAATTTGGGCGGTATTTATAGGCTAGATTTGGTTACGTCATAACTTAAGTTAAGAGTTACGCCGTAATATCCATTTCTTTGTCTTTTGCTCTGGAAAAGCTGGTTACGGCGTAACATCTGGAATGAGTTACACCGTATCTTCAATAAATCATGGTTACGCCGTATTTGTGGAATGAGTTACGCGAGTTTGCAAGCGCGCTGAACATCATTTGACCTAATTAGTTACGACTTAATCCTAGGAGGAGTTACGCCGTAATCTTCGCTTAGTTGGTTTTCTAAGCCACGCCTTACATTACGCGTAATGTGAGAGGAGAGTTACGCCGTAACATCTTCAAAATTGGCATACTATCATATATCTTCAATAAACTCTCCAAATCCGTGTCTCATTAGCTCCAATGCTCGTAATTTACTTGAAAGTGAAATATAGAGAAAAACAAGCGTAAATCCATATAAATGATATAAAATACGAGCATTATCGGGGGAAATTGACACTTAATATTCAGGACTATTTGATGTTATCAAATATCCCCCCACTTGAACTCTACTTGCCCTCGAGTATACCTTATTATATAGATTCCTAAAAAGATATCTCCCATTACCTGGAAAATATAAGTTTACAAATTCCTTATGCTAGAATAAAACAAAGCCGATCGAACACCTCACAAAATGGGAACAAAACACTCAAATCTCTCAACTATTCTAAGTGTCAATTTCGGGGTGATCACTCAACGCACAGTCATAGCATGTATTCTATCATAAGCTTGGCAGTTACACAAATCTCCACTACTAGAGTTAAGGACAAAACAATCCTCGAAGGCAATATGGGTAGACACGACAAAGGTTATGGGTGAGTCATCATTACTAACATGTCACGGAAAAGTGGATAAAATCAATGATACATGACCAAATCCATGGCCAAAACACCAAAGATTGCTCGTTGCATCACCTAGACACGCTTCATGACTAAAGGGTAGGATAAGACATGGGATAAAATTGATGTAAAATAAAATCAAGCAAATATTCTAAATCTATAACCAAGTCATCACCACTTACCGTTCATCCAAAGTTCAAGTTTCGAAGTTAAGAAACCGGATCATGATAATACCAAGTAGATGTGCCATTAGAGGACGTCATGATGGGCACATTAAATCCATTCTTCAAATGTGACCGAGGTGGCCTCCTCGATACTAAATCTATAATAAGCTCATAACATAGTGCTTATAACTTCGCACTTTACAATCAAATAACTATAACTTTTTTTGAATCACATCATTTTTTATTTTTTTCATAACTAATAAACATAACATCCCCCCACTTGAGATGAACAATATGAGAATTTGGGGGCTCTTCAATGATCTTTAAGAATATGTCATCGATTTAAAGCGTGATTCCGAACCTTTCCACTTGAACCTTGAACTTAGGCAAACAATGACTTCCAATTACAAATAAAGACTACGTGGTAGGCTAAGGTGTATGGGTGTAACGAAACAATATGTTGGGTGAACAAAATGAAAGGAATGGGTCGATGGGTGTATCTAGGGTATCTTGCACTAAAGGTGAGTGCAACAAAGGGTTTAACATGGGGTCGAGAAGTCGAGGTGACTAATCGATAGACACACAATGATAGGCTATTTGGGTGATAATCCTATAATACGCCTTCTTAAACCGAAAAGTCCAAATACATCGAGCTAACTCAACATACCTCGCCTATGGTCTCGAAATGATGCAAAGGCCAAGTTTTAAAGTTTACAAGCTACCGAACACTCATAATTTGGTGGATTTGGGGTAAAATTTGAAACGGATAAGGCTAATCTCACCATATAATATCAAGGGTTATAATGTGCTCGACTAAGGTCTAATCTAGTTAGGTTAAGAAAAACATGTCAAAATTTTAAAAATGGCATAATTTTTCAAAATAAACTAGAAAAACGAGTGCAAAATAAAGTTCAAGAGACAATTCTACTCCCGTCCCCCCACTTGAAATGTACAAAGTCCCTTTTGTACTAATCTTTAAAATAAAGGTGAAGAGAAAAGTAGAATTAGAGCGAGAACTTCCCTCAAATTTGCTCCAAAAGAAAGAAGGCCCATTTAAAAGAATCGTGCCTTCGCATAAGCATCCACGAGCAAACTTCAATCCTTGAAATCACACTACCGACAAGCATAATTCTAAAAAAAAAAAGAAAAATGAAAAGAAACCTAACTCACTTTCAGAGGAATCACGGTTGCATTTAGCGATGCAACAAGTTTTTAAACCACTTGGTGTCCCAAGTGGATGCGTAGTCTCGTGAGGGCTTACAGGAACATACCCACAAAGTTTATTTAAAACTAATACAAGGTTATTGTTTTAAAAAGAAAGAAGTGTTTAGAGATACTTACGTCTTAACCCCTATAAGGAGTTCTGCCGTAATTAAAGCAAAACCTGGCACGCTACAGGAGTGTAGCTACGGCGTAACCATTGCATGGGATTACGCCGTAATTGGTAATGCTCTGAGAAGAACTACTGCAAAAAGTATGTTACGGCGTAACCATAAGAATGAGTTACGCCATAACTGTGGATAGATTAGGTCCCCATTCAGCATGCTGCATCATCTTTCTCCGTTTTCCTGCAAAAATGGTTAAAAACACAAAACCCAACAGAAATGGAAATAAAACAAATGAAAAGGATAATTCGGGTTGTCTCCCGAAAGAGCACTTTTCTTTATTTATGATTCTTTAAGTTAGACTCAAGGTCATGGGCTTTATGGCGGCCTTTGAACTTTGCCAACTTCCTCCATATCCTTCATCAAATTATGTCTGACCCAAGCAACATTTGTAGCAGTGCGGAGATATTCCTTAGTTTTGATCTTTCAAATTTTACAAAATTTTTCGTCCGGCCCCAAGTGGTATCTAGTAAACTCATACTTTTCACTTACAATCGGTGGCGGCCTCTTATATGGAATACCAAGAAGTTTTCACCTTCTTTGCTCATATGCTTCATCATCGGGGTCAGTGAACCCTTCTTCACCTTGTAGTTCACTTGGGCCAAAATACCTTCTATATCATCGTTGTCGGACTCGGTACCTTTAAACCATTTATCGCTGAGTAAATCTTCCACGAGTACCCGTTTACATTCCTCTTTCTCTTTGATATCTTCATCCATTACTTTACTTATGTCGTTTGGAACTTCTTCGCTAGGGTCTTCTTTACTCATACATCCTTTCCAGATCCTCTCCTTAGTTAACGCATCTACCTTCCCGTATTTGATTCTGACCCAATTTTCGAACCCTAAATTGTCTAGCCAAGGCAACTCTGTTCTTTCCGCATCATTGGTTGAGGTTCAATAGAATTCATCTTCACCAACTCTCTCTATACTGCTTCCCCCATTACATTTATCGTCATAAGGGTTGCAAGATGCCCAAAAAACTTCGCCAGGGGTTTTTATTTTCTCACACCAAAGATTTCGAGCTCCTTCGTCATCGGTGTTGCTTGAGGGATCTTCCATGCAGTAGATATCATCATTTATGGACTCTTTCTGGAAACAATGCTCCTCATAATCAATCTTGAGCTTTCTTAGAAGATTTGGATTAATTTTGGCATCCCCGAATTGTACCGAATACCAATCGTCAAAGGATAAATCTCCGAACTTCACATTATGTCTTTTGAGCTCATGAGGTCACGTCCATTCATCGTCTTTTATATTACTACCCCCGTTGCAATATTCTCATAACGGATTGCATGTAGACCATGCTCGTGTGGACTCGTCGTCAGTGATAACTATCGGAGTGCAACAGTGCATAATAAGTGGTTCCTCCTCTTCTTCGAATGAGAGCTTTGCCAACCTTTCTTCATGAGTATATGCAGGCCACATGTATTTGTTATCCTTGACCCTTTCATTATCATCTCCTCCGTCTCAAATTTTGTTATGAGGGTTGCATGAGGCCCAAAGATCGTACCATTCACCATTAGATACGGGTATTTTTTTACACCAGTGATACTTCCTTTTGGATGGAGATTGAAGGCATAAATTAGTATCTTTTGACCATCCGTTAATAACATGCATCCTTGATTCATCTAACTCGAGAAATTTATCAGACCATGTATCCCGTTACGCCGTAACTCTGAGGGTTGGTTACGGCGTAACTCACTTCCTTCAGAACCATCAGTGTCTTTCTCATTAATAGTTCCAAGTTCACTATCTAACCCCTGGTTACGTCGTAACCTTACACTGTCGCTGGAATTTTCAGTAGCATCCGAATTGGTGGTAGAATACTTGCAACTTTGCATCTTCATCAGAAAAAACGGCCTTGCACACCACCATAGGTTTTGTCTCTTTCGGTTTAGTGTTATTTTTCTTTACCTTTTCACTAAGCTTCTCCACCATTGTTTCTAGGTTTTTTAAGGTTGTGTCGTGATTGGAGAGTGATGCGCGTATAACGCGTTCGTGGTCTAAGGAACTTCCTTTCGTCGAGCATGTTTTTCAACACCCTAGGCAGTGAACCTAATCGTTGTATTGTAGTATTGGGTAAGCCTCGGGTATTGATATCATTCTCTAGGGGAATAGGAATGCTAGCGAGAAGTGTACTACGCTAAGGTTGAGGTTGAGGAAGATTATTTTCTTATCTCTTTTTATATTTTTTTATAAAGCTAAGTGTAAAATCTCGGGGTTTGGATTTGGGGGTTTGGTACTTCTACCGATTACTTCTACTATCTAATTATCTAAACTAATGGGTAGTCTATGTCTATTGATGTGTGCTCATATGATGATTAAAAATGTGTCTACCTAGATACTATTACTCCCTAGTTATCTTTTATTGGTGGTTGAATTGTCACGTCCTTATTCTTAACGCGTTGTGTTTTCTAAGGTCGTAGGGTATGCTTTTATCCATAACTCTTTGAGACTACCTTAAGGTTATTGCCTACGAAATCTCTAGGATTCATAAACTAACTCTAAGGTTATCTTTGGATGTTTAGTCTACAATTCCGCTAAGTGACTATAAACTAAGGTTCACAAAGATTACTCAAGCATTAAAAACACAACGATAGCCTAGTGCATTCCTAAGCCAATTACAATTAAGATAAGAGACAACCAATCAATAATTAATAACTAGGTTTCATAGATCTAAGCAAACACACAAGAAATTTAGCCGGACATGTTAAACATGCAAGCATACACACATACAATCAAAGACATAATGAAATCAATGAAGTAAATTACTTATCTTGATGTAAAATAGGGTATGAGAACCCTAAGATACTGTCCAAACCGGACTTAAGTCATTTTAAGTTTTTACTCCACAAGTCTACCTCTTAAAATTCGGAAAATTCGATTTCTATATTATAGTTTTACAACTGCGACGGCGTCACCTTATAGTTGGGACGCCGTCTAATCGTCGTCATTAGGGTTTCGTCTTGGCCAAGTCATCATTGTGACGGTGTCACGTTGTGGTTGTGACGTCGTCAGTCTTCAGTAGTGATGTCGTCTGAATCTTGATCTAGGTCGTCTGAGAAGAAAAGTCTTCGCGACGCCTTACTCTTCAAAGCCTGACGCCGTCAGGTGTAAATTAGCAAAAAGCCTACTGAGTCATCACAAATTTAATTACGTAGAGAGGGACGGCGTCGCCCTTGGATTGTGACGCCGTTAGCTTCAATTCCAGCAGCTTGAGAGTCTTTGATCTTGACTTAGCCATTTTCTTCATATATTCACTCCTTTTCATCCAAATATGCATCATTCCAGCATTTTCCTTCCAAGAGACCTAAAAAGTGAAAAGGAACGAAATTAAGCAGTAACGGATATAAAAGTGGGCGATTAAGGGCTTAAATGACCCCTTAAAAGTGTATATTTTAAATCATTATCAAATATCCCTACACTTGGTATTTGCTTTTCCTCAAGAAAATGTGTGTTTGGCCAATCAATTTATAAGTTAGGGGGCATAAAGCATTGGTTTAACATATTTCATAACAAGTAAAAGCACCGCAATAGTCATAACAAGCACGAAATTATATACTAGCACCTCACAAGTGGTGTTTGGATTCTCTCATCTCTCGGGTGTATATGAAATATAGTAAATGGAAATGGAAGATAAACACTCATTAACCGGTCATAGTACATAGATTACCATAGGCTTGAGACTAGATCAAACCTCCACCGCTTTGGCGTAAGCTCCTAGGAACAACTATCTAATAGGTGTTTTAAAGGGTTGTAACGTTAGGCTTACGGTTAGGGAAACAAAGGGTTTAGTTGGATAGGCGATTTAGTGGTGGCAAGTCAAAAATCTTATGTTACAAGAATGAAAAGAATGGCGTTGCTAAGCCAAGACTCGACTCACTAAACTCTAGATAATTTGAAACAAACAAACATAAATATAAAGATAGATGTAGGATGGTAGCCCGTATGTTGTTTTTTTTTTTTTTTTTTTTGGCATACACTTTTACTCTACCATCCTCTACGATAACATCAAAATATAAGGGATTTATAGGAGCATCCCTACACTTGAGTTTTTATTACTCTAACACTATTATGACCCGAATTGAAAAGATCAAAACACTTGGAGTACTTTATTACGTAAATAAAGGGAATTTGAATTTAACGTTCTTTCCGTCACTCCATAAATTTTAACTTTACCCATGAGTCTCAATCATCCCAAAACTATGTACAAAAGATATGACTCGACTTAGCAACCATGCAAGTAACTAGATAATTGAACTAAGGGTTTAGTATGATAACAATAATTCACTAAAAGTGAGTGCATACAAGGTAGGCTAAGGCGATTTGAGTGTACATTTGGGGGTGGATTGTAAACAATGCTCTTCATTGATATTCCGGAAAACCGAAACATCACGAGAACCGCGAAAAGGATAGGCTCTAAGGGGTTAAATAGGGGTATCGTGTACTAAAGATGAGTACATCGCAAAGGTGTGGGGGAATTACTCGACCGATGTGGAAAAAGTAATTATAATACGGGTATCAAACAAGGGTTATCCTAATGTCTCTTATCATTTAGTTATTCCTAACTACACAATTGTAGTCTCACTGGCGATCTCGGAATGCATCACAAAACAAGTTCTAGAATCTATTATACTACCGGTACACTCTCGAAGCATTAAAGGGGAATGCTTTAATTCCTATAGATCTAGGGGTGAACCTCACATTTTTGGGGTGGAATTTGAGTGGTAAAGGGATTTTGTGCTAGTCATATAACTCCTATCCATGAGACACTTTATTAAGACTAAAGTCTCACCTGTACATGTCATGAAAAAATTTAAATTTGGCGCTAAAATTGCCCTAACAAATATTTCTCATGGTTTATTACACAAATGAAATAGGACAAGACAAATGATCAAGGATAAGCATAGTTTCAAAGTTCCGCTTTATTCTCCTCCTACACTTAAACCGAACATTGTCCCCAATGTTCCCGAAAGTATCAAAGTTATGATAACGGAAGGTAATTAAAAGAGAAAGAAACTAGTACTCCCCTGATTAGCTCGGTAGGATCCATGTGAAGTAGTGGTTAAATTCTTTCCAAGAAGAATGTGTGCTTGAAAATCTCCATCCAATCTTATGTTTCTTCTTCTTGATAAATAAAACCAGCACACTTTAAGAAAACAGACGAAACCTTCGCGTAAAATCGGCGGTAAAACTGTATATGACTCAGCCACACTAGGATATAATGCTTGTGGAATTGATGTTTGCAGATTTTCTGGAAAATTAAGACCTGAGAATTTCCAAAAATTTATAATTAGCACAGAAAACGAGAGAAAGTTATAAGTTGTTTCTGCTCCTCCAGATGTTGTCAGGTTATGATCCTGACACGTCAGGTTATCCTGATAGAAACTGGTTTGCTACGTTTTTCTGGAAAAATTACACCATTAAAATCTGGAAAAATTCCTGCAAAACATCCATTATGACTCGATACAAGCATTTGACTCTAACAAACACACATATATATCATTTTCACTAATCGTAGTTCTCATGTTCACGTTCTTTTAAAAACGTGTGTAATCTTCCCTACACTTATCCTTTTTGTAAAATACCTTTATATGTAATTAAGACGAGGTTAAAGACAAAATAAAGCATTTTCACAAATTCAAAATGAGAACATACAATAATGAAAAGACATATGACACACAAACAAGCAAACAATTAAGCATGGTTTGCCTCCCACGAAGCGCTTTTCTTTATTTATGAGTCTTGTAGCTAGACTTGAAGTCGTGCTCCTACGTGACTTCATTGCCGTCACCTTCTTCCTCATGACGGTCTCTATTGGGGTTTTCCATGTTATAATAATGCCCTATTATGCATCTTTTTATAAAGTCATCTTCCCCCCAATCGGTTCTATATTCCGGTCCCAGCTTCAAACAATCCTTATAGAACCCAAAGATCTTATTCATTACATAATCTACTCCTTTCTCCTTATCCTCCTCATTCCTATAGTAGACCGATAGCTTAAGTTCTTTTTCATCATTGGATAGTGATGAAAATTTATCAATCTTAAACGGCATTTGGTAAGCTACGTCATCGGTCTCATCCTTGAATCTAATTATTCCTAACGACGGATCATAAGTCATCCCGGTGTTTTCTATGAAAGGCTTTCCTAGAATTACCTGGGACAAGCTAGGATCTATGGTCGTACTAATATCCTCCACAATTATGAAATCCGTAGGGTACGTGAAACTACCTACATAGACGGGCAATCCCTTAACTCTACCAAGAAAAATACAACTAACTCTAGGATTATCGGGGTCTTGCCTATTTGGGATAGGTTTCTTCATTACCCAATTATAGTAGGTGCTAGTCATGATGTTTATTGGGGACTTGCGATCAATGTAGGCCTTTGCCACGAAAAGATGTCTTATGCAACATGGTATGTTGAGATTCCAAGGATTCCCAAATTTGATCTGAGGGCTTTTCCTAACATACATGTGACGAAGGTCGCGTACTAAGTGTGAGTGGCAAGAGAGTTCCTCTTATGTAGGAAACTTATTGAAGTATGCATCACCTACCTCGTCTACGTCGTTGTTCGATTCTTCCTTAGGAGTTTCACTAACCTCAAGTGCCGTCTCATGGTTCGCTTCGTCATTAGTCCTATTTGGTTTTACTAAGGTGATGGTATTGACGAATTGAATGTGCTTGGATAACTTACTTGGGTCCTTAATTTTCACACCAGAAGCTTCGGGAGAATAAGTCGAGATGGCATTAACCTTTTCGGTGGTCTTCTTATCACTATTGGTCATGGATTTCAAAAGGTTATCTATCTTCCTATCCATCTCGGCTTGTTGTTGGTTAAAGCGGTCCAAAGCTTGGCTATTTGAGCTTCTTGGGATGTAACTAGGTGTTGCAACATCCCTTCTATGTTTTGTTGGCTAGGGACGTGGGACCATGGGGAATCATTAGAGGTGAATTATTTGGTTTGTCCCCAATTGTAGTCGGGTTTGCCCTCAATGCTTCTCGGGCATCATTGAAAGTCCTAGGTCTGGTGTTGTGGGGAATCTTCCTCCTATTCCATTGATACACGAGGATGCGTAGTCAACGGAAGCTTGTTCGGGGAGTTTCGTGCAAGTACGAGAGTCATGGGGACCACTAAATAGCTCACACAAGGAAGAGACTTTGTTCACTTGGCGTGAAGACTTAGGATTTTTGTAGGAGCTCATTAGGAATTTGACTTGATCTTCAAGCTCGAGCATCCTACGATCGGAAGTTTGTGAGTCAATAGGAGGAAAGGAGATTGCCTTGACGGTTTTGGGCAACTCACGGGGGTCATTCCAACTTTCGTTGTCATAGCGGGCAAGGTCCTCTATTGTACCCCACGATTCTTCCGCGGTGAGATCACTAAGTTTGCCACCGGCCGCTTGGTCGATGGATAGCTTAGTTGAGAAGTTGACATGATCGTAAAAAATTTTTACTTGAAGCCAAAGATCTATGCCGTGATGAGGGACTTTATGGATCAAGTCCTTGAATCGAGTCCATGCCTCGTAGAGGGATTCACCTTGACGTTGTTGGAACATCAAGATTTCATTCCTAAGTTTAGTAGTTCTCCCGGTGGAAAAATTGGGCAAGGAAGCAGTAGTGAGATCATCCCAACTTGAGATGGATCCGCGGAAGTCGCTCAAGCCAATTACTAGCTTGGTCCCGTAGAGAGAATTGGAAGAGACGCAAGCGCGTGGTCTCCCATGTGGTAGCATCAAGGTCGATGGAATCAACGATTTTAAGGAAATCCTTGAGATGCTAATTAGTATCTTCGGAACGAAGTCCATGGAATGCACATCCGTTTTGCACCAACCGGATGGTGTCGGATCGTATGGTCGTAGTTTGAGCTTGATCGGGGAGCTCAATAGTGTTCCTATAGCCTTGGTGGCTTGGTCTAGAGTATTCACCAAGAGTACAGCCTCTTAGCGGGTCAATGATTGGTGGGTCGATAAGTGGTGGCGGGTTATCACCTTCCATGATGAAAAGTGATGGGATTACTAACAAGGGCACGAAGAAGGGGGATAGACTACGAGGAAGCTAAAAATGAGAAAAAATCTTACTTGATAGGAATCAAGCAAGGGAACCTAAACGAGATGGAAATCTAACTAGCTATTCTATTCCCCGGCAGAGGTGCCAAAAACTTGATGCGCGTATAACGCGTTCGGGGTCAAAAGAACTTCCTTTTCGTCGAGCAAGTTTTTCAACACCCTAGGCAGTGAACCTAATCGTTGTAGTGTAGTATTGGATAAGCCTCGGGTATTGATATTGTTCTCTAGGGGAATAGGAATGTTAGCGAGAAGTGTACTACGCTAAAGTTGAGGTTGAGGAAGATTATTTTTTTTATCTTTTTTTATATTTTTTATAAAGCTAAGGGTAAAATCTCGGGGTTTGGATTTGGGGGATTGGTACTTCTACCGATTACTTCTACTATCTAATTATCTAAACTAATGGGTAGTCTATGTCTATTGATGTGTGCTCGTATGATGATTAAAAATGTGTCTACCTAGATACTATTACTCCTTAGTTATCTTTTATTGGTGGTTGAATTGTCACGTCCTTATTCTTAACGCGTTGTGTTTTCTAAGGTCGTAGGGTATGCTTTTATCCCTAACTCTTTGAGACTACCTTAAGGTTATTGCCTACGAAATCTCTAGGATTCATAAACTAACTCTAAGGTTATCTTTTGATGTTTAGTCTACAATTCCGCTAAGTGACTATAAACTAAGGTTCACAAAGATTACTCAAGCATTAAAAACACAACGATAGCCTAGTGAATTCCTAAGCCAATTACAATTAAGATAAGAGACAACCAATCAATAATTAATAACTAGGTTTCATAGATCTAAGGAAACACACAAGAAATTTAGCCGGACATGTTAAACATGCAAGCATACACACATACAATCGAAGACATAATGAAATCAATGGAGTAAATTACTTATCTTGATGTAAAATAGGGTATGAGAACCCTAAGATACTATCCAAACCGGACTTAAGTCGTTTTAGGTTTTTACTCCACAAGTCTACCTCTTAAAATTCTGAGAATTCGATTTTTATATATAGTTTTACAACTGCGACAACGTCACCTTATAGTTGGGACGCTGTCTGATCGTCATCATTAGGGTTTTGTCTTGGCCAAGTCATCATTGGGACGGCGTCACGTTGTGGTTGTGACGCCACAAGATTCGAGAGTGACATCGTCGAATCGGATCTAGGCCGCCCGAGAAGAAAAGTCTTCGTGACGCCTTACTCTTCAAAGCTGGCGCCGTCGGTGTAAATTAGCAAAATCCTACCGAGTCGTCTCAAATTTAATTACGAGAGAGGACGGTGTCGCCGCCTTGGATTGTGACGCCGACTTCAATTCTAGCGACTTGAGAGTCTTTGATCTTGACTTAGCCATTTTCTTCATATATTCACTCCTTTTCATCCAAATATGCATCATTCCAAAGATTTTGCTTCCAAGAGACCTAAAAGTGAAAAGGAACGAATTAATTAACGGATATAAAGTGGGCGATTAAGGGCTTAAATGACCCCTTAAACGTGTATGTTTTAAATCCTTATCAGAGAGGCTTGTATTTGTGTTTTCTTGGAAATCGTTTAGCCATTCATCTTGTTCTTTTTGTCTTTGGGCTGAGGTTTCCAGAAATTTGTTAATGATTTCTTTAATGTTGGGCTTTCTTCCTTCATAAGGCCCACGGTTGAAATTTCCAGGAGGTCCTCCACGATTTCCATTACTATTACGATTATCCCCATAAAATGGTCGATTTTCTCCATATTTAGCTTCTTCGACTGTGCTATCTTTGTCAATGTGAGGACAGTTTTTGGTGAGATGTCCTCCTTCACAGCTTTCGCAACCTACTTAGATGGCATGAACACTTTCTCTAAGCTTGACCATATGCCGACCAAGATTTTCAATTTTGCTAGTGATGGCGGAAATTCCATCAAGGTTTCCGCCTTGGTTCCTCTTGTTTCCTTCATCGTGCCATTTTTGGGAATGATCGGCCATTTTTTGGATGGCTTCAATGGCAAGAGTAGGAGTCATGTTCGGGATCGGTCCTTGGTAGTCCATCATATGTCTTGTAGTTACGTTGATACCTTTGTAAAAGATGTTGACCTTTTGCTGGCTGTTCAGGTCATGAGTTGGAAATTTGTAGAGGAGATCGTTGTATCTATCCCAGGCTTGATACAATGTTTCATCGTCATCTTGCTTGAAATTATGGATCTCCATGAGCTGATTAGATATCTTTGACGGAGGACAATATCTTTGAATGAAGTGCTTTTTTAGTAGAGCCCATGTATCAACTGCCCTGGCGGGAAATCTTTTGATCCATCTTCTTGCTCCCCCAGTAAGAGTCATGGGGAACACCCTTAGCATAACAGTGTCATGAGAAACACCCATAATGTTGAAAAGGCTTGCAATGTACAAGACATTCTCAACGTGCTCATACGCATCTTCGTCCCTATTTTCTGAAAAAGGGTTAGCACGAAGCTCCCTCATAAACTGATCTTTAATCTCGAAATGGGCATTAGCTCCAATTGCCGGTCTTACGAGCCCCGACCCTTGTTCTTCTCTTGTCAATGCCAAATATTCCTAAAGAGTGAGGTCATCAATGTTAACAACTTCCATGGTACCTGAAACTTGAAAAGATCGTGAGAAATTGAGAAAATTTAAAGAAAAATAAAAATGAAAGACTTAACAAAAATCCTAATATAACTCCCCGGCAGAGGCGCCAAAAACTTGATGCAGGTTTTACTGACAAGGTTTTAATATTTATAAAGTCTCGTTATACCAATGGTCTACCCTAATGCAATAACGGGTAGTGTACCCGGTCGTGTATAGTGTAGTATTCGGTAAAACCGAGGTCGTCCCAAGAGCTATGTATGCGGATTTTAACTAAGTCTAGGTGTCACAGATTTTAAGGTTGAAATGATTAATTAATAACTAAAGACAAGAAAATAAAAGAAAGCAAATAAAGGCGAGGGTAGTGATCAATAGAGGAGAAGTGTGCTAACCTACTTACTCATCCTATCAATTTAAGTTCACGTTTAATTACTTCCAATTGCTTCAAGTGGGGGTAAAAGTCGCTAGGACAGCATTTGGTCAGTTCGTCCTAACCTATCAGCAAAGGCTTCCACCGGAGAACAAGCTACTACCCTTGTAAGTCCATTTGTTTTTAGTCCCCTAAGCCAATTCATTAAGTTCCCCTACATGCAAGATTCATAACAATGAGTGCCCGAGCGCTAGCATCTTAAACACTCATCCCTAACTTCTTAAGTTCATCCAAACGGTAGGTGATCAGTTGTCAAATCGCACAAGCGAAGAAGGGTCGTCAGTTGGTTAATTATTACCCTTCCCACTTATTCTACCTACTTAGGGTCAGTTGGTCATCTCTCCTAAGTAACTAACCACTACCGCCATTCAAAACTACCGAAACAAGGGTAGCTACCAACAAACTATGCATGTATACACTAGAAATAATTATACGGAAGCAATGTAAACATAAACAAAACAATCAAGGAATCATAACTAGGCTAGCACCAGAGGTGCTTAGCCGCTCATATTAACTAAAACAATCGATTCAATGTTTAACATATCGAAATACATGAATTGAAAGTAAAGAAATGATAAATTTCTAATGCTTATCATAGGGGACTGATTTCTCCCTTGGAGATGGTTCCGTATGTTCCTTAAGATCTGCCTTCAACCTTCTACACATGTTCTCTGATTTGGTGTATGGAGTGAATGAATAGAAATGCTGGAATTTAGGTGGTATTTATAGGCCAGATCTAGTTACGGCGTAACTTAAGTTAAGAGTTACGCCGTAACATCCATTTCTTCGTATTTTGCTCTGGAAAAGCTGGTTACGGCGTAACATCTGGAATGAGTTACGCCGTATCTTCAATAATCATGGTTACGCCGTATTTGTGGAATGAGTTATGGCGTAGCTTGCAGCGGCGCAGAACACCATTTGACCTAATTAGTTACGACGTAATCCTAGGAGGGAGTTACGCTGTAATCTTCAGTTTAGTTGGTTTTCTGAGCCACGCTTCTGTTACGGCGTAATGTCAGAGGAGAGTTATGTTGTAATCTTCCGTAACATCTTCAAAATGGGCATACTATCATATATCTTCAATAAACTCTCCAAATCCGCGTCTCATTAGCTCCAATGCTTGTAATTTACTTGAAAGTGAAATATAGAGGAAAACAAGCTTAAATCCATATAAATGATATAAAATACGAGCATTATCAGGGGGAAATTAACACTTAATATTCAAGACTATTTGATATTATCACATGGCTACATATTCAGCTTCAGTTGTTGACAGTGATGTGCAATCCTGCTTCTTCGATTGCCAAGACACCAATTTATCACCAAGAAATTGTAAACCTCCTGAAGTACTTTTCCATGAATCTAAGCATCCTGCGTGGTTAGCGTCTGAAAAAGCTATTAGTTCAAAACCAAAATCCTTCGGATACCAAATCCCCGAGTTAATGGTTCCCTTGACGTATCGAATGATTCTTTTAGCCTCAAAGAGGTGTTTTTCAGTTGGCCTTTACTGATAACGGGAGCAAAGATATACAAAAAAATACTATGTCGGGTCTACTGGTTGTTAGATACATGAGAGACCCAATAATACTTCAGTATTTGGTAGGGTCAACAAATTTCCCATGTAAATCAGCGTCCAGTTTGTTGGTATGTGTCATTGGTGTATTATAGGTATCACAAATTTACATTCCATGTTTATTCAATATTTCAAGAGCATATTTGGACTGACTTAAGAAAATACCATGGGGTGATTGATAAACTTGTAGTCCTAAGAAGAATGTAAGTTCACCCATCATTGACATTTCAAAATTTGTTTTCAATAGATTTGAAAAAGCGTTTGAGTACTTTTGTGGCTAGAACCAAAGATGATATCATCCACATAAATTTGAACAATTAAAATGTGTGCCCCAGGATATTGAATAAATAGTGTTGGGTCAACCGATACTTTGATAAAGTGATTAGCAAAGAGAAACGATGACAACTTATCATACCATGCCCGAGGGGCTTGTTTGAGACCGTAGAGAGCCTTGTTCAGTTTATAGACGTGATTAGGGAACTCTTGATCAACGAATCCTTCCAGTTGGCTAACATACACTGTCTCCTTAAGTTTACCATTTAGAAAAGCCGTTTTGACATCCATTTGGTAGACGGTGATGTTCAAGTGAGTCGTAAATGCCAGAAAATCCGTACAGCCTCAAGTCTAGCAACCGGTGCGAATGATTCTTCGAAGTCATACCCCTCTTCATGTCTATAACCCTTAGCCACCAGACCTAACTTGTTTAAAATAATCGTACCTTCAACATCTAACTTATTCTTCCAAATCCATTTGAGACCAATGACGTAGACCCCTGTCGGTCTTTTAACCAATTCCCATACTTCTAAATGTTTAAACTGGTTCAGCTCTTCTTGCATGGATTCAATCCAGTTGTCATGAGTCATTGCATCTTTAATGTTTTTTGGTTCAGTTTGACTGACAATGAGTGCATAAATGCAATGTTCTCTGTCAGTCCGAAGGCGTTATCTAGTTACGACTGGTTGGTTTGGGTTGCCAATAATGTTAACAATAGGATGGTCTTTAGTCCATCGGTGTGTGGAAGGTTGATGTTGGTATACATTGTGCAGATTAGGTGGATTCGAAGGTCGGTAAAGATTCAAAGAACATCTGGATTTGCCATTTCGATTCTTGAAAGGGTTCAAGAACGTATTTCCATCATAATCCGCAGTGCGGTACATCTTGATTAAGAATATCATCGGTGGGTGCAGGTCATTAGAAGCGGTTTGTTCACTATTGTTGGAGATTCAATTGAGGTGCATCGCCATGAGCTTGTTGTTGTTTCAGGTGTATCAAGTATTAGAGTATTATCAGGTTGAGCAGCGGAAACAGTTGATACATCTGGAGCACATTGATCAAAATCTTCATTGAACAAAGGAGCAAACAATGTTTCCATTTGACGACAAGTGAGTTGAAAGGTTTGATTAGCTGATTATTGAGGGAAGTTGAGACGGTTATGTCTCGGTTCCAAGTTGTTTTGCTCAGAAGCCATTTTTGTGAGCTCATCAAAATTAGCAAGAATGGTTTCCATAATTTCCTTTGTACGACGATTCCATATCCAGTATCCTTTTGAGTTTTCACATTATCCAACGAAGACTCCTATATCAGCTTTGGCCTTGAGCTTTCCAAAGTCATCACGATCATTGTTTGGGTAACAGAGAGCACCAAATACATGAAAGTGTTCGAGGTTCAGTTTTCTGTTATGGATAAGCTCATAAGGTGTGTTGTTATGGCATTTGGTTATCATAGAATGGTTCTGAGTGTAGCATGCAGTTGACACGGCTTCTGCCCATAAGTAATCTGGAAGTTTTACATTTATCAACATCATTCTTGCAGCTTCCACTAATGTACAGTTTCGTCTTTCGACAACTCCATTTTGTTCTGGTGTTCTTGCAATGGATGTCTGATGCTCAATTCCCACTTTCTCATTGTATTCTCGAAGAGTTTGGTTCACAAATTCAGTTTCTTTGTCTGTTCATACTTGTCTAACCGTGTTACGGAGCTGAACTTGAATTTTTGTGAGAAAGGTGATGATCATTTGTGGAGCTTGATCTTTACTTCGTAGGAAATAAACCCAATTCCATCTGGAGTAGTCATCAACGATTACGAGAATGTAACGTTTGCCATTAATCGTTTGCACACGCATCGGGCCATACAAATCCATGTGAAGAAGATGAAGAACATGTTGAGAGCTATTTTCAACCTTCGAAGGAAAATGAGCACGAGTGCTTTTCCCTTGTTCACAAGCTGAACATAAGTGATCTTTTGAATACCTAAACCTGGGAAGACCTTAAACTAGTTTGTGTCGAGCAAGATTGGTTATGGTTTGAAAGTTCAAATGTGAAAGTATTTTGTGCCACATCCATGATTTTGTAGATGTTGCCTAAGAAAGTAGACAGATGGGAGATGAAGCGATCATGTCTTGCATTGAGATTGTGTATAGGCTTGATGGGCGGTTTCCAGACATGAGATCGTTTCCTTGTAAATCACGGATGAAGCAAGTTTTCTCCTTAAAAGCAACTTCCAAATCACCATCACAAAACTGACCGACTGAGAAAAGATTGTGTCTGAGACATTCAAAATAATAAACTCTGCTAATTTTAATGTTCCCACTGATGTAATCTCTGTAGCCCATGATAGCTGCGAAGTGATCATTCCCAAACCTGACAGTGCCAATGAACTTTCAAACAAAGTTTGTTAGAAGTTTGAGATTGCATGTCATGTGCCGGGAACATCCGCTATCAACAATCCAAAGGATGATCTCAGACACCGCAATACACATGCACGACACGCTGTGGAATAGAAGTAAAAGTGGAACCCGAAGAGTTAGAGGGTTCCGTTACAATTACAGATGAGACACATATGTTTATAATTTTAGGAATCTATTTGAATCAAGGTGTATTTTGTAACCATATATGCCAAGTCCAACTAGTTTATGCTTTGGTCTTAGTGAATTCACTAGGTGATATTCTCTTCCTAGGAGGTGATGAGGGTTCTATGTGTACATCAATGCAAATCTCAGAAACACTAGAAGGTGGTTTACCTAGCACAGACTTAGAAGCATTAGTGGGCCTAGAGGTAATTTCATTTCTATGTTTCCTCTTACGAGATAAGATAGATTTAGCTACACAATTATCATGACAACCAGAAAACATGCTTTTACGACAAACAATACAAAATGCTTCAAACATAACATTCAAAGTACTTGAAGATTCAACATTCGTTACATCACTTTTTCAATTACATTTATCTAACGTAATATCTAAAGTAGGTGCAACATGTGTTTTATTCAAAGTCCTAATGTGTTCTTCTACTGCAGGGGTCTTTACTGATCTTCTCTTACATTGCAACTTCCTATTCTTCTTGTTTGTGCTCTTAAGCTGTGAAGTGCTAACGCTAGGATTAGAGGCAACTACTCCTGCAGAAGTGGAAGGAAGCACATTAGTATCTTGAGGTTTGTTATTAGGCATCCTAGTGTCAATTTTAAACATTCCAGGTGTAAGGACATTTGTGTTACTAGACTTATCACTCTCATATTTCCCCAACTTCTCTTTCAATTCAACGATATTGTGTAACAAATCTTGGTTTTCAGAGCGTATGTTTCCATTAACATTTAAGACCTCATGAGTGTACATAAGATGATCATCAAGATCTTTTGACGCTTTGGCACGAGTCTTTTTGAGCAAATTAAATATGACACCATATTATGATTTGACTTTTGCAATTTCTTTTCATATTTAAAAATCTGACACTTTAAATACGCGTTTTCCTCATCAAGTCGTTCGATTTTTGGTTCAAAAGTTTTAACACTCGACTGTTTGAGTTTGTTTTGCAAAGCAAGTTCTCGATTATTACAATCTTTTTGACACCATTGAAGACGACGTGTTACAATTGAAAGTTCATTTAACAAACGCTCATTTTCATCTTTCAAAGTTTCGATTTGAGACACATTATCAACAGAATCAACGGAATTAACAGCAATATTATCATAAGCAGCAGTATAATACAACACAAGTGATATGGTATCAGCACAGATAACATTTTCCAAGAGTCGATCGACATGATTTCAAAAAATTTTGTTTTTCTTTTTGGTTTTCAAAGTCCATGCCTCTGTTGCATTGAAAATTGTTTTCATGTGCCCAATCTCCTTCTGAAGATCCCGTTCCCAATATGATGCACACATACGTAAATTTCGAACATGGGGTAAAAATTGTTTTTGAAAAATATCTCTTTGTTTTCATACATAAGGCGATTGAAAAGTTTCAACTTTTATTTCCAAATTAAGTTCAATTTCACGTTCCAAAAGATTAATGTCAGACATAAATGTATCAAAATATTTAAGGAGTTGACATCTTTTGGGTAATGGTGTGATTTCACTTAAAGAAGGTAAAGGACCATTAATTTGTGCAACTGGTTTGACGGGACTAACGTTAGAAGAGGACTCAGGAATTGGTGTGATAACCCAAGGTGTGTTTGAATTATCCTGTTGTTTAACAAAATTTATGAGAGGTCCTTTTGAATAATCAAATGGTTTGTTATATCCAACTTTTTCCATTTTCAATCGACTCTCTTCTTCTGCATTGATTTCCTCTTCACGATTATATTCAACGACACGCACAACGGATTCATCAAGCATATGTTTGACACTAGAAAACTTTGGATTTGCTTTGAATGCTCTATTGAAAAAACATGGTTTGTTATCAGCAAAATTTGGCCCATATCCATCTGGATTTGGCTTAAATGAAAACTTTTGAATTGTTGTGATTGACTCACCATGTTTATAGACTACATTTTGAAACTCTTTGATTTTGTTTTGAAAATCGACAATTTCATCAAGATATTGATCAATTCGTTTCCTTGAGGTTTGTTTGAATTCTGAAAACTCCTTTTGACACGATGACAACTCAGACTTGGCTTTTTGATTTTTCGAAGTAAGAGTGTTAACGTGTTGTATGTTCAAATTTTTTTTGTTATATTTGAGAAATCAATACATTTTTGAAACAACTAGATCACGTATATGTTTTTCTAAAGACTGTTCTTTTTGGTATGACTTTGAAAAAGCGACTTCAAAACTATATTCACGTTTCTCTTTTGTTTCAAAATTATTGAGTTGTACCTTATAGCATTTAATATCCTTAGTCAATAGTGCCACTTTTTCATGAAGATTATTATTTATCTCATTGCACTTCTCCAATTGAGATTGGGTGGTCTGAAATAAGGTCATGAGCTTTGGATCTGGATTAGACAAAGGTGCATCTTGTTCAACTTGAGTCTCAACATTTTCATCATTTAGATCCTCAAATGTAACCTCGGGGTCAACTTGATTATCAATGGTAACCATAAGGTCATCTTGATCGTCAAATATAACTATGGGATCCATTTGATTATCTTCGTGATGAGATGTAAATGGCTCATGTTGAACACTCTGTTCCTTGTCAGATGCAGATGCAGGCGGAGATATCAGATCATGTATAAGACATATGTTAGGATCCGGTACCTGAGACAAGCCATCAGTGTTATACATTGGGCCTGTATCACTCATGTGGAGCCCTTGCATGTTGGCCATCAACATTACAGCTGTGTTAGCTTGCAAGTCCTCCATATCATCATTGGAATCTTCATTAGCCATGAAGCTCTGTTCTTTGTTAGTAAGTGTTCCACCATCTTCATCTTTGAGAGCCAAGAATAAAGCCTCCTTGTGATAAGCGCTACCTCTTGTTCTCGGCTTTGGACAAGCATTAGCCAAATGACCTTTCCCATTGCAGTTGTAGCATCTAAGACCAGTATTCCCATTCTGAACATTTCCCTGATCAACAATTTGAACCCTTTGCTGTGGAGCAACCATGTTATTCCTTTCAGAAGCATTAAATCCTTGACCACTACCCATCTGACAACCATTGTTTCGGTTCTCAACCTCAACCCTTCCATTGTTAACAACTGCTTGATTCCTTGTGTTAATGAGGTTCGAATACGGTTGTTGGATTAGATAGCAAATTTCCCGAAGGCTCGAGCAATTAATGAAAATCCTTGATTCAACGTATCTAAAGCTTATGCATCCTCATTCGGTGTCTCACTGTAGAGTGTTGAATCAGCATTGTTGTTGTAAGGAACCAGTTGAGTTTCTTGTGATTGTTGTGATGGATCATATGGTGTAATCTGGGCTGATTGTGGTGGATTAGTAAAGACAATAGGTAGCAATGGAAATTGTGGATAACAAGCTTGAGTGAACAAAGCAAGAGCATTAGCATTTGGTAAAGGTGTAGTGACTCCACGAAGAGCTCTATCTTTGTCCACTTCCTTTTGATGGAGCTTCAAGTAGTCATACAACAACCCGTACTTTTCCTTGTGAAGATCTTTAGCTTGACAGATGAATGTAACATACTTTTCCCAATCATGACTAAGACAGCTTAGGAACTTTGTGTTGATTGTAATTTTTGGCATAATGATCTTGTGTCTGTCCAAGTCATTGATGATGTATGTAAACCAATGATAGTATGACTCTAATGATTCCCCTTGTTCAATCATGAAGTTCTCATAGGATAAGTAAAGTTTTGACTCCATGTCTTCTTGATTGAGTTATGTGCCTTCCATTAGGAGATGAATGTGATCCCACATTGATTTTGCAGTTTTCTGAGCATCAACACTGCGAAGAATCGGATTGGGTAAACTCAAAAGGATATATTGCATTGCAAATTCATCAGCTTCAAAATGAAGTAGTTGTTCAGCAGTGAGTTGATCCATTCTGAGAGTGGAAGTAACGTCACCTCTTGGTGGAGTAGCATCTGGATCTCCGGGTACTGTTGTAGTAGGCATTTGAAAAGGACCTTCAAGGATGACCTTCTTCAAGAACTTACCATGTGGTTTCTTAAGATCACAGAACCTAAAGAACCGCATCACCCATTGATCATAGTTTTCAGGAGTGAGCATCGAAGGTCTATCAAGGGATCCAGCTTCATGAATGGATTGTTGGCTACTTATAGCTTCACACATCTTTGCAAACCAAGTAGGTTCCTTTTGCGTTGTTGCATTCATAGCATACTTGTGTGGAAACTGATACTGATTTTGTTGTGGGTATTGTTGAAGGAATTGTTGTTGTGGGAGTGGTTGTGCAATGTGATGAGGAAATTAATTTCCAACTTGTTGTGGTTGTTGTTGAAATTGTTGTTGAGGATATTGTTGTAGTTGTTGTTGTTGTTGTTGAGGATATTCATGAGGAAAGTAGTTGAAGTATGGTGGTTGAGACATCTTTGAAACTTGTGTAGATGATGGATCTTTGTAGTCGAATGAAAATTGTTGTTGTTGTTGAAGAAGTACTTAGGCGTAAAAAATACCATAGGCGTAAACTGCTGAAGTTAGGCGTAAACTCCCTTTAAGCGTAAACTGAAAGCTTATGCGTAAACTCCTTCTTACACGTAAACTTTAAGGTTAAACATAAGCTTAGGCGTAAACTAAAGACTTAGTAGTAAGGATCCTTATGCGTAAGAATGAACTTAGGCGTAAAGGCTTACCCGTAAGCTTTAATCTTATGCATAAGTTTAGGTTTAAAACCAAAATCCTTCACACTTGTCCAAGTGTGAGAGATATCCACAAGTCGAAGTGTTTTTCAAGCTTATCCAAGTAAGAGAAACATTGAGTTACTAACAGCTTCGAAGAATTTGATGAAGATTCCTTACGCGTAAAACTGCTTAGGCGTAAACTCTGACTTAGGCGTAAAAGTTACGCGTAAAAGTAGGGTTTCCTTAGGCGTAAAAACAGGGTTTCCAAATTACGCGTAAGAAAAGGGTTTTCTTAGGCGTAAAACCAACAGAATTTACCAAAAACGTATTTTTATGCACTAAAACGTTTTGTACACTCATTTTTAATGATGAAAAAGCTTCAAAAATACCAAAATAACAAGAAAGTTTTGACCTTGATGAACCAAAGTTATTTTTGAGCTTAAGCGTAAAGTAGTACCACGAAACAAAAACGAGTTTAAAAATGAAATAAAACACGTAAAGCTTCAAACTTTTTGACAAAACAATGATTCTAAACACTATAGTAACCTTAAAACACAAGAATGTTTAAAAGTTTAGTGCAAAAACCAAGGTTTTGAAGCAAATGAAAAAGTGAGAACGTGAAGGCTTACGCGTACGGTACAAAACTTCAAACACAAACGTATTTCACCCAACTAGATGGCATTTGATACCACAGTTAGGTCACCATAATATGAACACAAGTATGTAGATGATAGAAACAAGAGATAAGAAGGGATGGTTGAAATCAATCACACGAAAGACAATATGGAAAGGTTTATGCTTATTATGAAAGAGATCAACACCTCTCAAATGAGAGGTTACATTGTATTTATAGGCAAGGGAGCTAGGGCAACAAGTCTAGTCCCTTCCCTTGGCCTTTTGGGCATTTGCATAATCTTATGGGCTTTCTACATAAACCTAGCTCTAATTACAAACATAAAAGCCATAATTAAGCAACCTATTACAATGAAATGACTAACACTTGATAATACTAGTTACAAGTGATTCCAACAACAAACTAAGCTTAAAACAGATTTGAGATAAATGAACAATTGCTTAAAATAAATGACAAGGAAATCAAAAGTAAAGGAAAATTGCATTAATGAAAAGTGTCTTAACAATATTGAAAATTGCAATTTAACTACATAAAACATTAAAATGACATAAATTAAGTTGGTTACAATTTCTTAAATGCATAGAAATTGGACAAAAACTAAATCTGTGGAGATGGTGGTATTTATAGTTGAAGTCTTGGGCATCTCTAGGGTTTGTGAAGCTTCCAGAGAGCTTAATCTTGACCATCAATTCTGTTGAAAACTAGAAGGGGGGGGTTGAATAGTTTTACCAATTAAAACTTTGTTTTAAAATGTTTAGATCGACTTATGTCAATCTATTCAAATGTGTATGTTGGATGTTGATAGATAGATATGGAAATATGTAATGCAAAGGTAAAGAGTAAGAAACACAAAACCACGACACGAGTGTTTATAGTTGTTCGGCTACAAGGACACCTTCCTTTCCCTACTCCACTCCTCCACCAACGCGAGAGTTCATTAGCACTACACGACACAACTCCTTATGGCGGAGAAGCCTTCACAATGTCGCCTACTCTTTTTACGGTACAAGGCTAGACACCGGGTTCTTCCACAAGGTAGAATCACACCTATCACAACGTCGCCTACACTTTATCCGGTACAAGGCTAGATACCGAGTTCCGTTACAAAGGAGGTACTACCCAACACTACACAACACATATCCCAAAGGAGACCCACTCCTTATTACAACATCATCAAGGATATCAATATCCTTGGATACAACCTATCTCTATTTGTACATCGATACACCATATCGATTGTACACCCTTGGCATCCTTCACCAATGCCTTTGACTTAACCCTTTTAAGCATCCTTCACTAAAGCCTTTGACATGGACGTTCGACACCTTTCACTAATGCCTTAGACACGGACGTTCGACACCTTTCACTAATGCCTTCGTCTTGACTCTTTTGGCGTCCTTCACTAATGCCTTTGACACGGACGTTAAGCACCTTTCACTAATGCCTTCGTCTTGACTCTTTCGGCATCCTTCACTAATGCCTTTGACACAACACTTCTACGGAGAAAGAAAGAACTATCAACAAGAGAACCTCAGTAGTCTTGATGATGACAAATCATGGCAACTCATGGACTTGAGCTTGCTCGACTTCAAGAGGTGGTGTCTCACCTTTAAGAGGAACCTAGAGAATCACACGAAAACAAACACAAACTACATAGAAAGATCCTTTGGATCTGAGGTTAGAAAGTTTACAATACTAGCTGAAAGTATGTGTAGGAGTGGCAACCCAAAATGAAGAAATGACTCACCATTTATATAAGAAAATAAGCTACTGTTCCACGGATCCCACGGATCCCTTACTTGAGGGATCCGTACAGTGTAAATTGGGGAAACCGTGGGACGCTCCTCTTTGCCCATGGGTTTTGGGTCATGGGTCCTAGACTTTGGACCATGGGTATCCAAGTAGATACAATGTATCTAGTAGGTGCAATGCATCTAGTCCATGGGTCATGGGTTAAATCCATGGGTCATGGATAATACCCATTCATGACTTATGCATGATATCATGCAATGGGTTATGGGTTATGCTCCATGGGTATGGGTCATGGACTTTGGGTTATACCCAACTAGATTCAATGTATTTGGTCAATGGGTCAAATACTTAAACTTCTACCCATTATATTACCTATTATAATACATACTAATTATGTATATATCTACCCAATATGTAAACACTAGTTGTTGTACATATGTATTACAAAATCATGAAAACACTATTACTTGTTTAGCATTTTATGTGAAAATGTAAGTGTGTTAGTAAACTATTGGCTCAAACCATTTACGTATTTTATTTGTTTCGTTAAAATGATTTTATGTTTGTTATCGACAAAACATTTGAAGATCGTAAAATATAAATAAACGTTTTTACGGCTTATTTGTATTAACAATCTCCCCTTTTTTGTTGATGACAAAACATAAGTTTATTTTAAGGAAAAACTAAAATTTGTAAAAGTTTTAATTAGAGTTTTACTCTTTCTCCCCTTTTGTCGAAACAAAAGAGCGCCGAAAAGAAACTAACACCTTGTTTTAAGAAAATATGTGAAAGAAAAATATGAAAAATAGAGAGTAAGTGAGGAGAAGAATTCTCGACTTAGCTCTCCCTTGACGAGTCCATCCCTTTGTGAGGGCGTCAAGTAAGAAAAAAAATACTAAACTAGTGTATTGCAGCTATGTTTGCAAATGGTTTCGTATTTGTGACGAATATACTCCCCCTTGAAGATTGCAACTTTGCAAGGGGACATCATGTAATGTAATCCTAATGTGAATTATATTGCAAATGGTTTTGCAATGTATTGCTTTGACACGAAACTCCCCCTAGCTTCGGGTTTCAAAGTCTTCATGTGTATATTTGAAAATCTACAAAACAAAGGTTATAAAACGAGTATATAATGCATAATTTCTTGCAAATAAGACTCGAGTTAGTAGTAAACAAGCCTTCTGTTGCACGGATCCCACGGTTTCCTCTTAGGATGGATCCGTCTAGGCAAAACTGAGGGATCCGTATGTCTGAAAGCTTAAGACAGCAATGGTGATGTGAGCATATGATGTTAACATCAAAATGAGATATGTAATAAGACACCAAACATATACTCAAGACAATATGGCATAAAACATGTAATTTCATTCAATAAAAATATGAGAAATGATCTACAAATCTCTAAAACTAAGAGAATGATTTAAACATGAAATATGATTCCTAAACTATCTAAGTTAAGGTTAAGACTAGTACACCACTTGAATCCTTAAGCTCACGGTTGTTTAGGTTTGTTGACCTCATCAAAACGTTTGAGGAGGTGATAAAACATGAAACGTTGCTCTTCACGTAGTTCATGTATCAAGCCTTCAACGTGTTGACAATGATAGCAATCTTTGTCATGGCTCGGAAAGGGTGGTGGTGGGAATGGATTGGCTTGATGTGGAGGATCAAGTGAAGAGGGTTGAGGATCCTCAAACGAAGGAGGGATTGGCGGAGGCACATTCGATGATGGCTCAACAAAGCATGATAGTGGAGGTAGAGAGGTGTCAACTTCCATGTGGTCGGGTGGTTGAATTTGATGATTCCTCATAATCCAAAATGGAGAAAAGGATACCGGTGCAAGTGTTGATTCTATACTTTGATTTTGTTGCACAATCTTCTCTATTGAAGAGAGTGTCGGCAATGGTGGAGGATGGGATGGCCTAGGAGGTAAGTCCTCCAAGTTGTAGAGATGTGGAGATGAATGTGAAGTGGTAAATTATATGGCTCTAGGCACCAAAGGTGATGGAAATGGGTGTGTTTGGCTTAGGAGGAATTGTGGTGTTTGGTGATGATATTTTGTGGGAATGATGCACAATCTTCGGGGTCAAAGGAATTTCGTCGAGCAAGTAGTCGGAACCTAATCGTTGTAGGAGTGAGGTAAGCCACGGAATTGATATCGTTCTCTAGGGAATAGGAATGCTAGTGAGAAGTACTACGCTAAGGTTGGGGTTGAGGAAGATTATTTTTATCTTTTATGTTTTTTAGAAAAGGAAAAGTATGAATCTCGGGTTTGATTTGGGGGTTGGTACCGATTACTCTACTATTATCTAATTATCTAAACTAAGGTGGTGGTAGTCTATGTCTAATTATTGTGTGCTCGTATGATAGTTTAAAGATGTGTTTACTTAGGTTTTACTACTCCTTAATTATCTCCTATTGGTGGTTGAATTGTCACGTCCTTATTCCTAATTGCGTTGTGTGTCTAAAGTTGTAGGTATGCGTTTCTTCCTAACTCTTTGAAGTTACCAAAGGGTCTCGTCTACAAAACCCACAAGGGATGATAAACTCTAACTCTAAGGCCTCTTTGGATAGTTTAGCTTACAACAACTCAAGGTGCTATAACCTAAGGTTCACAAAGATTAATCAAGCATTAGTACACAACGAATGACCTATCGCATTACTAGATCATTAATCAACTAAGATAAGAAACAACCAATCAATATTCAATAACTAAGTTTCATATTCCCTAAGCAAACACACAAGTAAATTAGCCGGACATGGAGAACATGCAAGCATACACACAAATAATTGAAGACATAATTAAATTAATGAAGTAAACAACTTATCTTGGTGTAAGATAGGGTTTAGAACACTAAAATACGACCTTGGTTCGGCTTAGGTTTTACTCCAAAAGTTTACCTAAAAGACTACTCTAAAACCGAAAAATTCGGATTCTATATATAAGATTACATGTGCGACGGCGTCACCTTATGATTTGTGACGCCGTGTCACCGCTATTAGGGTTTCGTCTTGGCTGTTAATCTTGCGACGGCGCCACCTTATGCTTGTGACGCCGTCTTCTTCGACTCGACCGTCTGGATTACATCTAGGCCGCCCGAGTTGCGACGACCTACTCTTTTATAACTTGACGTCACTTGAAAATAGGAGTTTTGGCTTCGTCCGTCACAAAATCCTCCGACGCGTCGCAGATAACAATGACGCCGTCCGTTGTAATTTAGCAACTGAGTGTCTCGATTCTTGACTTTGGCCATTTTCTTCATATATCCGCCTTTTCGTCCAAATAAGTGCCATTACGCCAGCTTTGCCTTCAAGAGACCTAAAAGTGAAAAGGAACGATATTAAGCAATAACGGATACAAAAGTGATCAAATAAGGGCTTAAACGACCCTCAAAAGGTACATTTAAAACCTTATCAAATATCCCTACACTTGATATTTGCTTGTCCTCAAGCAAATGTGCTTTTAGCCAATTAATTTATAAGTTAGGGTCATGAAGCATTGGTTTAAAGCAGTCCACAACACATATAAGCCCCAAGAAAGTCATAACAAGCACGAAATTACATACTAGCACCTCACATGGGGTGTTTGGATACTCACATCTCTCGGTGTATAAGAAATATAACGAATTGGAAATGGAAGATAAACACTCATTAACCGGTCCTAGTACATAGATTACCATAGGCTTGAGAATAGATCAAACCTCTATCGCTTTACGTAGCACCTAGGAAAGACTATCAAAGAGGTCTTTAAAGGGTTGTAACGTTAGGCTTACGGTTGGGAAACAAAGGGTTTGGTGGGATAGGCTTTTAGTGGTGGCAAGTCAAAAATCTCAATGTTACATGCATACGAAGAATGGCGTTGCTAAGCCAAGACTCGACACTCTAAACTCTAGATAACCGAAATAAACAAACATAAATTTAAAGATAGATGTAGGAT
The DNA here is from genome assembly GCA_022545495.1 of Chrysanthemum lavandulifolium. NCBI lineage: Eukaryota > Viridiplantae > Streptophyta > Magnoliopsida > Asterales > Asteraceae > Chrysanthemum > Chrysanthemum lavandulifolium. The sequence continues at coordinate 122,169,618 of CM040242.1, read as the reverse complement.
GGTAGCCGCTTTTTTTTTTTTTTTTTTTTTATCACTCTATTTTTTCTTTTTTCTTTTCTATTTTTCGATTTTTTTTTTTTTCATACACTTTACTCTACCATCCTCTACGATAACATCAAAATAATAGGATTTATAGCACATCCCTACACTTGAGTTTTTTTACTCTAACACTAATATGACCCGAATTGAAAAGATCAAAACACTTGGAGTACGTTATTACGCAAATAAGGGAATTGGCTTCCCTTTAGTCATTTAAAACTTTAACTTTTCCCATGAATCCCAATCGTCCCAAAATGTGTACAAAGGATATGACTCGACTTAGCAACTCATGCAAGCAACCGGATAATTGAACCGAGGGTTTAGGGTGATAACAATAATGCACTAAAAGTGAGTGCATACAAGGTAGGCTAAGGCGATTTGGGTATACATTTGGGGTGTAAACAATGCTCTTCATTGATATTCGGAAACCCAAACATCACGAGAACCACGAAAAGGATAGGCTCGAGGGGTTAACTAGGTATCGTGTACTAAAGATGAGTACAACGCAAGGTGTGGGGGAATTACTCAACCGATGTGGAAGAAGTAATTGTATTACGGGTATCAAACAAGGGTTATCCTAATGCCTCTTATCATTTAATTATTCCTAACTACACAAGTGTAGTCCTACTAGCGATCTCGAATGCATCACAAAACAAGTTCTAGAATCCAATATACTACCGGTTCACACTCTAAGCATTAAAGATGAATGCTTTAATTCCTACTAATCTAAGGGCGATCCTTACATTTTTGGTGGAATTTAAGTGGTAAAAGGTTTTGTGCTAGTCATATAACTTCCTATTCGTGAGACGCTTTTGTTAAGACTAATGGCCCACTCCTATATATCATAGAAAATTTCAAATTTAGTGCCAAAATTACCCTAACCGACATTTTCTCATGGTTTATTACGCAAATGCAATTGGACAAAGCAAATAATCAAGGATAAGCATAGTTTCAAAGTTCCGCTTTATTTTCCTCCCTACACTTAAACCGAACATTGTCCCAATGTTCCCGAAAGTATCAAAGTTATGATAAAAGAAGGTAATCAAAACGAAAGAAACTAATACTCCCCGATTAGCTCGGTAGGATCCGTGTGTGAAGTAGTGGTTAAATCCTTTCCAAGAAAAATTTATGCGTGAAAAGCTCCTTCCAATCTTATGTAACTTCTTCTTGATAAATTAAACATGCACACTTGAAGAAAACAAACAACCCAACGCATCAAACCGAACAAAGAAAAATCACAACAAGATGTAATTCGCACTTAAATAAGATATAAAGCTTGTGGAATGGATGTTTGCAGATTTTCTAGAAAATTAAGACCGGAAAATTCCAAAAATTTATAAGTAGCACGTAAAACGAGAAAAAGTAATCAGTTGTTTCGCTCCTTCGACGACCGTCAGTTGCGATCCCGACAAAAACGGTATGCGATTTTCGGAAAAATTCGGAAAATTTTTATCTTTAAAATGGAAAATTTCCTGCAATAACATCCATTATGACTCGATACAAGCATTTGACTCGAACAACACACATGTATATCTTTTAAATAATTGTAATTTCATGTTTATGTTTCTTTTGAAAACGTGTAATCCTCCCTACACTTATCCCTTATGTAAAATACCTTTATATGTAATTAAGACGAGGTTAAAGACAAAATAAAGCATTTTTACAAATTTAAACATGAGAATTAACAATCAATAAAAGATATACGACACACAAATAAAAAGGAAAAGGAAAAACACATGGGTTGCCTCCCAAGAAGCGCTTGTTTTTGTTCGAGTCACGAGCCTGACTCTACCCTTATTTAACAGCTAAAGGGGAAGTTTGCCCTACACTTAAGTTTAAGTGCGGGTGATAGTAGCGATACACACCCTTAGGGTGGAAATTTGCTACGTGAGAAGAGGGTGATGGGTGATTTATATGCTCAAAGGAGTGTGCTCCATTCATTATAACCTTACCTAAGTTTATTGGTGTAGCGGGTGAATCAAATCTCTCTCCAAAAAATGGATCATCTTCTATCAACTTCAAAAGATTCTTAGTTAAGGATCCATCTTGACCTAATAAACCCGGTTTAAACCCATAGTGTTTCTTGTTATCAACCATGAATGGGTGATATAAGTGTGTAAGGTCATGGGTTACTCCTATATTAGCTTCCACTCTACATGGCTTAGAGTCTACCACCTTTATCAAGCAACCACCGATCATTTATTTTGATGGGTGGATTGGGGCCTAATTCAATTCCAAGATTCACATCTAAAGACGGAAAATTAGGTAAGGTTTTTGGTTGAGGCTCCGGTTCATCAAAATTAGGAACTTCCCTAGGACTAAGAGAGAGGTCATGACAACAAGCATCTAAACCTAAATTCTCTAGTGGCGTTTGGTCCAAAGGTTCTATATCAATTGGGGTTCCTATAGTCTCTTCTACTTCTTCCGGGTAAGTTATAGGCGATGTGTGTTCCTCAAGTAATGGTAGGGCTTGTGGGCTTGGAGTTTCCACCTCATTTTCCATTATATCTAGATCTCCTGAATGTTTAGTATGATCTGACCCAAATACACTCCTAAGCATCTCAAATCCTTCTTTGGCCATTTCAAATTCTTGGTCCGATTCATAAGAATTTTTCTCAAAAACTTGACTACTATGTTCTATTTGCCTAAAGGATTTCTCACGTGTGTCATACGTTTTGAAATCTATCCCACACATGCAACTAAGTATTTTAACATCAACCATCTCACAATCTTGTTCGGGTTTAGGTTCCATGTTCTTAAGAACTAGGTCTTTTTGATCATGGTGCCTAAGATCATTCAACTGATATTTTATGCATAAGAGGCTTTTCTGAAAAATTCTCCAGATGGTATCACTAAAAGGAGTTGATCCTGACAACGATCGTTGAATAGAAGCCACACAAGCACAAAATATATCAAATCCATCCAACCTTACACCCGTCTCCTTTTGGATATCTCTAAGTTTACTCACAAATTCATTAGAACAATAAAAACCAAACCAATCTGCGAACTTCAATTGTTCCTCATTTGTTAATGATTCAAATGCAACTTCACTTGCCATAGAGACAAATGAAAAGGGTTTTATGAACACAAACACAAAGAAGGGGGGATAGACTACGAGGAAGCTAATAAAAAGAAAAAAAAAATCTCACTTGATAGGAATCTTGTGAGTAGACCTAAACGAGATATAAATCAAGCCTAAATAATAACTATTCCCGCAGCGCGCCTAAAACTTGATACGCTTACACAGCGTTTGGGGTCAAAGGAACTTCCTTTCATCGAGCAAGTTTTTCAACACCCCAGGCAAAGTGAACCTAATCATTGTAGTGTAGTATTAGGGTAAGCCACGGAATTGATATCGTTCTCTAGGGAATAGGAATGCTAGTGAGAAGTTACTACGCTAAGGTTGGGGTTGAGAAGATTATTTTTATCTTTTATGTTTTTAGAAAAGGAAAAGTACGAATCTCGGGTTTGATTGGGAGGTTGGTATTTCTACCGATTACTCTACTATTATCTAATTATCTAAACTAAGGTGGTGGTAGTCTATGTCTAATTATTGTGTGCTCGTATGATAGTTTAAAGATGTGTTTACTTAGGTTTTACTACTCCTTAATTATCTCCCACTGGTGGTTGAATTGTCACGCCCTTATTCCTAATTGCGTTGTGTCTAAAGTTGTAGGGTATGCTTTCTTCCTAACTCTTTAAAGTTACCAAAGGGTCTCGCCTACAAAACCCACAAGGGATGATAAACTCTAACTCTAAGGCCTCTTTGGATAGTTTAGCTTACAAAAACTCAAGGTGCTATAACCTAAGGTTCACAAAGATTAATCAAGCATTATACACAACGAATGACCTATCGCATTACTAGATCATTAATCAACTAAGATAAGAAACAACCAATCAATATTCAATAACTAAGTTTCATATTCCCTAAGCAAACACACAAGTAAATTAGCCGGACATGGAGAACATGCAAGCATACACACAAATAATTGAAGACATAATTAAATTAATGAAGTAAACAACTTATCTTGGTGTAAGATAGGTTTAGAACCCTAAAATACGACCTTGGTTCGGTTTAGGTTTTACTCAAAAGTTTACCCAAAAGACTACTCTAAAACCTAAAAATTCGGATTCTATATATAAGATTACATGCGACGGCGTTACCTTATGATTTGTGACGCCGTGTCACCGCTATTGGGGTTTCATCTTGGCTAAGTTAATCTTATGACGCGCCACCTTATGCTTGTGACGCCGTCTCTTCAACTTTCGGCGACGTCTCGGATTACATCTAGGCCGCCCCGAGTCATGACGGCCTACTCTTTTATAACTTGACGCCGCACTTGAAAATAGGAGTTTGGCTTCGTCCCGTCACAAAATCCTCCGACGGCGTCATAGATTAAGCAATGACGCCGTCCCTTGTAATTTAGCGACTTGAGTGTCTCGATTCTTGACTTTGGCCATTTTCTTCATATATCGCGCCTTTTCGTCCAAATAAGTGCCATTATAGCAGTTTGCCTTCAAGAGACCTAAAAAGTGAAAAGGAACGATATTAAGCAATAACGGATACAAAAGTGATCAAATAAGGGCTTAAACGACCCCTCAAAAAGGTACATTTTAAAACCTTGTCGGGGAACAATCCTTTTGGGGATTGGTTTGATAGGTTGAGTTGGTGGAGGAGAAATCCTAGCATTTGTGGATTTAATGGGAGATGATTCAATTGAGGAAATTTTGTGTACAACATGAGCAAGTTTCTTGGGTGGTCCTTTGGTGGATGAGTTAGCACTAGGAGCTTTCCTCATGATGAAATGACTAAAAATTAGTGATGTAAAAGTTTCTAAATGCTGAGAATTGAGTTGTAGTTAGTGACTAAGAAGTTCTAACAAGATGACTTATAAAAGGAAGGATTTGGGAAGTGCATTAAAGACTTAAGCCACTAAGATCCTTTGAAATGTGATGATTTTCATGCACAAGTGTCAACTACAGATTTGCACTGATCTAGGAGTTTAATTAAGACAAGATGGAGTGTTCAAGTTAGTAAGGAGAGCTTGAAATGACTGTTTCAGCTAGGATTTGATGATTCTGCCAGCCAGTTCCCACAGTTCCTCCAATAAGGGATCCGTCTAGGCTAATCCTAGGGATCCGGCTATCAGCAGTCAAGAAAAGAAGAAAATGATGTTTGTAGAGTCTAATACCTATACATCTTGAGTGTCTCAGTCTTCTTAAGTGTTTTAAATGAAATATGACTTAAATGATCAAGGGTAATGAGTAATGGTAGCTAATGATTGCCTTTCATTGAAGGAAAATGGGACTTTATGACCACCAATGGGTGATCAAGGATGACACTAGGAGATTTGAGTGTGTAAAGTGATGTTAAATGACCCTAGAGATCAGAAGGCAACTTGAAATAAAATTTGAAAATTTCTTAAAAATTATAAGAATTGAAAAGCTAGTGTTTGACCCATTTTGAGGTAGAGATGACTAAAATCAATTTGCTAAAATTGAGAGATTTATAAAACTAGATGTGTTGACATGTGAGAGATGATGTGTGAGTATAGGATCGGAAGGGTGATGAGTTTTGGTGAAATGATAAATTGAAAAGCACTTTGAGTGTGATCCTAATGAGCTATGAGTGAGTGTTAAGCTTACTGAGCTTGAGGAAGACTTATGTGGTCCTAAGGCATTATGTTTAGCTAGTTTGAAGTGATCTAGTGGGCTGGTTTGATGTGTGGGGTTCTGCATTGTATATCTGTCACCCCGAATCCCACGGATCCCTAAAAGGAGGGATCTGTCATGTATGACTCGAGGGATCCGGCAACTGCAGATCAGAAGCATCACAGAAAAAGTGCAGATTTTGCACTATACTATGCATACCAATTTCTACTAGTCTCTATTCTAAAAGAACATCAAAACAAGCAAATATCTCATAAACCATACCATAAATAAGAGTAGTAGTGATAATATCCAAACAACCAAGATAAACCATTCACAAACATAAGCATTCATTGCAAAATGATAACAATAAATCTAAAAACAACCGAATCCTAATGTCTCTTTTGTCAATATTTTTCTTCTTTCTTCCCGACTTCACGACGTAGTTAGTTAGGCATTGGATCATACCCTTCAATTGTTTGAATTCTTCGGTCTCGTTTGGAAGAGTTGGAAGTTGTTCAAAGTAGGTTATGGGGTCCAAGTCGACGTTGGCAACGGGGTTGACATTTACTTCTTCTTCGTCCGAGGAGTCTGGGAGAGCCTGAGGTCTTCTTCCATTGACCATGAACCGTTTAGAGGGTTGTTTGATGAGTGGTACCATGACGTGATCGGCAAGGAAATGATCATCTTTGATAGGAGAAGGTTGCATTGCACTAACATACTCACGGAGTCGTGTTAGGAGCATACCATAGGGAAGTATCATGTTGGCAACTTTGAATACACCGGCCATTCTCTTCACCATGTAATAGGCAAGATTAGATGGCCTTTGGTGAATGAGGCAATATATCATTTGGACAAGACATGCATTTGGATGGTCTTTGTTTCCGACCAAACTAATGACATTTTCCCTAAGAATTTCTTCCCACTTTCTATAGATGGGATGCATTTCGAAGAGTTCCATTTGAAAGGGATCATGGTGAATAAGCTCTTTGTTACGGTTGAAGCGAGATTGGTTGGCTCTAATTTGAAAAATGGTGTCTCGAACAATTGCGGGGTCATCAAGAGGAGTGCGATAGATTGGTTTGGAATCTAGTGCAAAGGATTGAGTGGATATTGCCCAATCTTGGGAGTACATACAAATTCCTTCACAAGGAATGCGGAGGATTTGTGCAAATGTGTTGAGGGGTAGAGTAAAGTTTTGTTTATTGATGATAAAAGCGATTGAGATGCTATCATCACTATTTCGAATGATCCTAACACTTTTGTAGAATTCAAAGATGAAAACCGGACAAATTTGTTCATCAATATCAAGGAGACAATCAAAGTTGATTGCCGAGAAGACTTGACGAATGTCGGTATTTTCAAGGAAACATTCCTTGACCACACGACCTTCGTGAATAAGTTGTTTTTCAAGTCTTTTAAAGATTTTACGATCGGTTTTTGAAAACCCCTCTTTTCGATAGTATTTAGTGAGGTAGTGAACGGTATCATGGTGGTCTTGTTGGGTAGCTTTAGGCATGGTTGGTCCTAGAAAAACAAATATTCCAATTAAGTAAAATTTGTTGAGATGGGTTTATGGTTTTGATTTGTATTAACAATGTTGTAAGCACAATAGAATCTTAGTTATGTGAAAACCCTTTCTAGTGATCAATTTTGCAAAACCTAATTTCACCAATTGATGTAAAAAAATTGAAAACCGTAAACCCTAGGATGAGGATGATGAAGAGTAGAACATATGAGTGTAATTGCTTACAATGATGTTCTAGAAGAAGATGCTTGAGGATGTGAAGCCTATGGAGATGAAAGCATCAATTGGGTCGTTTTTTTTTTTTTGTTTTGTGAGGAGAGGGAAAAGAGCAAAATTGGTTTTGAAAAACGTATAGTTGATTTCTGTCACACAGTTCCCCCGGATCCCTTGTAATTGGGATCCGGCTAGTACAACTTGTGGGATCCGGCTACTGTGGACAGAAAGAGGGTGTTTGGTGTTATTTTTCTAATAAGTTATACACTAGCTTACGGAACAAAAATAGCTTTGAGGTTCCTAATTGAATAGACGTTTGGTCAACGTGTTTTGATAGGTTAACTATCAAGGATCTATTTGTGATGGCGGCGTTAGTTTGACGATCTTTAGAAAATCAAGGAGGAATACTATTTCCGATGATGAGTAAGTCAGGAAAGTGGCGAAAAGAGACTTTTTAGAGACTAGCAATTATTAACGTCTAAGTTAATGAAAAGATAATATCAACATATCCATGTAAACGTAAATTAGCTAATTTGTGGATAAGTGAACATACCTCTAAACTTTTGATATGGTTTATGGAGACCATAAAACCAAAATACTTCATGAGCGTTTAAAGTAATCTGTTGTACTTAGTATAAGTAGGTTGCGATTACTTTTAGGTTCTTCCTTAAAGGTTGACTTCATTTTTCTTTGAATAGAAATGATGACTTTGGAGAGATCCTAGCAAGAAGATTTCTTAAAAAGAAAATGTTAGAATAATCTATCACTATCCAACATAAAAGAAACAATTTGTTTTAAAAGATTTCCTTCTTTGTAATTTTCAATCATACACGGATCGTATCAAGTTTTTAAAGTACAACATACTCTAAGAAACTTGGTAACGAAGCTCTGATGCCAATTGTTGAAAACTAGAAGGGGGTGAATAGTTTTACCAATTAAAACTTTTTTTTTAAATGTTTAGATCGAATTATGTCAATCTATTCAAATGTGTATGTTGGATGTTGATAGATAGATATGGAAATATGTAATGCAAAGATAAAGAGTAAGAAACACAAAACCACGACACGAGTGTTTATAGTGGTTCGGCTACAAGGACACCTTCCTTGCCCTACTCCACTCCCCGAGTCACCTACTCGAGAGTTCATTAGCACTACACGACATAACTCCTTATGGCGGAGAAGACTTCACAACGTTGCTTACTCTTTTTCCGGTCCAAGGCTAGACACCGGGTTCTTCCACAAGGTAGAACCACACCTATCACAACATCGCCTACACTTTATCCGGTACAAGGCTAGATACCGAGTTCCATTACAAAAGAGGAACTACTACCCAACACTACACAACACCTATCCCAAAGGAGACCCACTCCTTATTACAACATCATCAAGGATATCAATATCCTTGGATACAACCTATCTCTATTTGTAAATCGATACACCATATCGATTGTACACCCTTGGCATCCTTCACCAATGCCTTTGACTTGACCCTTTTAGGCATCCTTCACTAATGCCTTTGACACGGACGTTCGGCACCTTTCACTAATGCCTTCATCTTGACTCTTTTGGCATCCTTCACTAATGCCTTTGACACGGACGTTAAGCACCTTTCACTAATGCCTTCGTCTTGACTCTTTCGGCATCCTTCACTAATTCCTTTGACACAACACTTCTAGGGAGGAAGAAAGAACTATCAACAACAGAACCTCAGTAGTCTTGATGATGACGAAGCATGGAAACTCATGGACTTGAGCTTGCTCGACTTCAAGAGGTAGTGATCTCGCCTTTAAAAGGAACCTATAGAATCACACGAAAACAAACACATACTACATAGAAAGATCCTTTGGATCTGAGGTTAGAAAGTTTACAATACTAGGTGAAAGTATGTGTAGGAGTGGCAACCCAAAATGAAGAAATGGCTCACTATTTATAGAAGAAAATAAGCTACTGTTCCACGGATCCCATGGATCCCTTACTTGAGGGATCCATCCAGTGTAAACTGGGGGAACCGTGGGACGCTCCTCTTTGCCCATGGGTTTTTGGGTCATGGGTCATGGGTTATGGGTCATGCGTCCTAGACTTTGGACCATGGGTATCCAAGTAGATACAATGTATCTAGTAGGTGCAATGCATCTAGTCCATGGGTCATGGGTTAAATCCATGGGTCATGGATAATACCCATTCATGACTTATGCATGATATCATGCAATGGGTTATGGGTTATGCTCCATGGGTATGGGTCATGGACTTTGGGTTATACCCAACTACATTCAATGTATTTGGTCAATGGGTCAAATACTTAAACTTCTACCCATTATATTACCCATTATAATACATACTCATTATGTATATATCTACCCAATATGTAAACACTAGTTGTTGTACATATGTATTACAAAATCATGAAAACACTATTACTTGTTTAGCGTTTTATGTGAAAATGTAAGTGTGTTAGTAAACTATTGGCTCAAACCATTTACGTATTTTATTTGTTTTGTTAAAATGATTTTACGTTTGTTATCGACAAAACATTTGAAGATCGTAAAATATAAATAAACGTTTTTACGGCTTATTTGTATTAACAAATTCACCTTTGCATCATCTTGAATCATCTCAGCCATTTAATCAAGCATATGATGTGTCAAAACCAATCAGATTGCTCCCTTCGTCCACTCTGGCAATCCTTGATATCACCCCCATGTGTCAGACGTGGCAGGAGTTTCTAGATGCACTTAAGTATACAGGGTAACTTGGATGGGAGCAGGGTAAAACAGGGATGAAGGATGATGAACAGTGAAATGGTATTTTTACTTGGCTGGTTAATTTGTTTGACTGGGTAATATGGAAGGGTTGACCGGGTATAAGGGATTTGACTTGGGTGGGTTTTATTTATTGACCAGGTAGTATTTATGGGTAAAAAAGGAACGGGTCAGGATGGTATAATGGGATGTTGGGCTAGGTAATATTATTGGATTGGACTTGGTCTTTATCACATAATATCCTTTTGTAATCTTAAGGCTAAAATTGTAGTAAGGATTAATCTTGCCAAAAGTGAAACTTTAAGGGACCAAAGGTGTAATTTAGGTGAGGATAGGGTGAAATGGTAATTTGGTTAGGTGAGGGGTGAAAGTGATAATATGGCAAAGATGAGGGTATAAAGGGTCTGAATGGGAAAGTTGAGGGTGTAATGTGTAATTATGACAAAGATGAGGGTGTGATGTGAAAAATGGAGATAGTGAGGGTTTAATGTGAAAACTTCCCAAACATGATCCAAGACTTCGTAATATGTAGCTTTGAGCGTTCAAGATCCATAAAACCTGTAAAACTGATTCTCGGCTTCAGCTTTTTCTCTCTTCTCTCTCTCGTGCTCGGTTTTCTTCTGTTTTGTCTTTTCTTTGTTCGTTTTGCGATATTCGTACCTGCACATGCATAAACTCAAGAAACACACAATTATTAGGCATTAACGGCTTGTTTCCGGTTTATTTGGGTCGGTTTTGATAAATAAAAGGTATATGTTTTCACATATACCACTCACGTTTCACCTAACTAATAAGGAAGCATCGCGGAAGCAAAACGATGCCCTGATATAGCGGAAGCGGAACCATTTTGATACCTTAGTCTAGTAATATTCACCGCACGCAACTGATACATCGCACACAATGAACGAACTAGACTGGGGGGACTTGATGACGTATAGCACGTACAATAGGCCTATTGGGCCTAGCTCGTGCTATATGCACTTTGGGCCCAGGCCCAACAAGGTAAAACAACCACAAGTACTAGATCGCCACCAAGCCCCATGACAAATTGGCTATGGTGCGGACACAAAGACGCACACAAAACACCCAACGGATCAGGCTCATGACCGCGGAAGGTGATCTATTTCCGCAACCACGACTACTGCGGAACCTTACCCGAAAAGGGTCCCACTCCGGCCACTAACAATTATAAGTGAAATACTAGGAAACCCTAGTATTTTGACTCGCTTATAAAAGGAACTCTCTAATACTCTTACAAGGTATGACTTTCTCACACATACTAATACATATACTTTGTAACACCCTCAACTTCGTGATACGCAGCGAAATTCAAACTGGGTGTTACTTCATGGCACAACAGTCATAACAATAGAAAACAAACTCTAATGGATTCGTTTTAAAAAGGATTTATCATTCAAATTATTTTAAATATATCAGAGTTTACAAAATAGGTCCCAGATGGTTCCATTGTTTACAAAATACATCAATATAAAGTTTTTGATGTTTTGTGAATGATAAATTATTTATAGCCTTCTTGATCTAGTCCTTACTCTTCTGTGCCAGCTTCCGACATTATGGACCTGAAATACATGCTTAAAACTGTCAACACAAAGGTTGAGTGAAATTCATAGAGTTTAAGAAGTCAGTTGAACACAATATTCGTAACGTGAGATAATTAGTCTCACATTCATAGTTTAGAAAACAAAACAGATATTATTTCACTAAGCATCATGCAATCAAGGTGTTAACTTGCTCCAAAATTAATTGGTGAAACTGTTGGTACGTGCCCTTATAGGTAAAAATTGTCGTTTTTACCTAATGTACTCAAATATAGTGCGTTTGTTTACCGGACCTGGTCAAACAAACGGGATTCGTCAATCCCGATAGATCTATCTACAATATTCGCGCTCACTTCACTCGTGATTAATGATTCATGATATAGGGACTTAAGTTTGGCAAATGCGGTAACTTAGTGCAAGTAAAATAATCAGATAAGTATACAGTTTGAAAGCAATGTGTTCGGTTTAAAATAAAGCATGTATCTCCTCCAAGGGTTTGTAAAACAATTAAGTAGTAGAAAGTGGGGCTATGAACTCACCTCAGAGTAAATGATATCAAATGTATAATGAGAATGATGGATATGCCGTGAGAACTTCTACGAGCAACCTAGAATAGGATGTTGCGACTTAGGTTTGAAATAATGATGCGAAAGAAATAACAAACCTATATACGTCTCTATGTTGATCATGATGTAGTACATGGTTTTTGTGTATGTCGTTTATAGAAATGGTCTAGTTGTGAAAATGTGTTTAGTTTATATATATCGTACTACCGCTCGGGCCATCACAATTCGAGGTCATGTAGTAAACGTCAAGAGCTAGGACACTTTAAATCGTAAATCCAAAGAACTCGTCGACACGCTTTACTCATATGAAACCCTCACATGAAGCTCCCTAGTTTTGTAGCACTTAGTAGATAAAACATAGATTTTGAATGAAGATTGTTATATCATAAAGTTTATCATGTTTTTAGTAAATATCTAGTTTTTACAAGTTCTCATTATTTACTAGTGATTACTACTTATTACATGTTCAAGAATGAAGTTTTGGTAAAAATCATCGGAAAAGGGTAAAATGGTCATTTTTCCGTTACTTGTGAAAACACTATTTCAAAGATTAAATGAAGTTTTGGTAAGTTAATATGTAACTAGCTATTAAAATAACTTGGTTTTGCTTTTAGTTGTGACAAAAGTATAGTTGTGAGACTATATATAGGGTAGTTTCAGTTTTTGAAAAATAATGGCCTCTTTAAGCGTTTTCAAGGTCCGAGCTTGTTTTTAATTGAAGGAAAACGTCGTTCCGGACAACTTTTGTGTTTTAAATTTTTGATGATTCGGACCAGAAGTACCACTTTCAAAACGGATGATGATTCAATTTGGCGGTTCGGCGTTTTGGTTTGCTAAAATCTTTGACTCGTGTACGTTTTAGGTGATTCAAATTACTACGTTTTCCTTTTGTCTTGTCTACCATAGTATGTGTTAGAAAGTCCATATGTGTCACAATTCTCAATTTTGGTCATTTCTCAAACTCTATATTCATCATTTCATATCGGATTCGTTACTTCTAAAATGATCCCGATATATTTTTAACTTATGTTTAGTTTTAGTTTACCTAGTGTTTTAAATTTATTTTGTATATAAATCGTTTTGGATAATTATTTTATCACTCAAATTTCACAAGGAAAGTATTTTACAATTTTTATTATCTCATTACACTCTATTTTGATCTATTAAAATTTACTTGTACCAAAAGTTACCATTTACCTTACAAGTTACCTTTTACCTACACCTTTCACTTAAATCTTTTAACAAACTATACAAGTATTAACTTACACTTTATAAAAATAAAAATAAAAGTAATTTTACATATCCTCCCCTTGGCGACCAAGGGAGGTGATAATTGATTGGTATGGCTTAAGTATTACACTTTCATTTTTTCTCATTCATGTACTTCAATAATTCACATAGTTAGTAAAAATCTTTTTTTCTCTCTTGGTTTGCTTCTTCTTCAACCGCCATCATTGGTTTTGCTAACATTTCATAAGTATTCTGGAGCAAACATTGACTTATGTTGATTTATACCATTTTACATGATTTTAGTGTTATATATATATAAGGTCATCCTATAATTATCCCTTGGTATATGTTGGTCTTGATGATGTTTAGGAACCCATGACACCCTAAGAAGGTGTATGGTAGGATTAGATTAGCTTTGGAGTTGATTTGAAGGGATTAGAATAGGTTTTACGAAAAACTATTTTCGATAAGTATAAAAAGTGATCTGTCCTTGTTTTATTTTTCTGGAAAATCCGACGGTGAGCACGAAATCTTTTGAGCTTTGCAAATTATTTCGACTTGTCTCGTGAAAAGCGGTTTGCGTTTTCATAAAATTGCCGAATTATTATTTTGTACAAGTATTACGGTAACTAAAGCGACCATGTTGTTTTTAACGAACTTTTGGGCGAAATGTCTTCTAATTTTAGGTGATTAAAATTGCTATGTTTTCCTTTTGTCTTGTCTACCATAGTATGTGTTAGAAAGTCTATATATGACAAATGGTTTTAATGGTCTCAAATGTGTAGAATATGACTAGTTTACTAGTTTGTTACTTTTACGACAATACGTGAATTAAAACTTAATTATTGGTGCCAAAGGTTATAGAGAATCCGATTTTCAAAATAAAATCACTGACTATAACCGGAATATTTTTATATGTTGATATGTCTCCCATGTATATAAAGTCTCCTACATCATCTTTGATATCTTTGGGAAACAGTATATCTTTAGTGGGAAACATACTTTGGGTATATATCAGCATGAATTTGTCAATGATTATGACTATAATATAAGATGAGTTTCAATGTATGGGAACTTGGGCCGAGTGGATTTACAATGCCTTTGCTTTGTTTGACCGAAAGTACGAGTTATCTTATTTTGCTAAACATGCTCACTTGTTACTACAAATCATTGTGTAATAGAACGCAATATTTTGGGAACTAAACTTTGTAATATATTTGCCGATGACGGCTAAACTAGTATTGTAATGGCGTATTATTTCTTTTTAATCTTAACGTTGGTACGTTACACCTCAGTATTTTTAGCCTCCGTGTGGTGTGAGTTAGTACGAGCCAAAGGTTATAGAATGTCGATTTTCAAAAATAAAAATCACAGCTATAACGGAATAATTTTTATTTTATTAAACATTGAACATCAATCGTTAATCATAAATTATACATAGCTTTGATCAACTATGTCTAATTTATGAAGAACCATCAATGATAAGAGTGGTAGTTTTAAATTATGTTTAGTCGAGTCTTTGAGTTTGTTGCATTTTCATAGCATGTTTTTCGTTGATACCGACCTTGTTCATATTTTCTCTTTTCCATCTTCGACTTGTTAGACATAATCAGGAGTGCAAGAAAACGCTCGGGAGGCAACAACAACGACAACCCAAACAACAATGACAATCCAAACAACAATTGGAATAGCGGATCTACTCACCCAAATTATAACAGATGCTAACGCGGTCAAGGATGCAGCCTACAAACTTTCATACGCTAAGGAAACTTAGTATCACGAAATGAAGGAAACTTTGATTAAACACCTAGGATCCGCTTCCACGAGTTAACTAGGATGGTTCCTCACATGGTTTCGTGGAGAAGTTGATTGACCGATATATATGGGGATTGATACCGAAATGGGAGGATGTCACCGTCGAACCCAACCACTCGCAAGCCGGCGTGGGTATGGCGATCGCTGACAAATGATGTGATCAGTCCGGAGAACTAACAAAACAAACGACAATGGACGAAGCGAGGAGGATCACCAGGAAGCCGAGACCGAGGTCGGCAAGACAAGAGGCAACGAATAACCGGAATTATGGAGCGACTACCGGGAGCGCAAAGGCAGGTCCACATCCTTTGTGCACTCGATGTAATTATCATCACTTAGAATGCCAAGGTGCGACAAATGTAGACGGGTTTGGCGGAATTGCTCAAACAGGATGGAAATCAGGACGAGAGAAAGGCATGTTACAGTGTGGAAGTCTAGATCACCTTCGCAATACCGTCCAGTGAAAAGAACTCCCAATCAAGGAGGTAATCGCCCAAACTCGGCGTTGGCAATAGAAGGCCACAAGATCGAACATTGAAATTCCTCCCGCACGTGGTCGAGCATTCTATATGAACGGGTACATTCCTTTGATCAACCACTTTATTTGTACAACATGATTTTGAGTGCATCACTTCCTTCCAATTCTTACCACGTTACGACATTGATTAATTTGAGACCTATTGATATCGACCTTAGTTGTTATATATTTTGTTGATTTGATTTGATTTGTGTAAGCAAATCCAATATCGAGCGAATCTTTCAAAAGACTTCATTCAAAAGACTTGTTTCTAGCTTGATCTAGTGTTCTTGTTTGATGAGTTCGAAAGTCGAGCTAAGAAACAAGTTTACTCAAGTCACTACCTAAAGGTCTTTTGAGGGCTACGTTCGAAATTGGGTAAGTTTACCCCATCAAATCTAATCACGGGCATATAATTAGTTGGATAAGGAACCTTATGCATGAGCATTGACATGATCACTTAGACTATTCGATACGAGCATGAACTTTTAGAACTCTTGTCGAGGTTCGGACATAGTATAGTTAATTGAATCACGAGGACGTGATTCAATGTCACAATTCTCGATCATTTCTCAAACTCTATATTCATCATTTCATATCGGTTCATTCATGATTTTGCATTTCACCCTAAACGCGTAAATTTCATATTAAATAAACGTTATCGCGTGAGTTATTATTTTGAATATTTAATCCGTTACTTCTAAAAATGATCCCGATATATTTTTATACTTATGTTTAGTTTATAAAACTATATTTTTAGTTTACCTAGTGTTTTAAATTTATTTTGTATATAAATCGTTGAGTTTATATTATTACGACGTTTTTCTTAAAAACTACGATAATTATTTTATCACTCAAATTTCACAAGGAAAGTATTTTACAATTTTTATTATCTCATTACACTCTATTTTGATCTATTAAAATTTACTTGTACCAAAAGTTACCATTTACCTTACAAGTTACCTTTTACCTACACCTTTCACTTAAATCTTTTAACAAACTATACAAGTATATACTTACACTTTATAAAAAAAAAAAAAAAAAAAAAAAAGTTTTTTATATCCTCCCCTTGGCGACCAGGGAGGTGATATTAATTGATTGGTATGGTCTTGATTGTTGAGATTTGTACATTACTTAAGTATTACACTTTCATTTTTTTCTCATTCATGTACTTCAATAATTCACATAGTTAGTAAAAATCTTTTTTCTCTCTTGGTTTGCTTCTTCTTCAACCGGCCATCATAAGAGCTCACAAGGGATCATCATTTTTTTCAAGTTCAAGCATAAAAACAATCTAGATAACACTCTTTACAAGGTTTTGAAATAAAAACCTAGAGTGTTTAGGCTAACCTTGTTCTTTGCACCTCATCATATTAACTTGTAAGCATATCATTTATATTTTTTTCATATCTCCTTTTCATTTCATAAGTATCTCTTCATTTTTGGAGCAAACATGCATGACTTATGTTGATTTATACCATTTTTACATGATTTTTAGTGTTATATATATATAAGGTCATCCTATAATTATCCCCTTGGTATATGTTGGTCTTGATGATGTTTAGGAACCCATGACACCCTAAGAAGGTGTATGGTAGGATTAGATTAGCTTTGGAGTTGATTTGAAGGGATTAGAATAGGTTTAGTACGAGAAAAACTATTTTCGATAAGTATAAAAAGTGATCTGTCCTTGTTTTATTTTTCTGGAAAATCCGACAGAGGCACGAAATTTTGGCCTTGATATTTAGAAAATATACTTTAAAACGAATCCGTGGCGCTTGAACGGATAAAACGGAGTTATAACGAAGAAGTTATGAATTTTAAAGTTTGACGAAATATATATATTTTCGAAAATTCAGCAACCTATTTTTACTTTATTCGAGTCAAAAACGAGCCTTAAGCTTTGCAAATTATTTCGACTTGTCAAAATATATTAGTATACTTTGATACGAAGCTAAGGACGATAATACGTGAAAGCGGATTTGAAGCGACAAAGATATACGTTTTCATAAAATTGCCGTAACTATTATTTTACGAAAAACTATATTATTTTACGAGACAAGTATTACGGTAACTAAAACGACCATGTTGGAGGCTGTTTTAACTATGATGTGGAACTTTTGGAGCGAAATGTCTTCTAATAAAATCAAGATCACCAAGCATATTTTTCAAAGCGACCAACCGTTTGTATAGCGGAGTTTTAATAAATTATTTACGGATGCTTAAAATTGGCGAAACTCACTTTTTACACAACAATTAGACAAAATCACCATCTTTACCCCTTATTATCTTTATGTTCGAGACCTCGATGACGAAAACTCATGAACTGAAACTTTTAGATTTTGATACAAACTTTCTAAAAGCTGTTGAGTTCGTTTCCTAACGATCGACGCACACCATTTTACGACTAGTTTTTCAAGCCATTTTTGTCAATTTCATGAAATTTCCACGACTTTATTTCTGACGAAAAGTGTTAATTTCACAATAAATCATTACAAAACCATTGTAGGATGACATTTTGACGTAAATACTTGTAAAGTAATTTAAGAATGGTCAAGACGTCAAACGAGTATTTTTCGACGATAAGTATTATTTTCAAAACTCACAAATGGTATAAATAACATACGAAATGCATGCATAACATTACATCATAACTCATTACGTATCATATCATTCACAATAGGTCAAGATTAACGTATCACACTACATCTTGGTGTAACCACTTTTGTCATCGCATCTATTCATCAAGTGAGTAATCACACCCCCTTTTTACCGTTTTACTATATTTTGGGGCGAAATGCATGAACCATTCTTGAGCTAAATTGTTTACTACTTTTATTAACTAGTTTGACTAGAACTTGTGAACTTGAATCAAATCCTTGAACTTAATTATGAAATAATGCCTCACTTGAATTTATTGAACCGTACATGTTATGACCTTGACCTAAAGTCTCCCATGTTCGGAGCATCACTATAAAGTCTCCCATGTTCGGAGCATCACTATAAAGTCTCCTAGGTTCGGAGTATATCTTTGGGAAGAGGCACCCAGTATATCTTTGGGAAGAGGCACCCAGTATATCTTTGGGAAGAGGCACCCAGTATATCTTTGGGAAGAGGCACCCAACATAACTTTGGGTAGTGGCACCCAGCTTAATTTGGTTTCATCGGTAGCATCCCTGAATTATTATATTCGTGGTACTATATTGTGAACTATTATGACCGCTTATACTTGACTACTTCGTACGCTATATATTGTGCAATGGGTTGTGAATACACAGGTTTCAAGTTTTGTATGGGAGGAACTTGGAACTGAGTGGATTTACAATGCCTTTGCTTTGTGGACTATTTTCGTTGACCGAAAGCTTTGAATATATATTACGAGTTATCTTATTTTGCTAAACATGTTTACTCACCAACTATTTCCATAGTTGACCCGTTTTCTCTCATGCATTTCGGTGATCGTTAGTAAGCTTTTCTACTGTGTCTTGCATAATGAAGTTTTCACTTGTTACTACAAATCATTGTGTAATAGAACGCAATATTTTGGGAACTAAACTTTGTAATATATTTGCCGATGACGGCTAAACTAGTATTGTAATGGCGTATTATTTCTTTTTAATCTTAACGTTGGTATGTTCTATTATCTTGTGCTTATGTTCCCTTCCGTTACACCTCGTATTTCCACCTCCGGCGAGGGTGTGACAATATGTGACTGGTTTTAATGGTCTCAAATGTGTAGAATATGACTAGTTTACTAGTTTGTTACTTTTACGACAATATGTGAATTAAAACATGTGATTGAGTATATGTACATCATGAATCAACATAGTAACTATATATATAGCATGAATTTGTCAAGATTATGAATAATAAAGATGATATGATGGTGGTTAGTTGCTTACAACTTTTGGCTTTCAATCAAGAAAGGAGTAACTAGTAAGGATAGGACTTTGATTGAACACCTAGGACCTTGGATTGAGCTAGCTTTCTACACCTTGGCACCCTTGTAATCTTGAAGAGTTGGTGATGAAGTACTAAGTGACTTGAGTGGATCTAAACTCAAGAAGATCACTTAAACTTGCTAGAGATTTGATGTAGTAACTTACTACTTGAAACTTCTTTGCATAAACTTGGAGTTTATAGATCAAATTATGGAAGATATGAATGTTTTGTGATATGAACGACCCAAAATAGAATATGAGGGTTCTTAGGATGCATTTCACTTGCTATTTATAGGAGGGTAAGTTTGGTTAACCATATATTGGGTTAAATGTTAACCATGGTTAAGTTAGGACACATGTAATGATCTAAATGAAGCATGGTTAGGATTAAGCCACCAATATGATGACTCCCCCCCCTCATTAAGTCGGCCATATGAAGATAAGATGACTTAGGTGGATAGTCTTGGTATTATCTTGGTTACGGAGTGAGTTTTGGTTCCGTTAATCGCTAACTGTAAGCCGTTAAGTCACGAAACGTAAAACCGGGTATCGTAAAAATATGAAACTTATAAGAATGATTAAACTCATCAATATACTCATTATTATCTTATAAAAATGAGTGATAAGTTTAATGGGTCGCGTAAACGCTGTTAAAACTGGAAACGTAGGCTACATACGTGGAAAATGCAATTTATCATAAAAGAACGAGATTTCAGGGAAATGATCGTGAATTTTTTTAAAGTAGACTAAAATTAGTCTATAAGTGATATGAGATGTCAAAATGTGGTTTTCGTCATACGTGGGATAACTTAACAGTTATATTTGCAGTCTAAAAGTTACGTGGTTTAAGCAAAAATGTAGAACGTACAAGGTTAATTTCTTTATGGTCAAAGGAGGAGGGAAATATGCTTGACCTTTCCAAAAAATGTAAAAGTGTCTAAACATCTTAGAAAATACTGATGCAAAATGGTTAAGTCCGGGTCTACGTAGAATTGTTTAAAACGTAAGTTTAGTCTCGTCTGACTCGGGGTTTATTTGGTAACATTTAAATGAAATCTTAAAATTCTCTAATTTGTTATGAGTGATCTAAAATTAATCGATGTGAGGAAAATTGTCGAGTTGATTTTCGTTATCGCGTGATGTTTAAATGGTGTTCGACCAAAACGAAACTTTAAAACGATGTTTTCTTAATAACTTTTGCGAAGATGATCTAACGATTGTCAAACTCTTAGGTTATTACCAAAATAAATTAACTTTCGAGAATGTGAAATAAAAATTTCACGGGATGAATAGTGAAAGTGAATAGTAATTTCTCGAGATGAATAGTAAAAATTTGAGAATGGATAGAAATCCTGAAAATGCGAATTGTTACATACTTAAATATTCTCTACAAAACATGAATACTTACTCTCACGCCGGAGCTTAATCGTGGGGTCCGTCCCCACGGTAAGGCTAACGGTTTACTTTCATTCGTGCAGGGAATCATCTCGTTACTTGGTTTAGTACATATCCAATCCACTAATAGCTTCTTTGCCCAACCCAATAAACCATCTCAATCCATATCCAAACCCGACACACTTTTTGTACTAACGATAACAAAATGTAAAATCGTCTTACGTCAAAATTAATGTAAGCAAGTTTTTAGTCGTAATATTCCACATAAATAACTCGGGGTAAGAACAAACAAATTTACAATTTTACAAATGATCAAAAGAATGACTTTTTGTTCAAATACTTCACATTTTTATTGTGACAAAACATTTTTTCAAAAATACATTTTACAAATTATTTTTGAAGTAAAAAGAAATGTTTTATTTGAAAAAAAATAAGTTTAAAAATCACAACAGCTATTTTCCCCACAAAATAGCTTCAACCATCCCCAAATAAACTTTCACCACTAAAAAAAAAGATGAGCGTTTTTGCCTGGGACGGTACTACTAAACCCGACGGTACCATTAAATTTAACAGTACTGTGGGATGTTTAACGGTACTGTCGCTCGCAATTGCTAGTTTTTCTTTACCTATAAATACTGGATCATTTTTCATTTCTAAGGTATCAATTTTCACACAGAACTTTCTGTTTTAATTCTACCTAATCCAATCTTGATTCTTTGATCATTTAGTTAGTTTGTTTTTATTTAAGAGTGATCCAATAATCTAACCAAGTGATCACCTTCATTCCTCTACAAGTGCAAGAAGAGAACACACCGTATCGAGAAGATACAAATTTTAGTATTAGTTTAGTGCACTCGTAACACTTGTTACGTACTTATTGTATATCGTTATAAACCAAATTGTTAGTCATCATATATTGTTAGATTGTGTGGATCATGGTGATCGTGTATAGATTGGGTAAATCTTGTGTAGCTTATGTTGATAGTATGTAGATCGGGTAAATCTTTTAGGTTGTGTGATTTGTGAGAAGATCGGGTAGATCGTGAGTGAGATTTGTACTAGTTGGATTAGTGCTCGAAATTTAGCTTAGTGTCGGAAATTGTGATAAGCGACATTGTACAGTTTTCTCCGCCTGAAGGGAGTTTGTTGACATAGTGCTTAGAACTCTCGAGTTGGGTAGTCGGTGAGTAGAGTAGGGCGAAGAGGAGCTTTGTTACCGAACCATTATAAATCTCGGTGTCTTGGTTTGGTCTTTACATCTCTCACTTTTTATATCTCGAAGTGTTTATTCGTTGTTTACTTTAGTATTGTTATAATTGTGTTCATATTGCAATTGATTGATTTCATGGAAACTCGAATCAAAGTTTTTCAAAACTAAATTTTTAGAACGATTCAAAAACAGTAAAAACTATTCAACCCCCTCCTTCTAGTTTTCCATAGAACGTCTTTCAAGAATAGAAGCATTAAAGGCAGTAAGATACCAGTATACCTTCCTAGTTAGATACTTGACACGTCGCTATTACCCACGAGTATCCACCTCTAGTTTGCATATACATAGGAATGTTGTAACGGAGTAAATGTTCACCTCATACAATTAATGTGTTAAACATTTACGGGAGCCTTTACTCCTCCTATAACTAAGTCATTGAGCATAGTTTGCGTGTATATAGGAATGTTGTAAAGGAATAAATGTCCACCTCGTACAATTAATGTGTAAATGAGTAAATCTTCAGAGGTTAGCATATCTAGTTTTTACTTAAACACATAACTTTGGTTTGTGATTAAGAAAGTGAAGAGATCACTAAACTTTGGCATTCAATTTTGATTGTTATTCCGCAAACAATCATAGTAAATTCTTTAATTCGTTCAACTAAGAATTTAAACGTTAAAAAACTTTGTTGTGTTTATTGTTTAAACTATTTGTGTATTATTACTTTAAATCTTTCAAACATATATACGATTAACATGGAAAGTGAATTAACTTATTTTACTTAAGTTATATTTCTAACCATAGTTGTTAAGATCCCGATCCTGATATTAGGATCTTACGATTTTACGATTCTACAAAGTAAAAACGATTCGGATCCTACGTAAGATCTTAACAAGCTTAAGATCTTATAGGATCCCGATCTTGACCATAGTACCTTAAAATCTACTCCGATTCAATCTTACTTTTCTCGAACCACAAACTAAAAAACTACAAATTTATGGTTTATATTTTAATATAATTTAAAAAATAACATGTGATTCTTCTTAAACATTTTATGTTCATAATTTAGGACAACATTTCCATAAAACATTCATATAATTTCGTGTTTATACTATATAATAATTTGTAGATTTGAATTATATTACAAAGATCATTAAAAAAATACATTATAGTAGGATCTTAAGATCCCGATCCGATCTTACGATCACGATCTTGCAAAGACGAAAACGATACCTAATCTCGATCTTAAAAACCTTTTTAACCATTCACTTTAAGGGACAACAATAACTACAAAACAAAACATCAGATTGTTCATTATACAACACAGTTCTAAATTCTTAACTCATGGGTGCATTCATGCTTTATTATTCACAAAAACTGAACATTATATCATTTGCAAATCCGACAATGTACATGATGATTTGAACATGGATCATCGTTATATCACAAGCATCTCACGATATATATGCAGCATTACTTGTTTACATTGTTGCTAATAACTCAAACATCAGCAAGATACACAATCTAAACAACACATGTACCCTATGTTTGGATCATACTATAGTCTCTCAGTCTATCCAAATATGCTGCCCCTTCACAATAATTAACAACAGTGTGCAAAGAATTACGCTATAATCAACTGAAAATAAACTAATGACTGCTCTTGCACGGTGTACTTATCACCTATAAGGATAAGTCAATTATATTGACTTATTGCATTTTCCGCTACAATTAATTTTGTACTCTATATATCTACACATATCATTGCCCCACGTAAACTAGAACTAGTATATCTATAGTTTCTTTTCTCAATTTTTAAAACAACTGCATACAGCCACGTGGGTTTGGGGAAGAATCGCCTATGTATTACCAGATATACCCTTACACCATCGTTTCATAATCTGAATTACTAACTAGTATGCACAAAATAAACTCACTGCTCTACTCTGGTTCCATTCTCAGACATACCGAAGTGCCGGCGCAAAGCAAGACTGGAAGGAAAAAAAATAATAATACTGTAAGAGGTATGCAGTATTGCAGCTACAAGTTAGAAAACTAGTACAGTTGGCCATTCGGGTTAAGCCAAATTGGTATATAGAATAGCTTACTACAAACAATTAAAACGGATGTAAGGTTGCCTAAGGTGGTTTTATTCAAAAAACTAGATTATTACTTTAAAAATTCAATCATATCAACCAATCATCTAGTGATATTCAATATTTCAGACACAATGTGTTTCATATTAACTCACCTTGTTTTTCCCGTAAAAGAAAGCAACCAATTTGACTCAAACCCGTTTTGACCCGTTACCCAAACCGCCTAAACCGTCCATGTTGCCACCTCTATAACTATACATAGTTGAATGGATCTTACGCGCAGTTGTTAGAACGCCTCCAAGTGGGCCGTTGTGAGTTCTTTAAGCTGGGAGGAAGAGTCATATAGTTTTTCCAATCCTGAAGCATGATTCTAAGATCATGAACTTTGTTTCCCAGGCCAACACAGCAATTGGCATGCATTGTGCAAACTTTGTTCAAGTCTTTGCTTGGTTCACAAAACCCACCAAAATAAGCAGTACTCAAAAACCTAATCTGCAAGTTAATGTCTATAAGAAACGAATCAAATTTGATATTGTTAAGGACATCCTGATCATGTAATCCTGGATACAGTTCCCTCGATGAGTACCAGTACTTGAAAAACTCGATTGACCGAACATTTGACCTTACAAAGCTAAAACCTCCATTGGGACGATTGGATTCTACATCAGTAGAGTTTCCAGAATAATGGTCACATGCAATTTGAAAATCTGTGTTTGGGTAGAAATGAGGAAAGGGGTCCCTGAACCACATGACATCAGCATCCTGTAAAACCAAAATCAGCATCAATTATGTTTTTAATACAGAAGATCTCAAGAACTACTGTCTTTTATGTTTCAGCAGAATGGCCAATTTGTTTACTCTATATATTAGCATGTTTTCAAGAATATAAAGGAGAAAAAACAAAATACAAGTGATATTATACAGATCATCACATTGAACCTTACAAGTTTGGGTGGAATTTTCTACTGTGTGCCATTGTTTAACAGCATGTTGGTTACTGATTACTATGTCAAATTCCTCACCAAAGGGCTTGTGTCCCAATGGTATCTCATGTTGTGTGAGAAGCTCCCCAACCAAATGGTTGTGGGTTCAAGTCCTGCTGAGGACGTGTGAGATAGATTATGTGTAAGATAAATAGTTTGCCATTCTTAAAAAAAAAAAAAAAAAAAAAAAAAAAAGAAAAAAAAAAAATCCTCACATCTTCTTTCCCAAACTTCAATCCTTCAAACCATAAAACTATTCATTACGACTGACATGACATGAATTCTCCCTGATTTATCCAAGAATGCTGAGCTTGCTCAAGTATATAATCCCACTTGACTAAGACTATTAGTTGTATAGGGTATCTAGTATCATCTTATTTTAGATTAGCCACATAGCCGGTATATGTAGACTATATATTTAAACGTTACATATATAAAATAATATCTTTTTCTAAACCTCTTTTTACAACTAAAACATAAATTAGGAGGAAACATAAATGTTGATAAAGTTGGCGTATCTAAAACAAGACAGCTGATGGTAAAAGTAATGCTGCATTAAAGCACTTAGTTGTTTGGAGCGCTGGAAACAGATTCAACATTCAAATTTAATAAGTAGACAACTAGGCATTAGCATAGTACATATATTTAGAGATGGCGATTTCGACCCATTTACTTATGAATGGGTACATTCAGATTCTATTTTATTGCAACAAGTCAAACAGGTAAACTTGAAAAAAAAAATGCTACAACAGGATCCAAATTTGCACAAACTGTATATTAATGCATTAAACCTCCTACATTAATGCACAAACTGTTCAGGTTACCCGGGGAGGGCAAGCCTTTTTTACTCAGATGTATGCGGCCTCACCGGGTTTATCCCGGGACCGTTTCCGGCCCTTCCCTGGCCACCCCCAGAAGTACCACCTAGGGAGGTTTGAACCCTTGATCTCTCCTACATTGTTTTGTTCAAATATTAACAAGCTATTGACATTATATATTATTTTGTACGCAATTTTGACACACTAAGCTTCAATAATCTTTTTTTAATGTTTAAGACAATAAGTGTTGTAAGTCAGCCGATACCAAAATTACCCTTTTTCACCTGTTACACAACCCACGACCCTCCCTTTTTGCCAACGCTACTTTCAAGGAGCAACAAACTCCTACCCTGGACTTGCCACTTTGATTATTCAATTCCTAAATTCCCTTTTTTTCGATACCATGAAAATCATTTTATTTAGCAATCTTGACAACACTTAGACAAGTTGGAGAACATTTACTTCTACTTGGCAAGCATATGTGCAGGTTCTCTGTGAGATTTTAGACCAGCATGTTACTATTGCACATGTGTCTGTTTTTACTTTTTAGGGGAGAGAGAGAGAGAAAGAGTACCGTGAAAAGAAAGTTGTATCCCAGTTCAAGGACAGACCGCAGAAAGTCTATTCTTAGCCACGTCATCTTTAAGTAATCAGGGGTCATAAAATAAGCCTCCTGAGAGAGATCAGCACCTTCTGTAATGAGTGCAAAACAATGAGTGTGCGCCCGCTTACAACTCATAAATGCCTTGTGATCCAGAGCAATAATCACCAGATGATTTAGAAGTTTGCTGGTTTGGTAACCGATTCTAAAGCTTTCCAAAAAGAGATCCAGAACTGAATTTTCGGGATCTGCCCAAGCTTCATTCAAAGTTGTCAAAATAACTGTATTGTCTGGCATTGAAGCCTCCTTTAAGACTGTTTCCAGATTAGCATCAGTGGTGTCCTACAATAACAACACATGATCAATACAAAAGTTTGAACGCCGAACCTAACTTTACATAAAACAGCCAACAAGTGTAAAACATCATACGACAGTCTATATAACTTAACCATGACTCACTGAGTAACCCCCACCAGCAATGGTGCAAAATGCATGCTATCAAAAGTTGGTGAAAATAGTGTTGATTCTTTTCTTCCTACCACAGTCATGCGTAATCTTATATGTAACTATACAATGTAGGGATGTGAATTATCTTTTCTACTCTAGCTCAGGCCAGTATGGTAATTAAAAATTTTGAAAGTCAAAAGGCGGCGGTCCATAGGATTTTCAGAAGCTGGGGTCACTTAGGAGTGAACATTTCTTAAGATACATACATACAATTCATTATTATTGTGCTAAAACACAAAAAATACGACTGTTAAACATTCATAATGACAATTGATTACTATTTCTGTTACTGTTGCACTAGACGCAGTGAGTGTAAATAAGCAGATAGATACATTCAAATGCTAGAAGCTGTTAACATTTAACGTTTTACGCCTTTATAATCAGTGATACAACTACGTTACCAAACACGGTTATAAAACAAAGAGCTATGAATGAGTAAAGATGGTGGCTAACCATGAGTAGTGAATCATGAGTGGGGAAGGGGGGAAGAAAGTATTGAATTGGGTTGGAATTGTCAAAGGCTTTTTTATCGAAAATGAAAAATGAAAAGCCAAAAAGAAGAAACAAAATAGCGGTGGTACGAATACGACGCATTTCAGCCGATGATAAACAAACCCGAGATGAAGATGAAGATGATGTTCTTCTGAGGCGGAATATCGGACGTGAAGGTTTCATCATTCTTATTGTGCAACTGGATGATATTTGTTTATCATTTTATTTAACAATTTGTTGCTTGGAGAATTGTTATTTCTTTCTTGTTCAACTACTTAACTGAATCAGGAGGACAGAGAGAAAGACGTTGTTAGGGGCTGTTTGGGATTTGCTTTTTTTCTTTTCCTACTTATTATACTTATGACAAAAGATGGTGAACACATTACATTTTTAGCATATAACAAATCATCTAATCTTGACCGTCCATTTCCTTTACATTCAACGTTTAGTATAGAAAGTTGCTTTTCATTTAATTTCTTCAGAGGGGTAGGTTGGGTATTATAATCACACAAATAAATTCCTCTCACCCGCTCATAACTTTCATTATCATCACTCTCTCACACACACACACACTCTCTATACACTCTCTCACCCTAACCCCCAAAATTCGTATACAATCACATCCGTAATATATCAAACCCTAACCCCCAATATTCGATTAATGCTTTTCAATGGACATACGAGATGAGATATCAAATGCAAAAGGTGGGTTGTTGCTCCAATCGTCTTCATCGACACCTGCTGATCAAAATAAACCTCTTCCTGATTCTGGTACTGATTATTTTCTTCTTCTTTTTTTTTCTTTTTTTTTTTTGTGTGTAGGTTTTTATTGTTTTTTGTTTGGTACTGATTATCTGTTTAGTTGACTTTTTTGATTATATGTAAGTTTATTTTAATGAAAATGGATTTTTCTGTTTTGATGCAAATGAAGTTTAGTTGATTATATGTTTTATTTTGATGAAAATGGAGTTTAGTAGTGTTGTTTAGTTGAGTATATGAAGTAGCACATGTGATTCTGTATATGAAGGAGTTTATTTTGATGAAAGTTGAGTTTATGAAGGAGTTGGTATATGTTTAGTTTAGTATATGTGTAAAGAAAATGTAGTTTGTGATTGATTTTATTGTTTGGTAATGGTTATTTGTTTAGTTAAGTATATATTTATTTTGGTATTGAAGGAGCACATGTGATTCTATATATGAAGGAGTTTATTTATTTGGGATTTACAGGAGCACATGTGATTTTTGTATCATTTTCTGATCTTATGTTGTGTATTATTATGTCCACTTTGTGCACCAGAATATGTGTAGTTGAGTATATGTGTAGTTGACTATATTAGTGGTTCATTAGAGCACATGTGATTTTGTTTTAGTTTGTATATTTAGATTTTGATTTGTTTGATTTGTTAGAGCACATGTGATTTTGATTTGTTTGATTTTGTTTGAGTGGTTCATTAGAGCATATTTATTTGTTGTTTTTACTGGAGCACATGTGATTTTGTATCATTTTTGTTACTTTTTTTATGTAGATTTTTTATTTGTTTTGATTTTGTATATGAGTTAGTCTGATTATATATGTTTTATGCTTCTGTTGTTAGGTGCTTCTGTTATGCAGTTGGATACTGCAGTTGATGCTACTAAGTCTAGTTCTCCTTCCTCTAATTCTCCTGGTCGGACAACTAGGTCTGGTATAACAAACCGATTGGTTTTGAATCCTTCCCTTTTTTCTTCGGTTAATCTGGCTGCTGCAAATATCAGTATGCCTGTTCATGTGTCTTATTTGCCGCATAATGTGTCTAATCCCAAGGAAAATCCCAAGGCAATCCCAAAGGCAAATCCCAAGGTTAATCCCAAGCCTAATCCGAAGGATAATGTGCCGAAATCTAAGGCTAATCCCAAGGATATTGTGAAGGAGAAGGTATCTGAGGTTGCGAAGGAGAAGGTGTCTGAGGTTGTAAAGGAGCAGGATAAGGAGAATGTGGCTAAGGATGTTTTGAAAGATAAGGATAAGGAGAATGTTTTGAAAGATAAGGAGAAGATTAGTGATCCGCAGGTGGATGTGGCAAAGGATAATGTGGCTGAGGTTGTCAAGGAGAAGGATAAGGTGAAGGAGAAGGTGGCTGAGGTGGTCAAGGAGAAGGTGGCTGAGGTTGTCAAGGAAAAGGATAAGGTGAAGGAGAAGGTGGCTGAGGTGGTCAATGATAAGGTGGCTGAGGTTGTCAAGGAGAAGGATAAGGTGGCTGAGGTTGTCAAGGAGAAGGATAAGGTTATTATTAAAGATAAGGAGAAGGTTGTGGATGTGCAGAAGTCTAATCCTAAGGCTAAATCGAAGGCTGCGAATGTCCAGAATATTAAATCGAAGGTGGATGTTGTCAAAGATAAGGAGAAGGTTGTTGAGGTCCAGAAGTCTAATCCAAGGCTAAACCAAAGGCTAATCTCAAGCCGAATGTTCCTAGACGCAATACTTCGGCTAAGCCAAAGGTTGATGTTGATTTTTCTAGTAGGAAAAGGAAATTGTCTGAAAAAGAGGATAGTGGTGAGCATGCTAAGTTGTCAAAGAAGTCGAGGGGTTTGGCTGCAAAGAAGGCGAGGGGTTTTGATAGTGATGAAGTAGGTTCAGAATCATCGAAATTTAAGAGAAAGAAGGGTTCTGATGAAGGTAATGTCAAGTTAGTTTCATCGAAATTTAGTTTATGTTGAGTAGATATTTATTTTGTATTTTGAAGGATCACATGTGATTCTGGATAAAAATCACAAGTGATTTTTACAATTTATTCTCTTGCAAGTATATTAAGTCTGATTCTATATTAATAATCACATGTGATCTTTAATACAAATCACATGTGAACCTTTTTACTGCTTTGTTTGTGTTAGAATAACCTACTGCAATCGCAATCACATGTGATTTTATTCAAATCACATGTTAAGTCTGATTCTATATTAAGAATCACATGTGATTCTGTATGTTTTATTATTATGAAATTTAGTTTATGAATCACATGTTTAAGTCTGATTTGTATATTTTATTTTTGATGAAGGTGTTATTGTCTCTAAGAAGATTAAGAAAAAGAAAGGTTCTGATGAAGAAAGAGGTTCATCGAAGCTTAGGAAGCTTGACAATTTTAAGCTTATGTTTGAGACGTTGAAGGGTTTAATGAAAGATGCTTCTGATTCTGAAGATGAAGGTATTGCGGAGAAGTCGAAAGTGAAAGTTAAGAATCAAAAGGGTAAGGTGAAGAAGGTGAAGAAAGAGGTTTCAGAAACTGATTCTGAAGATGAAGGTATTGTGGAGAAGTCGAAAGTGAAAGTTAAGAATCAAAAGGGTAAGGTGAAGAAAGATTTTTCAGAAACTAAGAAACAAAAGGGTAAGGTTAAGAAAGAGGATGCAAATTCTGAAAATGAAGATGTAGGTAATGTTGGGAAGTCTAAGAAGTTGGGAAAGAAAAGTATGTTGTTGTCACAGGCTGAACAAGAGCAGTTAGAGTATCTTGAAAAATTTCCAAATATCAGGGTAAGGAATGCTCCTTCTTCTCTATTTTCTTCTATCCGTGAATCAAAGGTCGACATGGGTCCATTTCTTACTCAAATAGGTTTTCAGTCGTTTCGTAAAATTTTCATTGATCAACTTCCATCCAAGTTGGGTAGGTTTGTGGTTGCCAATTTCAAAACAGCAACTAATAAGATGGATTTGTTGAATGGTTTGTCGATTGATGTCACTCCAGAGAAAATTCGGGATATGTTAGGGATTCCATTTGGTGGTTCTTCGTTGTTTTCATTTGAGGAAAGACCTATTGACCATCCTTTTGTGAGATCTTGGGTTGAGCAGTTTTATCCAAAGTCGTTGAAAGACATACGGACGGCGGATATTGCTAGGAAGTTGGTTACTGCAACGGTAGTTGATAATGTTTTCAAACTTAACTTCGTAATGTTGTTTGCCAACACGATGGGTAGGTGTGAAACAATGAAGGGGCAACTTTGTTTAGATGTTGTTAAATATATTCCTGAAGATCTTCCGATATCTGACATCGACTGGTGTGATTATATACATTCATGCCTTCAATATAGTACCAACCCGAAAGGAGATTGCCGTCACACCGGTCCATTAGCCGTCCTCATGGTAAGTTTATAGATTTAATTAAATTTAAAAATGGTTCCTGGTTCTAGTGATATGTAACTTTTATTGTTTTGTTTTTCTTTTCAGCTTGTGTATCTAGACTCTACCGAATTTGAGAAGTTTCATGTTGTTCGTTTGCGTCCGCCTATCTTAAATTGGTCGACAACCTTAATGAGACAACACATGGAGCTTGAACTTGCTGAAAGGTGTTTAGAGTTGAATGTTGAGTGGACTGAGGCGGAGGCTAAAGAGTCAGAAGGCTTCATTGATGCTGGTTTTTCTGAATCTTCTGACAAAGAGGTTTGTTTAATACATTTTATAATTGTTCATTTGAATGCATTAAAAGAGAAATCACAAATCATTAGTCAGAATCACATGTGATTCTTTTGTAGAATCACATGTGATTCTATGTAGAATCACATGTGATTCTTCGTTGAATCACATGTGATTTTATTTGAATCACAAGTGATTTTATTAAAATCACATGTGATTCTATGTAGAATCACATGTCATTAACTTCAATATTACTTTTCATTGACATCATTATTGAATACAGGTTTTGTTTAACAAACTTGAAGAAAAGCTTTCTTTGATATATTCTAAAAGACGTGCTCTTAAAGCTGATATGGTAGAAGCATATTTGAAGTATGTTGATGATGAAAAATTCATTGAACTTAATGAGAAATATTGTGAGCTATTCAAGAAACCTGTTTCTTTCGGCAACAATGAAAGTCAGGATAAAGATGGGTCTGGTGTTGATAATGATGGTGTAAGTGATGACGAAAATGATGGTGATGATAATGCTGGAAATCGTAAGGATGGCAATGTAGAGGATTTCGGATTCAGGAAAATTAGTTTAGATGATTTTGAAAAAGATCCATCTCAAGGTGAGGAAACGAATTCTCATGTTGAGAAGGAACCTGTCATTCAAAAGGAAACAGTCATTCCTGCTGATATTGAGAAGCCAGCTGAAAATGTGGCGGGTGTTGAAGATGAAGAGTTGGAGATCACCAGTACGCCTGAGACTTATACTCAGTGGCTAGAGAAGAATGTCGATATGGTGAATGAGGTGATTGATTGTATTGTAGATGAATACATATATGTAATACTCTAACAAAATACAGCTTTGATTATTTTGTCTTTTAATTTTCATTTTTCTTTTTAATTTAAATTATGTTGTTTTGTATCAGGGTCAAGCGGTTGATGAAGAGATGAATTTGAATGTGGTCTTCCCGAATCAAGGTCCGTCTACTCCTGAGAGAGTGGCTACTCGTGCATCAAACGTTAGTCCTGAGGTTGTTCTTCTTGAAAAACGAGCTGTGAAACCGTCTCCGTTCCTCTGCTCCCCATACATGAATAAGAAGACCAAAGTTGTACCGAACATTAAAATGGTGGAATTTATGGTCGGAAACAGCTTGTTTTCTATACAGGGTGACAAGATGTAAGTTTATATGTTTATTATTTTAGTTAATTTTTTTTAACTTTGAGCTGATGTCACATGTTCTTGTAAGTTTGAGGTTGTTTTACCCTGATCACATGTGATTCTTCACTGATCACATGTGATTTTACCCAGATCACATGTGATTTTATCTAATTACATGTGTTTTTTTGTTTCTACAGTGAAACTATATTTGAAACTCATTATGGATACAAAGTTTCATCAGTTCGTTTAAGTATGGAAACTTTAACTCCTGGTTTGTGGGTTGATGTCAATGTCGTTGATTGTTGGGGTGCTGTTCTCAACCATGAAGAGAGTTTTAAGGAAGTTGGAGCCCCGTCGAGGCATTTCTTCCCGACTGGTTGTATTGTAAGTGTTTTTGTTATTTTTTATGAACTTTATTGTATAATTATATATTTTTGATTATACATTTTATGTTTGTTATTTTCTACAGATAGAGCAAATGATTGATGGTAGTTTGGATTCTGAGCAGCAATGGAAAAGTTTTGAAGCACAAGTTTTGGGTCATTTCGAAGATAATTCCTATAGAATTAGCCTAAAAGACGTTGATTTGGTAATGTCATTATTTTTTTAGAATTATAATTGTTAAATCAGGTATTTTTATTAAGTTTACTTTTTTTTTTGTTAAATTAGGCATTTTTTCCAATTTGCAATGGTGGGCATTTCTATGTTGTTGTGTTCAGCCTTTCTAAAACAATTGCGATGACAATCCTTGATAACATTGACAGTGAGGAATCTTATGATAAAAAGTATAAAGGAGCATGTGATGTTCTTGTAAGTTTGAGTTTATTTTACCCAAATCACATTTGATTTTACACAGATCACATGTGATTTTACAAAGATCACATGTGATTTTACCCAGATCACATGTTATTTTACAATGATCACATGTGATTTTACACATATCACATTTAATTTAACATGTTCATTATTTATTTGTTTTTTGTAGAAAAATATGTTTTCCCGTCATCTACAGTTGTATGGCAACAAAAAGTATGCTAGCATCATTAAATTGAAGCCAAAGATCCCAAAGCTGAAATGGAGGACTAAGTCAAACTACCGTGATTGTGGTATTTTCGCCATGTTTCATATGGAAAACTATATGGGTGAAGCTCCTACAAAGTGGGATTGTGGCCTTGTTCCTGAGTCAAAGGTACAGTTCGACATGTTGAGGAAGCTGAGGTTCAAGTATTGTACCAAGATGCTGTTACATGAGCTTAACGTGTATCGGGAGAGGATGCTTAGGGAGGCAAAGGAGTTTGACAAAGTTGATTCTGCAACAAAGTTCATAACAATTGTGGAAGCATATAAGAACAGGAACAAACGTGAGGATGTTAAAGACATGCGCTTGATACAACAGTGAGTGTTATCGTCAAGACTTGGAGAATCATCTTTTGTGCCTTTTGGAGAATCGTCTTTTGTGCCTTTTGTGAAGGTGTATAAAACATTTCTAGATCAGTAGTTTTAGTTTTATTTTAAGTATGTGAAGTTCAGTAATTTCCAGGGTTTGAACACTAAGTATGTGAAGTCTAGTAATTTCCAGGGTTTGAACACTAGTAAAACTGATGCTAGAATAGTTGTTTTAACATAGCAGGGTTTTTCTTTTTGTGTTTTGGGAAGTCAAATTAAATCATGCTTTTGTTATAACTGATTTCAACAGTAGTTGTTTCTTTTAGTTTCTCGAGTGCCTTATTATTTATTTTGCATATACTTACTTAGGAATGAAACATCAATCACATGTGATTTCGTATACAATCATATGTGATCTGGGTACAATCACATGTGATTTCATATGCAATCACATGTGATTTCGTATGCAATCACATGTGATCTGGGTACAATCACATGTGATTTCGTATATAATCACATGTATTCAACAATCTTTTTGTAAATATTCCATAAGTAAACAGGAGTTTCATAAGTAAACAAGACTTCCATAAGAAAGTAAACAATCATTCAATGTATTATAGATTTGTAAAAATTCTAAAGAAAATCGTTATATTTTTTGAAGTAAAAATGCTCAACCATCAACCTCAACACTCAACATCTGCTTAATCCACCGATGTTGGCTCACTGGCCTGCACCGCCAACCTTAACACTAACGCTCGACCTATTAGGGTTAACCTTATCCGCTTCACAAGCCACAACATTTACTTGACCGGCCTGACCCACCACCGACCCTGTCCCAACACCAACCTCAACACCAAGACCTGACCCACTAGGGTTAGCCACACCAGATTGGTGACAGTTATATGGCGCCTTCGCCTTGCTTTAGGGTTCAATGGACAAGTTGTTTTGTATATGAGTTTGTCTTCTCCACAATGTCCACAAGGCTTCATTTGTTTCTTTTTAATTGTAAGTGCTTTTCTCTTTCACTCTTTCGCCTTTTATTGCGTTCCGCTTCTGAAATATTCCCTTTGTTACTTGCTTTTGTTGGATTGTTAACTGTTTTTTTCTCAAGTTTAGAAATAGCAAAATGTTCCCCAATCACATCTGCCGTTTTTCCCGAAGGAGCATTTGGCACCTCATCCTCCACTTCTTTCTTCAATTTCTTCATTTTTTCAACAAATTCACCCATCTTTACTACATCACTGCCCAACCGAAATAAACAATCATCTAATAGACAAGTTGCTTCATTTGTAAGTCTTTCAACTTCTACGTTTTTTTCCCCATATCTGTTTCTTTTTCTTCTCAAGTCAGGTGGAATTATATCCCTTGTCCACCGCCTCAAAATATATTGATTTGGAATGACGTCAATATCATGATTCTTGAAGACACAAAATATGTGTCGGCATAGGAACCCGTATCGAGCAAAATGTCTGCAGGAACATACAACCGACCCATCTTCTATAGTACGAAGTACCTTTCCAAATCAAAATAATACAAGAATTATATTCTGTAAATGTTATTTATATGAGATCACATGTGATTGATATTGATATCACATGTGATTCAACAAGAATCACATGTGATTCAACAAGAATCACATATGTGATTCAACAAGAATCACATATGTGATTCAACAGGAATCACATGTTATTTATATGAGATTCACATGTGATTCTTTGTAAGAGATCACATGTGATTTCCAAGAATCACATGTGATTTACAAGAATCACATGTGATTCTCGTAAAAGAAACAGATATTTTTAGAATTCAAGATTACATACCTTATAGTCTACAACTGTTTGTGCTTCTGTATTGCTTTCGTCTTCAATTTCCTTGTTAAGTGTTCTATAAGGCATTGGATTTTTGTCTCTAACCATGACAATCTCACAACCTTCTTCTATTTTCAAATTCTGTATACTACAAGTCCAACATGCTTCAGTTATTTCCTTTTGAACAAGCAGAAATATTGTCCTAGTATACACTTTTGCTGCATGATGCTCAATTTTTAACCTTGTTTCACACTTTGGGGCTACGTCTAGTGTTTTAAAGTCTAAATGTTCATGCCTATAATGTTGCCTTTCCATTGCTGCTTCATAGGACATCATAAAACTAACTAGTGTTGCTCCTGGGCTTGTGAAACTTTTGAAGAACGAGTTTTCACTCTCAGACCTTGATGTGGTTCTCATCAATCCAAATAATGGAGAGTCTATAAAATAAGCTGGAATCCACATTTTTCTAAGGTTAAACATCTTTGTCATCCATTTGTGGTTTTTCAAACCAAAATCTTCAATCAACTTGGCCCATTTCTCTTCAAATTCCAAAGGTTCCATGAACATATTCCAAATGATCTTCTTAAAACGCTTCTTGAAATCAGTTTCTTTGTATATTGCTTGACAAATCTGTTTTATTGTTAAATAGAGTTTTAGTGCCTTATTTTTCAACATAAATCACATTATATATTCAGATGAATCACATGTGATTCATATGATTTTATAAACAAATCACATGTGATTGTCACATTATCATGTGATCCATATTTAAAGTGAATAAAAAACATATTGTTTAGAGAATATATTTACCTTTGCAGGAATTTTTTGATCAATATGCCACATGCAAAGTCTGTGTTTTGAGTTAGTGAAAACGGATTCAATAGCTTTCTTCATTGCTCCATCTTGATCTGTTACAACCATGGTCGGTTCTTTCTTGAATGCACTCATAAATGCGGTTAGTAGCTACTTGTATGATTCAATATCTTCTTTTAAAAGCATTCCAGAACCAAAGGTGACACACTTTCTGTGATTATCTACGCCAGTGAATGGTACAAACACCATGTGGTACCTAAGAACATTACCTCATATAATTAGTGTAATGTAGAAGTAAATCACATGTGATTGCTACTATGATCAGATGTGATTCCTAGTACGAGGTATGGTGATCACATGTAGTACATCTAAATCACATGTGATTTTAAATAAAATCACGTGTGATTTTTGTTATAAATTAGTTCATATAAAAATAAAATAAAAATCTTACTTGTTACTCCTGAAGGTTGCATCGAAAGAAACTATGTCTCCGAACTCTTTGTAGTTGCATTTTGCAACTTCGTCGGCCCAAAACATCGCCACTAACTCATTGTTTTCTACCTTATATTGAAATGTAAAGTTTGGCACATACATCTTTCTGTTTTCCATTTTGTTTATAAGCATTTCTGCATCACTTTCCCCTATGAAAGCATTTATATCCCTTTGATGATTCTTAAAATCATCAGATGTGCCATGAACGTATTCATACCCACCTTTCAAACTGGTTAAAAAGTTGTGTGCTCGTGTTGCACTAATCTTGTTTGTTGCCGCTTTGACAATAAAAAATTTGTCTGCTTGAGTCATTCTTCTTTGTTTTTTTTGTAAAATGTGTGTACTCTTTTGGTATCAGGACATGGTTGTGTTTAGAAATAAACTGAACTAACTTATATCTTCTAGAAACTTGGTCCAATTCTAACCTTATACGAGCTCTACAACCTGTTATATGCAGAGTTGTATTTCTCTTTTGTTTGTCACTGTTTTGAGGATCCAAAGTGTCGATATTAATACGTCTTGGAATACCTTCTTTATTACACATGATGTATTTGTGTTGTACCATTCCAGATTTTGTTAATCGTTGCCCTGACTTTTTAATTTGAAAACATCCTGCTTCAGCATAAGTACTATACATCTCTATAGCTTCCTCTATAGTGTCATAGTATCTCCCCTCTTCTGGTACACGAATTCCTTCTACATGAGGCTCCCAATATATCGATCCACCCGGTGTTTCAGCATGCTCATATAAGGTTGGTCTTGGTGATCTCATAGAATCTGCATATGAAAAACGGAATTACTAGGAATCACATGTGATTTAATACACATTTTTTTAATAAAGATTTTATTTACTGTTTTTCTTAATCACATGTGATTTATAACAAAAATCACATGTGATTTATAACAAATGACATCTTTGTCTACATTCAAAACAAAACACTAAAACATCTGATTTTGAATATAAATCACATGTGATTTTGGAAAAAATCACATGTGATTTACGAATTATTCAAATATTTTTTTTAATTTAAATCACATTTTTTTAATAATCATTTTATGTACTGATTTCCTTAATCATATGTAAATCACATATGATTTTCATGTGAAATCACATGTGATTTATAACAAATCACATGTGATTTTTCTCCAAAATCACATGTGATTTACGAATTATTCAAAAAAAATTTAACTCCTTTGTATGTTTTTAGAATAACCTATTGCAAATCACATGTGATTTATATTCAAATTAGAATAATAAAATAGCTAACTCACTTTTGATTTACTACATACAAAAAATTTGTTTAATAAACAACAAAGATCAAATCACACGTGATTCACCTTCAATTTCTTTCTCAACAAAACTTGTTGTGTCTTTTACTTCTGGTAAATCATCTTCCAGATCTGGTAAATCATCTACACAGCATCTAATGGAACTTCGATTAGATTATTTTCATCTATAACATCGATTAAATTCTGGTTTTCATTCATTTTAAATCGACGGCGGTGATACGGTGGTTTTTATGGTGATACGACGGTGATACGGTGTTTTATGAGAGAGAAAGTAGATGAAGGTCGGTTTTTATGGCGGTGATACGGCGGTTTAACAGTGATACGGCGGTTTTACAGTGATACGAAGGTTTTACAGTCATCGGTTTTTATTTTTCCGGCGTGGTTAGAGGATTTCGGCAGAGGCGTGTGTTTTAGTTTTGAGAGGTGCATGTTTTTATGAAAGGTATGTGCAGATTTTTTTGTTTTATAGGATAGACGTGAAATTACAATCATGCCCTTGTTTGTAATTTTCAGATCTCATCTCCACCATTGGATGAAAAAAGAATGGATGGTGGGGATGTTGTGGTTTGTTCTTTAGCAAATAGTGGGTTGTCATGGATCTCAACTCTTATACTTATTATATGCGAGTTGAGATCCTATACAAAGTGTACTTAAAATAAAAGGGAGATGATATATACACGGAACAAATTACTTTGTACACAGAATTTTTAGATCAAAAGACAATAATGCCCTGACTATTTCTTTTTGATCATTTCTTTTTGACCATTTCTTTTCCAACTCTACTTTTACCACCGATCACTGGTAACATCCAATCCACTCAATACCACATAACTAATTGCATTTTGCTACATAAAACCGGTATTACATGGAGTTGTATCAAATTATCAATACACCTATCAAAATATAAGAAATATAGCTCATCTCATCCTTGCAAAAAGTTAAATCATAATCTGAGTTCCTTTTGTCGATTCCAGTACTCACCCATATTTATCGTTGATCAACATTTCTTGAATCTTTGTGAATTACTTTAGAAGCCACGAAGATATTTTACTTTCTTCGTCATATCACAATTTTGAACCTCATAAATCTGTCTCACAATCTCCTATGCTTCCCGTACTGACCAATGCAACTGTTGTAAAATACAGTCTGGTAAACGGCAGGTTGTGCTTGGGCGTTGGCGGGCGTCGGCAGCCGATCACAATCTGATTAATATTAATGTTAGGGGTATTGTGGGTGAGTGGGTCTGTGGTTTAATCTTAATTTTCAACTATTGTTAGAGATGATATTAACGCAACTATTGGAGGGATGGCTGAAATTATTTGTCGGTGGTTTAATTAGGGGTATTGTGGGTTTCGGTGCTAGACTGATGAAAAGAGATGGAGGATAAATTGAAAACGTACAAGATTCTTTGAGGGTATTAATGTCTTTTCCTCTCAAAATTCGGTGTGCAAAGTAATTAGTTCCGTGTACATATCATTTCCCAAAATAAAAAGTATAAAAAGTGTTATACATCGTTGGATCTCACCAAAAATAATCTAACATTTAAGAAAAAAAGTCAAAAGAATTTTGGTCAAAGGGGTACTTTGGACATTTGACTCGTTTTTTTAATTCCACCACGAACTTCAAACGCAAATAACTTTCAAACAACGAACTTTTACGAAAAATCGATTTCACCATCATTTATAAAATTTAATCCTCTTTAATTTGATATACATTTTGATATATAAATAGAAACTTTTTTTTTTAAGATTTCAAGTGGGTTATGATTTTCTTGAAATTTTCGACATATTCTACCCTACTTTTATTTAATTTAAAGGTTGAATTACGCAAAACTTAAAACACGAAAGTTGTAGTCTTTTGGCCGTTCTTTACCCAGAAATTTGAATCACTCAGATTCGATATGATATAAGTGAGATATCGTATTTTAAATATGATGTTTCACACATATTTAATGCACACAAAGTGTTTGATAAAATGCACAAGAGAGATTTTTCTTATAAAAATATATTTAAATGCACTAATTGGTTTATTACAACGCATCTTTTGTTATTTTTGTTACTTTTGCTACTTTTAGTCTTTTTAACTGATTAACAAAGACTAAATGGTGAACAGACTAAGTGATGAACAAACAACTAAATGATAAACTGATGAACACTGTGAACTTAATTGATGAACATTATTATTTTTTTAGACAACTGATGAACACTATTTTTTTCTGAAAAACTGATAAACTGATGAACAATATAATATTTTTAAGAACATTGTGATATAACTGATGAACAAAAATAAAAATAACTGATGAACATTGTGATAAACTGATGAACAAAACTTTTTAATGATAAACAAATGAACAACTATTTTTATTGATGAACAATACTTATATATTGGTGAACAACACTTTTTATTAATAAAAAAAATTAAGTCTTTTGCGAGTGTAAGAATCTTATTAATGCCACGAGTCTTAATAAAAAAAAGTAAATCTCTCATGAACAAAACTTCGTTTTTATTGAACAAAAGTAAAACGAGTGAAGCTCATAAACAAAAGTAATATGGGATAGAAAAATAATAAACAAAATTACATTTTGATGAATAAGATTAACTGATGAACAAGAGTTAATCAATTAATATGTCTTGTTCATTAGTTAATCAGTCCTTGAACAAGATTAACTGATGAACAACACTAACTGATGAACAACACTAACTGATGAACAAGATTAACTGATGAACAACACTAACTGATGAACAAAACATGCATTTTTTTTTTTAAAAAATTAATAATTAAAAAATATCACTTTTTGAATTTTACATTATTAAAATGATTAATGATGCTTATTTAGAGCATTTAACGCAATTTTAACACTAAAATCTAAGCTAGACATTTCATCAACACACATTGCGTGCAACAAATATGACTAAAATGTCATCTTTAACGTGCGATATCTCACTTATTTCATATCGGATTTGAGTGATTCAAAAATATGTGTAAAGAGTGAACTAAAATCTACAACTTTCATGTTTTAAGTTTTTCAAGATTTGGCATTTATGAGGGTAAAAAGTCGAAAATGCTAAAAAAAATCAAGAAAATTAACACCCATTTGACATGCAAAAAAATAAGTTTTGAAATTTTTAACAAAATTTATACCAAATTAAAGAGGATTAAATTTTAGAAATTATGGTGCAATCAGTTTTTTCTAAAAGTTATCGTTTGTGAGTTATATGCGTTTGAATTTCGAGGGTGAAAAAGAAAAACGGATAAAATTCCCATTTTACCCTTGACTAAAATGTTTTGAATAGTATGGGTGAGGACACATGGCAAGAGGAGGTTACTTTTCAAACTTTTTAAATTGTAACACTTTTTAATTGATCCGCTACCTATTATATGCTACTATATTACTATTACTACTACTTTAAATAAGGGTCATAAAATATTAACGAGTTTTTTCAGGTTTTTGTTCATTTTAGTAACCGGCCACGCGTTGTCGCGGAGTATTTTACCAAGTTTTAGAGGAAGCGTTAAATATTATAAAATATATACCAAGAAAAATAGCATCGATACATTGCGCCAGGCCTACAAAATTTTATTTTCGTCTGACTTATGC
Organism: Chrysanthemum lavandulifolium; assembly: GCA_022545495.1. Taxonomy (NCBI): domain Eukaryota; kingdom Viridiplantae; phylum Streptophyta; class Magnoliopsida; order Asterales; family Asteraceae; genus Chrysanthemum; species Chrysanthemum lavandulifolium. The sequence goes on along the minus strand of CM040242.1, from coordinate 122,126,779 downwards.
ATGGGTTTTTGGTAGTCCGTTTTTGAATGTCGTGGCGAGCTTTTTGTTCGCACATATAAATTTAATATGAGTTTTGCTAATATTATAAATAAGTTTTCGGTTATAAAATTTAACCTATTTTTTGATCATTTTGAAAGTTTAGGGTAGTTGCGTAGATTATTACAAAAATTTATGATAGTTTAAAAATTATTTGGTATGTTAAAGATTTATTTTGAAAGTTTTTTAAAATATATATATGCATATTAAGCTTAAATATTTTTTATAAAATCGTACAGATGTTATAAGCGTATCAATATTGAGCTCGCTTTGATTGATCAGTAGGTATTTGGTACATAAATCAAACGTTATTGAAGTGTATGTTTTCTGCCCTATAATTTAAATTAATTTTAGAATAGTTTTTAAAGTTATTTGATAAGTTAAGGGTGAATTATAAAAGTTCTTTTATTTTATATATATCAATCTTCACTTTTTTTTTATAAAATCGTGCGTACGTTAAAAGTATATCAATATTGGGCTTGTTTTGTTCGTCATCGAAAGATCTTTCCGGCTGTATTTTTCAAGGTTGTAAAAATCGCTAGGCGCTAGTGAGGCGGTCGGGTAGGGCCTAGCGATTAATCGGTTAGGCGGGAATTAATCGGGGATTAATCGGATTTGAATTTTTATGCACAAAATTATAATTTTAGATATTATATTATATTATATGTATGAGATAAGCATAGTGCATCAAAGTTCAAATATTTCAAGTGTTATAATATAAACATAATACATAATTCTTCAAAGTTCAAAGTCAAACATAGATATTAATTGGTTTGTTGACCATTTTTAAGCAATCTGTGACCGATTTTGTCCGATTAATCGGTTTGTTGACCGATTTTAAACGATTTTGTCCGATTTTTAAGCGATTTTGTTGACCTATTTTTAAGCGATTTTGTCTGATTAATCCAATTAGACTGACTTTGTCCGATTAATCGGTTTGTTGACTGATTTTTAAGCGATCTTTGACCAAACCGATTAAATAGGCCGATTATGATAAATCAAGGCGCTTAGTGAGCGAGCAGTGATTATGCGGGGATTAATCAGCCGCCTGGGCCGATTTTTACAACAGAGGTATTTTTTTATTCGTGAAATCGCTAGATATTTGAAAAATGAAGTTTATTATATAAAAAAATCGTAAATAGTCAAAAGTTTAAAGTGATTTTGCAAGTTGTTGCATAGTTCAAGGTGGTTTTTGTAAAATTTTCATTTTGTAATTCGTTTGGGCCTGTTGGGCTAGCGGTTTTGGGCTTGAAAAAAATCATTTTTTTTTTGTTTGGCAATATATTATTGCAGAAGTACGCCGTTGTATTGATCGTGTCATAGTATATATTTTATAATTAAATTTTTATTGTTCGGTCTAGATTATTTAACTTTCTTTTCACGTATCGTTAATTAGATGTATTATAATTACTAGTTATAATGTCCGCGCACGTGCAGGGTTTTTTCTAAATTTTTAATAATATATTTTTATTGTTTAGACACGATTTAAATTTATTTATATATAGCGCACATGTTTTTTACTTTTTGTGTATTTTTATTAACATTAATAATAATAAATGATATTTTTGTTATATTTTTTGTTTTGTAACTTGAACATTCAAGAGTAAGGCAACAAAAAACTTAGTCGGTGCATTATGTAACCCGTATAAAGGTTATTCTTATAGGATTGTTATAAGCCAGATATGAAATAAGACTGTCCATGGCCGAATTAAACAATGGATTATCTAACCCGATCACTAAAGGGCTTTCTAACTTCCATGTTAAACCTGCACGCACTTTAAGATCATTATTTTCCCCGAATCCTCTCTTATCGGGTCTTTTCCTCCAAAATACGGGTGGAGCGTAATTACACACTTGGTATTAGGTGCAATTCAACAAAACCTATATGACTAAGCTATGACCAATTTAATTCACTGGTAAGCACACAGGTACTAAAGGTGAACTGGTCCGAACAATTCCCAACCCTAACACCCTTACCCAAGCAACATTTTTCTTATGCTAATGATACCTAGCTTAATACAAAGATGACGGGACAATCAATTAAGATGTGTTTTGAATAAAAATAAAAATGGTAACACTTATGTCACATTTATACTCACCAAATATAAAGTATGTTTATCCAATATGAATTTAACATAAAGATTGTTCTTAGATGACAACATCTTAGCTATATGTCTAAACAAAATACCAACTATATTCACATCCTTATTTACACTACTACTTTACATATTCAAATCAAGATCAACATGTGTGTTGTGTACACTTCTTTAGTTTTTTTTTTATTATACCACAAAATCACATGATAGCATGTATACCAAATCTCTGTGCATGTGTGTCGCAGACCTGATGCCTTCTATCTCGTTGTAAAAGTTAGGTGTTGAGTTGGTAGCCATTGTAGCCAAATCTTTCTCACTGTCTTCTGAAGATGATGAAATATTGTATTTTGTCTTCTTGATCATAAGATTCTTCTTGGTACATGTAATCAATCATCAGTTTCCGTAGGTGCACTTGTGCATTAATGAACCATTTTGGCAATATAATTAAAAAAAACATGTATAAATCAGTTCATGAAATGTGGATCAAGATTATCACAAATAATAAGGGAACATTCCATAAAATAATATCTTAGTTTGACAACTGAACCGTCTGTAATTATACATTTTTATATCCTAGTTCGGTAATTAAAGTTTTCTTTGGTCCTATTTGGTGTTCAAGTAATTAGAATTAATTAAGTGCAATTTGGGTCAATTTCAACTTATTATAACTGGTCTAAAACAGCATCACAATTCAAGCAATGCTTATTGCTTAACTAACCATAATAACTACCTTAGCGACGTTCCCCGATATAGCATCAAGATAAAAATCTGATGGATGATAATAGATTAGTGTCGTCTCTTTGTATCTATCTTCAACACTATATAGATCCCCGAGGGGACCTCTAGTCATAATATAACGAATCATTTAAAAGACTGAATTCATCGCACGGGTTATATTTTTTTAAACAACCTTTGAAAAGATTAAATTAGTATACATATTATAGTTACTAATCCCTAACAAAGCTAACAACAACATACCCTTTCAGACCAACATCACCTTCACCAGCAACTCTAAGGAAGCTTCCTTTGTTGACTCCTCGCGCATATACGCCCATTACCAGAACACTTACGACAATATCTCACCAAAGCAGTTTCGGCAATATTCATATATGATCTCGCACCATTACGCTTTGGTGATACACAGAAACCATGCATAAATCGTGAACCAACAATCAAGTCCAAGTCCAAGAGGGCACTACAATGATCACGATAAAGCATACAAAAACGAAGATCAGATAATATATAGAAGAATTTGTTATAGCGTTAGAATTATCTCTAGGATGTGGCCACCTTATCTAATCACTAATTAAATTATTAAACTAATAAGCTATATGCCTTTGTTTATGATGCTCTAATTACACTTACACTAGTTACCAAATACCAATAGACAATTTAAAAAGTTTGATTGCTTACTCCAATGTGAGTTAAAAATTTCGCTACAAAAGGTGTTAGATTTAATATTCCTACGCATCAAATTCTTAAATTCACATAAGAATTGATGAGGTTGATCATATAGCATACCATATTGACCATATAATAAGTATTATGTTAGATATATCAAAATATGTAATAATTGCTACATATAGATAGACAGAAGACAAAGATGTGAAACATATTCCAACATATTGTTTGCTTCCCATCACAATACACAATGTAAGGCTTTTTTTTACATAACTTTCATTGTTAATAATTTGATTAATCACCATAGAAATCATATATGAAAATGAAACACTTACACATACTAATATAATCATACAACCATGTGTTTAATTTTCCCTCCAAGAATGTAAAAGGATATCGACAAAGTAAACGACTTAAAGATGAAGAAGTTTTTGCCATATAAGAATTCATCAAACATGTGTTATCGTTGTAAAATAGGCTCTACGTCATCATTATTAAACCTAATATTTTGCAAAGGATCGAACAACTAACAATATCAAATGTTAGAAGGCTTACATGAATGTATATTCAGCCCAATGAACTCATGAAAATCTGCACAGTGTCTTAGTATATACCCGCACACACTTCTTCACTACCTCGGGATCTCAATACCTTCAGTAATTCAAATAATCCATATTGCTAATACAAATAAACCGTAAAAACATTTGTTTATATTTAGCGATCTCGTTATGTTTTGTTGATAACAAATATAAAGTTATCATAAGTAAAATATAAGAATACATGTTGTTTTGCAAAGTATATACATTTGGTCATTTACATAAAATATTGTAAAAAATAAATTGTTGTAATATAATATGTAATAGGATGGGTAATATCCAAGACCCATGACCCATACCCATGGAGCTATTCCATAACCCATGACCCATTGCATGACATCATGCATGAAATCATGTTGGGTATTATCCATGACCCATGACCCATTGTCTAAATACATTGTTTCTTGTTGGGTACCCATGACCCAAAGTTCATTACACATTAACTCATAACTCATAACCCATAACCCGGTTTGCAACCCAAAGTTCATTAATAAATAGTGAATGCCATCCCCAACCACTATATAAGAGTGGAATTAATTGTTACCAGAAATTGTGTTCATAGTTTCATTTGACTTGCAGAAATTAAACATGTGTAGAATGAATCAAGAGATTTTAAGAAAGGGATATTATAAGGAATTAGACATGAAACCAAAGATCATACAGATTACTTTGATGGATTGTTGTTTTCGATTGATTGTTTCAAGGACTGTTGGTGATGGATGCTTTTGGTTTTGTGTGTGTGCATGTGGTTAATGAATGTTTAAGGAAGAGTCCTCTTATTTTTAAAGAAGTTTTATAATTTGGTCCACAATTATGATAAATTAGCTAAGAAGCCCATGTGTATTTTGAACTTTTTTCTTCGGCTGAATCCTAATATGTTTTTTTTTTTTTTTTAGATTTTGACCAAATTAAGAAATATTTGATCCTTTTTTTCTCTTTTACATAAAAAAAATCTAATTAAAAAAATTATTACCAAATAAGAAATGAATTGATTTTTTGAAATAAAAAATTCTCACTAGAGATTTTGTTTTATTATATAAAATATTAAACGCGATATTTTTAATTCTTAGTATTGCTAATAACATGTCAACCTTGAGTCACCTTTTATTTTATTTAACGTAAGTTATTACCGATATGTTAGCTTACAAAAAAAAATTAGCAGAAATTACTTTGAAGTAATTTTGTTTATTTTAAAATAAGAATATAAGCAAAAGTAATCTCGATAAACAAAACTATTTTGGCTTAAATATAAGTAACGGGGCTTGTTTGTTTTCTTTTTCAACTATGTTTAACGGAGATCGTCCAGCCTATGACGACTTTTTATTTCGAGCAAAAAAACAAAGTCTTTTACATGACTTTACAAATAATGCACAATTAAATTAAATTGAAACACCGCATAAGCCAAATAGCTAAAAGAAAAAAAGGCAAGAATAATTGTATTAGAGCTCGTTGTTGAGTAAAAACGGACATTTCCCGGCTTATTATATCATATAAAAGTTATCAGATTTTATTAGGTTAAAACCAAGAATATTTAGTTTATAAAAAAGTAACTATATTATTCAAAAAATTACCAATGCAATCTAAATACACTACTAGTTTATCAAATGTAACTATAATTTTATCCTTCACCAATTCGGCATGTTTGTGCACCAAACTATAAATGCACATTAATGTCTTTGACTATAGTCTTCAACCACTCATATCTGACTATAAACCCCACCACCAATTTTCAATACTCATTAATATGTTTCTATAACCCCATCCATGGATATATCTTCATCCTCATTTGCAAAAGCATCTTCAGCTTCCTTATTTCATTAACCAAAATAACTTGCAATGCAATCTTCAATCCGTAAACAAAAATCATAGTTGCAATTCAAAAATAATTCCTTAACCAAAAATATCTAAAAAGAAAGACCCGAAAAAAGCACCCAATAATTCACTCTGAAAAATATATTCGAAAATTAATTGTTGTTTTCACGTGTGGTGCGCGAGTTTTGGTGCATGGAGTTGAGTTTGCTGTGTAAACCAGAAATGAATTAACAAATATGAAGCAAGACCTACTCCCTCCCATCCCAAGAATAATTGAAGAGAAGTTATCGTTAATTGACTGTCATTTGGTCCCCAGTTATTGATTGTCGTTTTGTCATGGTAATTCCCGGAAGGTCGTATATTTTGACAAAACGAGAATTTTGATAAAGAGACGGATTTTGTTGGAATTGAATATTCTGATTAAAAAATATATTTTGTTGATATTGAGTATTCTTACAGCTCTGAACATTTTGATAATTATGGTTTTGTATTTTGTGTATACCCATTATTCTCATGATTTGTATTTGGTAGATAATGAGAATTATTGAAAGTATGTGAAGCATGAATATTTTGAAGATATTCAAAATTGGTAGGATTTATCTGTGATGCTTGACGATTCTGATTAACCAATAATTCCATATGGATCTTGACTTTCCGTAATAATATAATTGATTAAAAACCTTAACTTGTCATCGTTGGTGATTTCGTAAACTTTGTTATTCAGCGGATAACGATATGATAAGTGTAACCCCACCCAACCCCCCGCGGGTAACATGTAAATTGAATTTTTAACTCACATGATCCCTTAAAGTATCCTAACTAATCGTTTTTTGTAAGAAAACGTTTCTATTTCGTCATATTTAACAAGACATAACGAAAATCCCCTTGAATAACTCATACTGAATTTAGTATGTGTTACAAATGTTGATCACTAATGGATTATATTTCTTAATTTATGGGGAAAAAATCTAGCATCCGTATAGGAAATCTAGCATTCAGATAAGAACATCTCAACAAAATCTCAAATAGATAAGAAAACACATCTTTGGGGTACCCGAAAATATGAATGCATTTTTTTCGTTGTTTATTATGCAAATAAGGTATTTGGTGAGCAAAATCTAATTCATGCGCATCAAATATGACGTATCCATCTCTCATTGGTTTAGAAATTAATTTTGTTGCTCTAAAATCTCCCAACTCTCATTTAATGTTTGGTGCGCATTATATCTATTTTGCACACCAAATATAACATGTCCTAGGATGATCAATTAATTATCATGCTCTAGGATGATCAATCTTATTTCTTTAAAATTTGGTGTGCAAAAGATGTTGCATGCACATCAAATTGGCCAAAATCTCAAAACGAAAATACACTAGCAAATACAACCATTTATCAAAATCACACATATTATTTTCTCATTGTTTTAATCTTGTAACGTAATCTCATTCTAATATTCAATGATATCCTGAGGATCATTGCTTGCTTTTATATGATTTTTCACCTCTTCAAAGATTAAATACTTGTAAGGGCACATTTAGTTTGTAGATGGGTTTAGGATTTTGATTTGAATTTAAATTAAGATTTGGATTTGGATTTAAATTTATTATAAGTTTGAATTAAATGATGAAAGAAAAATAAAATAAAATAATATTATTATATATATGTTATAAATGAAAATATAACAAAAGTTAGTTTTGATAAAAGAAGAAATACATAAACAATGGGATGAGAGTTATTTTACATACCAAACTTTTCTTACATACCAAGAACTCATCTCAAGCATTCATCTAAAAAGAAATCAATGGCTAAGATTAAAAACATTTTATTATTTCACCTATTTTTTATAATTTAAATATCTCTGAAACCGTTAATCGTTAAGTGAAAATATTTACACCGCCAAGAAAGATTTAATTATCTTTTATATAGGCAGGACTTTGATATACTTTCGAAAAAAGAAAAAAAATCACGTTTTTTCGTCTTTTTTTACGTTACTTGAAATTTGCATGAAAGAAATCATATATGATTAAACACTAATTTGAATATCACATGAGATATTAGTGTTAAATCATATATGATATGCGATATCTAGGGGTGTTCGCGGGGCGGTTCGGCTCGGTTCGGTTAGAGATTTTAACTATCTATCGCGGGGCGGGTAGTTCATTTTACTATCCGAAACCGAACCGTACTAGGCGGGTAACCGGACATGCGGGTACCCTAAATGAGCGGTTACCCGTGGTTCGGGTCACGGTTAACCATTTTAAAAAATTAATCGAATTGAATTGGACGAACAATAACATAAATTAGAACGTAATATGTCAATTGTAGTAAAATTAAATAACATTGAAAAGATTTAAGTCATAATAATGTTGTTTCGTCACAATAAAAGCATTCAAATTATCATATGTAACAAAAAAATTAATATTATTTATTTGACGTTTATAAGTACGATCACTTTAATCATATGTAATCCATGGACGTTAGTAAATGATCACATTAGGTAAGTAAAAATGCGTTATACGATAAAAGTAATGCAATAAGATAGTTAATACTTGTACATTTTTAAGAATGGTTTGTTGAAACCTACATGTATATTATAGGCGGTTCGGTTCGGGTAATCGCGGATAACTAAAAGTAATAACCGAAACCGAACCATGATAAGCGGGTTTTTCCGGTTTCGATTTTTCTCGGTTTCGGTTTCTTCGGTTATTGGTTTTTTGCGGTTTCGGATTGAGCGGATCGGCTCGGTTCGTCGGTTTCTCGGATTTTTTGAACACCCCTAGCGATATCACATGTGATATGATATGTATATCATATGTGATTTTACACTAATATCACATGTGATATTACACTAATATCACATGTGATATTACAATATCATATATGATATAACACTAATATCATATATGATATAACAACACTAATATCACATGTGATATTAAAATTAGTGTTTAATCATATATGATATTTAATGCAAATTTCAGTAACGTAAAAAAAACGAAAAAACTTTAAAAAAAAAAAGTGAAAAATAAGAAGAAAAAAAAATTGTCGAAAGTATATCAAAGTGCCTATATATAGAAAGATAATTAAATGCTCGTCGCAATGATATTTTTTTTCGCTTAACGATTAACGGTTTGAAAGTTATTAATATTTGAAAAAAGATGATGAAAGTGGGTTTTTTAAATTGTTGAGATTAATCTCATTCATTAGATCAAATAAAAATGAATTGTGGAGATTGATCCCTTGGGATGTAAATAATCTTTCGTCCTCAAATGATCTTAAATCAAACAATGGGACCCACAACTCAATACAATTGAATGTGTTTGGTATGTTGCCATGAATGACAATGGGTATGAGTTTGATAATAGTGGTGGGTCCCTCACCTATGAAAGATTCATACCTTCGACAGATGTATATGGGTATGGATTGTATCCATCATTCATTACCATAGTGGTGGGTCCTCTCATCTTAAACAAACACATTTAATCACTTTCATAGTTATAGTCTCATTCCCATAGTGGGATACCAAACGCACCCTTAGATACCACCCTCTCTAACATACTTTCATTCTATGGGTATCATTTAACTTTTTGATACCTAAAAATGAGACCCACAATCAACCAAACACTTGAATGGTGGTATGATTTCATTACTTTGATTCTACCACCATCAAACAAACAGACCCTAAGAATCTAATTATTGTTGAGACTAAGAGAACAATTTTGTTACTACAATATAAGAACTTATGCACGGGAACTATATAAATCTTATTTTGCCAAAATAAAAGGCTTTTTTAGCCTCAAATTGGTAAAACCTGCATCTTTTCTTTAAGTGTTGTAAGAAAGAAATACTATGTGTACATCACGAGTAGTTAGAATTGTCGTTAACAAACAAACAAAAAAAAATGAATATCAAAATGCTTAGTAACTTTGGGAGTAAGCTGAATGACCCAATGTCACTAAAAATCTCAGGACTAAAAGAACAGGCAACTGTGCTTCATGTTTGCAACCATGGGGAAAAGATTACATACCAACATTGATCAATAATTATGAGATCAATTGAATTTCACCTCAGTAAGTTCTGTGAATGATGCACGTAATTTAGTCAAGTTTTTACATGCTCAGTTTGATATCGAGAAAAGCTGAAACCAAGTGTAAAACTACACCACACTATAGTGGGATTATCTCATCCCAACAACAAAGATGATAATATTTCTCCCATAGTCTTATTATCTGATGATTCACCTTCATTTTCAACTTCGACACCAGACTCAAGCATAGCAGCATCAAGTACCAATTTCCTTTTTGCTATCTCGTACACATTCTCATCAACTGTATCCTTTGTTACCAACCTTCAAAAATTCCATGACAAAAGAACTTTAGGAAATAACAACTTGCTTGTTGGCAGCAGATTGGATAACTGATCATAATGTGTTACATTTGGTACGTGTGGAGTCGAAGCTAAATACTTTGTCCACAATATTTAAATTACTTGGGTATAGAATTTGATAAAACAAAAACCTATATAATTACAATATTGGTCATAATTTCAAAAAAAAACGGCTTAGAAGGTGGTATAGATTAAAAATACACTTTGGGTTACTTTCAAACCATCTGATCCATTTTCTTTTTAACTAAATGTTGTGATTTTACCCAAATACACCATAACTGACCTGTCCATAGTCAAATGGGTAAAAAACTGAACACCTCATTAACAGCTTAGGAAAAGAGCTAGATATGAACCTGTAAATAGTGACAGGTTTAGTTTGGCCAATGCGATGACAACGATCTTCGGCTTGACGGTCGATCTGGGGGTTGAAATCCATGTCATGTATGATGACCGTATCAGCTCCAGTCAAATTCAGTCCCTGGCCTCCGGCCCTTGTCGACAGCAAGCATGCATTTATGGAAGTATCGTTATTAAATGTGTCCACAATTGTTTGCCTTTCTGTTACCTGAGTACTGGCAGTTAAGTAAACATATTATCAGCAGAAACAAATTATTAGTACATTAAGTAATCTAATTCACAAGTAAGTGGGTCCAAATTGACACATCTGATAAGAAATTTTATAAGTGGCATGAATAGGATGTACCAAGCCATGAGCAATGGAAATTGCAATACCGAATTGACTGCCTAACCTTTTCGAAAGTGCAACAACTGACAGACACATATATCCTCAAATAATCACGGTATAAGACAATTATATGAATGGAATCAATATCATCAGTCTCAGAGAAGAAAAAGTTGCTAATTGCAAAACCAAGTCAAGCTAAAATTTACTAAATACATCTTTATATGTGTTTGGACATCAAAAGCTTCAAAAATAGCTATTTGCTGAATAGACAAAAGTAAGACCACCTCTTGACATCTTGTAGCAATACAATATGAAATCATAAAGGTCAAATATCCATGGAAGCTTATATGAAGTTGGAAAATTTTGTAAGCCCACCTTTTTCGGCTAATGAGCTTATCAAGTAGACCATATGACTTAATTATATTCATAAGCCACAAACAGTGGGCTTATAAGCTTTTCCAGATTTAAATAAGCTCACAAGCCCAGTAAATTAGCCAACAGACTTAACAGGTTCTGCCAACGCTTTTTATCAATTCTGACTGTCATTTAGATTATTAATGTGCAAAATGAACACCTTTTCGACAGTTTTGAGGCAATTTAACACATTTCGGTATCTTGAACCTGTTTGGCCAATTTCTTTTATGGTAAAAACCCTTTAGTTTAGCTCATTTGATCCATCAAAGATACAACATAACCCAAACTGGCCCATTTATATGTAAACGGGTCACATTTGTCACCTCTGGAATATAGACTCAAAATACTTAATCAAACCTAAGTTGTACCTGCCATCAAGACGTCTGTATGTAACCCCGATTACATCTAAAGCCCACTCTAAGATGTCGAGCATAGAAGTCCATTGGCTAAAAATAAGAACCCTATGGCCACCATGTATAAGTGTAGGAAGGAGTTCAGCCAAAGCCTGCAAGATAGGTCTATAAACTCAACTGAAATCAAAGAGGCAAAAAAAGTAAACTTGCACAGCATAACTAATTACATACCCGGCACTTTGCAGAAATCATAACATGGTCCTCCGATAAAATTTCGGACGTATTATTACCATAATAAAGTAAAAGCTGTAACAAAAAAATATGAAAGAGAAATTAGTACTACCGTAAGAAAATAGCATCTAGTCCGTCTACTAGAAATAATGTTAGGGGTATTTTGATGTTGGGGTCTGAAATCATGTGATATTCAGTAATTAGTTTCAGATGATCCCTTGTATCAAAACAGGTTCTAAAAGATGGTGTTTAGATGCGCTTTTTGCTTGACGTTGTAATGTTAAGCAATCATATATATGTTCAAGTGTTGTCAAAAATATATAAGACGACCTAAAAAGACATTTTCATAAGGAAAAAAACATCGGGAGATGTTTTGTGAAATGGGAGTACGGCTGTCAGTTCCAATGTGTTGAAAGACCAGGTAAATAGATCAAAATAGTTCTCCTTGGATAATTAAATTTGTCGCAGTTGGGATGAGAGAGTTAATATCCAAAAATAGTTATTTGACCCCTAAGTGATCAGATAATTAGAAGCAAAACACTGTAGAAGCACCCCCTTAGGTTAACTAGTTGAGTAGAAGTATTTGCTGCGATGCATACCTACTGCTACATCCATCCATAACCAAATGAAAGATAAAAAAGCAAATCTTTTTGAAAAATATTTGGTATTAAATTGAAAAACAAATCTACTCTCAAAGAGACCTAAAAGGGAATCTACTCTCAAGAAACTTGCCGCACTGATGAAAGATAAAAAGCAAATCTTTTTAGAAAATATTTAATATTAGGAAAAAAAAAAAAAAAAAAACGTTCTTTTGAATCAACTTCTAATTAATGTCACATGGCTCATCGGGAGCTTCATGTTGCAAGATTGAACAAAACTTGTATGTTCACTTAGGAAAAGCTACATCACAACTGTTACAGTATTAGTCCTCTATAGTAAAGAACCAATGCAGATTGTGAGAGTACTACATTCCAAAGATGGCACTTTACAGGGAAATATGCTCACACCATGTAAAAACCTAAATGCCATCACTGAAAGGCCAAATTATTTCAATATGAAGCAATGAAGACACAAGAAATAAGGAGGAAACATATAAGCAATACAGATAACAAAGTACCCTGTGTATAGAGAAGTCGTTGTAACTCTTAAGCTCCTCGATTACTCTGTCGACTGTACATTCATCACCAAATACACCTTTGGGATGCAACATTTTAGCAAACCGCACAACATCTTTATCTGTGTATATGCGTCTCACCAATAGCGGATGATTTGCAATCTGGATGTGAAAAATTAATGAAGGTATAGAAAAATATTTATTTAGTAGATAAACATAATTAGAGAAATAAAATCCTCGGTAATACCTTTCTGAACTGAACAAAATAGTTTGAAATCTGGCGCTTTGGAAGCGAAGTATTGTTAACTTGTCCAGACTTGAGCATACGAGCATTTGCAAATGCACGATACTCCTCAATGGATCCTTGATAAGCTTCTCTTTGTTCTGTTTCCATGTGAACATATTCCACCTACACAAACATTACATTAGTTATGATCACAACAAAAACTAACCAAAAAAAGAATCCTTCAAATAAAAACTGATTTGACCCATTTGGCTCTATTAAATGAAAACACAACCACAAATCGAGTCGATTTGTCTATGCGATAATTTAAAATTAACTTCTGGTAAATAGAGAACAGCATTTATAAACATTGCTCCAGTAAATGGGTTAAAATTGTCATATCTACTGAAAGAGCTATAGCATTGCAGATCGGTAAACAGCTTGCTAGAAAACTATTTCTCTATACGATAATTTAAAATTAACTTCTGGTAAATAGAGAACAGCATGCTTAAATCTTCTTAGATGGTGAACAATTTGCTTATTCTTTCATGTTTTCAGAAGTTCCCAAATATAACTTATATTCTTTTAAGCATATGCAAACAGCATAAACATACCTTTTGAACCTTTGGAACTAATTGCTGCATTACATCTGATTTTAAGCGCCTCAGAATAAATGGTCCCAAAATTGACTTCATTCGAGCAATCAATTCTGTGTCTTCTGCATTTAACAACTTCTTCAAGTCAACGTCTTCTGTTTCAAATAAATCGGGCATCATAAATTCCAACAATGACCATAGCTCCTGCAACAAAACAGAATGTCAACACATCTAAATATATTGGCAAACTAGTTGTATCAAATAAAGCGTCAAGATATTAAACTTATATCAGTTATATGTCATGTGGTAAGTGATATTCCTTATTACCGTCAATGAGAATATAACCCTGGACATATAAATGGGTACATGTGCATATACATGCAGGACATAGTACATCACTATTCCCTTTAGCATATAACACTGCTCAAATTGAAGCATAAAAATTTCATAAATGCTTATTTCATGTTTTGCAATTTGCATGAGATATATTTGCATTAATTGTAGAAGCCCCTCTCTAATTCTCATCTGTTGACATCATTGCTCAAGATAATTGCCTAAATAAATCACAGCAATAACATAGCACAGCTAACATGGTGTTTGTTGCCTTTAGAACTTATGTTAAATGAGCTCAACATGATTTCTGGTAGTTGAGAAAGATGTTAGAAGATACATACATGTAGATCATTCTGCAAAGGAGTTCCTGTAAGCATTAAACGCTGGTTGGCATTTCTTGCAACAGACATCAGGTTTTTCCATCTGTAACTGCTCTTATCCTTTAGAGCATGAGCCTCATCCATCAGAACACAACTCCATTTCCAACGTTTCAGGAGTTTACGATCATCTTTCTGTTGTGCGCTGTAAAGATTATCTTAGAGGAACGAACAGAAATCTGAACTGGAGGTGGCAAGATGGCTGGGTAATGTTGATTGACCGGTCAAAGATGTAATTTGGCATAAGTCAGATTAATCGGATATGCTTTCTGTCCAAAAACTCTAGCCTCTAGGGATGTTTTAATTTGTGCTTTGAGAGTGTAAATTATGTGGTATTGGATACTTACAATCAGATAGATCACTTGTGATAAGTAAAAATAGGATGCACAAGTGTGTTCCTTTTTAGCCGTTTTAGTTTACCCTATTGACCATTTAGAAGCTTTTCATAACCAGACTGGACTATTCTTAAGTGGAAAAGTCTACCTTGCCGCCTCTAGTCTTACTCTCAATTAACAAATATAAGAGACAAGCGTAAAATAATTGAGTTGCTAACCTGTGTCGTTCAAACAGCGAGTAACATACAAGAATAACGTTAAACGGGGGTGGCATTCTACTCTTAGACAAAGAGTTCAACGTTTTAGAATGTGTTGCTCTTGCAGCCCCATGATACTGGAGAACTGTAAACGATGGACACCACTTTTTTAGTTCTCGTTCCCAGTTTTCCAAAACAGAAGCAGGACAAACTATCAAATGAGGTCCAGGATCATCTTCCAAGTGGCTCAGCAGTGTAAGGTATGTTATTGCCTAAACAACGATGAACATGAAAATAAGTGTGAAGAGATTATCATGGATTTCTGCCAAGCACAAAATTATCTCAAAAACAAAATACCTGGATAGTTTTACCAAGACCCATCTCATCTGCCAATATTGCTGCACAACAAAATATAGAATAAGACGGTGTTTGGATTGGCATTTTAAAAACCATTATCACGATGTGAAGTCATAATAAATATATTTAATGATAGACAAATATACTCTACTTGATTATCTAATTATTTAGGGCTCAAATTCTTAAATAGTCAGTCTATTGAAATCAATTACATTGGTCGTAATAATCAGTTTTAATATTTTAATAAACCAACTATGCTTCTAAATATCTGATGTTTTTGCTGCAGCAAAGCTGATTATGTAAGGGCATAATATAATCTCTGTTTACCCTTTCTTTTGACCTCATTTGAGATACTTCTACTTCCAATCTTACATTTCACAAACATCTATCAGAAAATGTATTGGCTATTTTATCTGTTAATTTCTTAAATAACCAGAATTTGACACACTTAAATACCTAGCTAATGATAACAAGCTCAAACTGCAAAAGAAAAGACACACATCCAACCAGTATCTTTTACAGCCCATTCTATTACAACCAATTACCTGATGCTGAATAATGGATTATGGATCAAATAATCCCTTTCAAAATCCACATCTAAACACCCCCTAAAGAGGTTGAGCATTCTTGACAAAATCATTGGTTTGGAAATAAAAAATTCTATCTCACTAGGAGGGTAATCTATATCTATATGTTTGTTGATTAGTACACTTGTCCTGGACGACGAAGGGAATACTACCTTTTTAATATCAATAGAGAAAATCACAAACATCCGTATGTAGCCTATGTAAATTGAAAAAAAGAAATACTTGAATAATTTGAAAGAAGGTATGTAATGGATGAAATGAATATCAATATCCTGCTACAATTTACCATAATAGATACCAACTATTAAAGCTCCAAAATCATGACTGTGCAGCTAAAAAACCATTTTGCCTAACATATAATAATTGCCGCCTGCTCATACTAATCGAAACCAATCATGTACATGCAACATATTAGACACAGAACACGCAATAGATAATACCTCCTGCAACTTTCTTGCGATACAAAAGCATGAGAAAATTGACACCAACAAGCTGGTACGGTTTGAGCATCGGCTTAAAACCCGAATTCGCCACTTGACATGCTTCACATATATCATCCTATTCAACAACATTCATTCAACTATTAAATAAACATATACATAAACAGTTAACTCAAAGTTATAAAAAAAAAAAAAAAAAAAAAAAAAAAAAACAAACTAACTTGAGTAACAATTCGAACAGAAGAACCGTCAACTTCAGCGTAACGATCACAGGCGTCAGTCGCCACATTCGACCCATACAAATCCTTACGTAACTCAGCCGATATCTTGGAACACTTCTCCAAAGCTTTCCCAACCACATCCTTGTCCTCTCCACCAAACCCTAACTCATAATCATCACTCTCATACTCATCCAAATCAATGGCATCATCCTCAACCTCATCTTCCTCGTCATCAATGACAAATCTCCGGCCACGGCTAGCGGCAGAAGTGGACGGCGCCTCTGCGAAATCATCGTCTTCGAGCTTTTCGGAGACGATTTCGACGCAATCGGAGGAGGAGGAGGAGGAGAGGGAGGAGGGTTTGGTGAATGCGAATGATTCGATTGAAGGAAGGGTTTTGGAATTGGAATTGTTATTGTTATTATTAAGTATTCGAGATGAATTGAAATCGTGGTTGGACCATTCGTCGTCTGATATTTCGATTGACTCAAACCCTCGTTTCATTTCAAACTTACTGATTTTTGAAGATGAATGATACGGAAAATGGCGTTAGATTTTTTTGTCTTTCCCACTTCTAATTCTAAAGTGGAAGCGGTAGACTTTTATATACATCTTTGACCTAAATATTTATTCAAAAGTTAAACAGCTTATACAAAAACAATGTAAGGAAAAAAATATATATGTCAAATAGAAAGTTGGTTTTTTTATAAGTTCAAAGGGCTTGTTTGTTAAATTGTTCTATTAAGAAATCTTAAATTAAGAGATGGTATAATGCTGACAATTTTAGTTTTATTATACTTAATATTTTTAGTCATTTTTCTTTATTAAGTTACAAACATACAGTTTTCACATAACTTAATATTTTTAGTATTTTTTTTTATTAAGTTACAAACAAACAGTCGACACCACTTTAAAAATATATTTATCATTTGTTTTTTAGAAATTATTTATTTTTTAAAAAATCATGTAATACTCTCTTGGCCACATATTATTGTTTATTTTTATTACAAATTTTTTCCACCACACTTTTTTTTTATTCTTTTTTCTTTTTCTTATTGTATAATATATAATTTTATCTATTTTATAATATGTTTTCTCTTTCTATAAAATCCAAATTGTTAGGAATTAGAAATTCCCAGTATTAAAGAGTCGGTCACCCCAAGATATGTAATCGTTAGAAAGTTCGTAATGTAGTTCTTTTAAGTTAAGTAGTAATTTAGTTAAGTAACACCGCGTGGAGACGGACGGTCTTTACCCATTGTATGCCTCGATCCACATTTCAAAGTGTGGCGAGTTATGTATGATTATAAATACTCTACCTTCCAAGGTAGAGTTGGAGCTCATAATAATATCTTTCACTTTCTCTCACTAAGTTCCTAAACCTCTAACTTTCTCTCTAGAATTCCATCTATATGCTACTTTGTGTTATGGTTTGATGTGTATGTGAAAAGTTAATATCTAACAATTGGTATCAAGAGCCATGGTTTGATCATATCTTGCACATCTTTGGATTTATAGTGGTTTTAGGTGGTTTTGAGTTTGAAAAGTTTAGTGGTTTTGCATCATTTGGTTGATTTCGTGTGTTAAAGGTTGAATTTTGTTGGTACTTTTGTGTTTAGAATCATCAAAAGTGTTTAGGTTTTCATTTGGTAGCTTGAATCATCTTGGTTGGATTGTTTTGGATTGAAAAGTGATGTTTATATGGTTTTTCATGGTAGCGAGTTAGTTCACGGATAAGTTTTCTTCGTAGCGACTTGCTTCACAAAATTGTAGTGAGTTACGTTGTTAAATCTAGCGAGTTAGATCTAGCGACTTAAAGTACAAGTAGTGGACTCTCCACTACGGTAGCGACTGTGGTAGCGATTTGGTCCATAGTGAGTTGCTCTTTAGCGACTTGCATTGTTGGCGACTGAGTAGCAATCACGCCAAAATTTGGTTAGCGACTTGGTTCGTAGCGAGTTACTACTTAGCGACTTCTTTGCTGTTAGCGACTTGGGATTCTAGCGACTTGGCTATCTAGCGAATTAGTTCCTAGCGACTTAGAGCTTTATCATCTAGCGACTTGAGTGATTGTTTACGGTTTTCTTGATTTAGTAAAATCCGTGAAAGAATCTATTTCCGGTTTAATCATTGAGTTATAAAATCCCGTATAATCGTTAACATGTCTACCAACGTCCCTACTATCATCTCCATTGTTGCCGAGGATGTACAAGCGGTGGTTCGGATACTCGCCCACCCATGCTTCGATGAATCGACTACGATTCTTGGGCTCAACGAATCGATTGTATTGCCTTGGAAAGGAAAATGGTGTCAATATTCTCAAATCCATTGATGAAGGACCATATCGAGTTGAAACGACTAGAGACATACTTGATACTAATGAAGATGGTACTCTATTTACGGAATGGATAGACCTAAGATGTATGATGAGCTTGATGATAAGGAGAAAAGAGATTTGATGCGAGATATCGTGGCTTCAAACATTGTTCTACAAGGTCTTCCTAAAGACATCTACAAGGCGATCAATCATAACACTGAAGCAAAGGCGGTTTGGGATAATGTTAAAATGCTTCTCTGTGTTCGAACTAACTATGGAAGACAGAGAATCCCAACTCTATGACCAATTTGAGCACTTCAAGATGAAACCGGATGAGAGTGTCTATGAGTACTATGTGAGATTTCATAAGTTAGTGAATGACATGAGGAACATCGAATGACTATGCCTAACATTCATTTCAACTCAAAGTTTGTGAACAACATGAATCCCGAATGGCACAAGTTTGTCACATTTGTGAAGCTCACTAAAGGACCAAGAATACAAACTATGAGCAACTCTATGCCTTCCTCCTTCAGAATGAGAGACATGCTATGTTTGAAAAATTGATTCTCAATCGTTCAAAACCAACCGAGGAGAGACAAGTTCGTCTAATGACTCAACGACTTTCTACTCAAACATTGGAATCACAACCAAAGCATCACAAGTCATACCTTGGGTAATGGTAATCACAAACTCATTCCCGATCCTATGTTCAAACAAGGCGATGTCGATGCACGCTGGTAACATCATTGATCAACTAGCTCTACTCATTAGTCAAAACATGAATTCTCTCCCACAAACCAACAACAACCTCGAATCGCATCTAACCCACATAATCAAGCCAACGTTAAAGATGGAAGGATTGTGGTGCAACCGATTCGGAAAGACAGTATGATCGGGGAAGGGTGGTCTTTGGTAGAGGATATGTGGGCAATCGAATCGAGGAAGGAATGGTAACCAAGGTCAAGCTAAGCCGATCAAATGCTATAAGCGTGGTGGTGAGGGACACATTGCAAGGAACCGCACATCTCCAAAGCGTCCATGAATCGCCGATTACTTCAGAGACAAGATGTTACCGCACAAGCTCGGGACAATGGTGCTGCGTTGGATGAAGAGGAATTCTTTGTTTCTTCTTGAGGTAATGCCAAGACCTATGATGCGAGATGTGGATGAGCGACCTATTCAGAGATAGGTCATAATCATCGAACGCCTTTCAAGTTCTTGATTGTGATGCATACGACTCGATGTAGATGATGGACCCATCGCACACACAATCTTCATGGCTAGCATCTCTCCAATGGTTTCTCCCAAGATCTCTTCTTCACCACAAGTGGCCCATCCAAGGACAAACTCATCTCGAGGTATTAAAGCTATACGATGATGTCGATGTGCAGCAGATGCATGACAAAGTACAACCAATGAAACTATTGAATCAAATGTTGAAAGTATGGGTAATATCAATATTGTCCCATACGATCAATACGTGAAACAAAGTGAAAGTGAAGTTGTACCAAGTGATGCATCTTCTGCGGTCAACAATGACTATGTCTTTGATGAATACACCGCATGTGCTCGATGATTCCATAATTTCGAACTAAATGCCTATAAAGAACGTGTTGCTATTTATGAACAACGCGCTAAATTTGAGTTGACCACTCGAAAGGGGAAATGGATGACCAAGTGCGTCTGATAATTAGAAAAAGTAATTTTAGAAGAAGTATTGAAACAAGAATTAAATTCTTTGCAAGAAAAACTTTCTAAAACAATAAGCAAAACAAGAACTTCAAGAAAATGTGAAGCTGCTAAGCAAGAATTTAATGCAAAGAATCAAAGCTCTTGAGAGATTTTTCTAATCAAAACTTTGAAAACAAACTTGAAAACAAGTTGTACATGCAAGGAAACACCATTGATTGCTCACATGATCACTAAGCATAGAGTTCTAAGCGATAAGCATAGTGTTCCCATTATAGATAAACCCAACCACGAGTATGGAAAGATAGCAAAAGCGACTCAAAGTGTTATCTATGATGGAAATGAGATTCTTAAACCTAGACAAAACCTAGTTGCATTGAGTGCACTGAGGATGACAAGAAATTAGATGAAGTCACTAGGAGAAGATGAATAAGAAACTAAATGATCCTAAATGCAAGAGAAGAAAGTAATTATCACTCCCCATGACTACAAGAAGGAAAAGCGGATTTCCTTGAACAAGTTTAAGACTCGGACATTGTTGACTCCGAACAAGTCTCCGGAAAATGGATTTAGATAAATGTAAAGTCGAAAATATTGTAGAAACAAACCCTCCCTTTGGAAAATGCCTAGAGCATTGTGTAGCCTCCTAATACACCAATGCATCTTGTACCTAGAACAATTGCCACTAAAAGCAAGACATTAATTAGCCAATACGTTATATTTCAACTATTTGTTGATTTTGAGAAAACTTGCAAGAAAAGGATCACACCCACCGGTATAATCAAGGAGAAAGGGTTTTGAACAAATGAAAGAATGTTATTTAAGCGAGGTAATGCCTTTCTTTAAACTTCTAAAGGATCACTTTGAGAGTCTTAAAAGGGATAGAAACGGATATTAAGGGAATGGAAAAGGAATTTGATGCAATAATAGTTGAAATTAATGACTATGAGCGTGCACTAAAATATAATGAGATTGAGAGAAAGAACACGCATACATTAAATGAGAATCTTATTCTTGAATGTGTTGCTCAAGATGTCTTTTCATCGCTTCAAATTGCTCTATTATCGCTTCCAAATTTCATGAACTATCTGTGGCCTGAAAGTTTCCCATGATCGTGTCATTGAGCTTGAAAAACTAATTCTAAACTAAATGAGAAAATTGAACTGGATGATCATGACAATTTGGTTAAACATTTTCTAAACTAGAAGTTGAGTATTTTAATCTACAACTAAAATATCAACATCTCAAAGAAAATGTCAAAACTTCAAATATCAAGACATCTTCGGATGCTCCGAGTTTGATGCGAGTTTTCAAATTAACAAACGAGATGAACAGATTCATGCTCGAGTGTAACACGATCGTAAAGTTGAAAGCCCAAATCTCTCAATTAAAGGGTCAAACGAACAATATGACAGCTCCCAAATGCCTCCTTCTTTAGATTCTCGAATTCTCAAACGTTTCATCTTCAAAACCTAGTAAATGCTTTACAAAAGGAAAACGAAAGTTTTCTAGAAGAGAATGAAAAGGTTAAACGTCATTTCAATGAGTTGTTTGAATCAATTAAAGTCACTCGTAACAAAAACAACGAACAAATAACTTCATTGCAAAAGGAAATTGAGAATCAAGAGTCGGTAAAAGGAAAATGCCAATGATCAATGAGGAGAATGTTGTATCTAAGGTTCACTCTAGCAATAAATCGCTTATCTCGTGACATATGTCCCCTCACCTAAGGAACAACAAACTTGCCATTCAAACATATTTCTCATCCCTTAAGGATTGCTTAGAATACTGCGTGAGATTGTTGAAGAGGATAAGCTAGAGAAACCTCATGATAATGCAATTGGACATGCATGCTCATATGCCAAACGATCTCAAGAAATCTTAGAATGCTTGATCACTATATGCCCAAAGACATTAGGTGAGAGAGTTAACCTTTGATTCCATGCTCAATGCCTAAGGCCAAACATGACATGCACTCGATTCCCAATGGTTTGAATGTGAGGAGTAGTGTACCATTGAGTAGTTCGATTCTAGATCCATCAATGCTAGGAAAGAGAACTCAAATGTGCCTTCTAGGAGTACTAATCTCAAGACATCTAGCCTTAAGAAAGTGAGCCATAGTGCACTGCATGTAGTTCGGATCCCAACACATCTAAACAGTGATGCAAAGAGTAGTAAAACAAACTAATGTTCCCATTCCCTCTACAGGAGTAATCGGTGACATTAAAGGGAGCGGTCAAAGTCTCAAGACAATACAAGGAATGATAGGACCTCTCAAGCTAAGAATGTACTTTGGAAGAAAGTGAAGAACAATCTAGGAACCTTAAGTTTGAATCGAATAAAACGGATCGTATTGATTCTAGTATTAGCCATAGGCGTCTTGTAATTAATTCAATTCGATACTATTTGCAAAACTTGTCTCGATGATTGCTTGAATTCTGTTTCTAATCATGGTTGTGATGTCAATGTTTTGCCTAATGATGTTAATTGTCCAGTTAATATTGTTAATGCTAAAATTCATGCTAAAAAGGCTAAAAGGCAAAAGCGAAAGAAAGTTAGAAAACAATGGAAACCCACAGGAAGAACATTGTGAGAATAGGCTTTTATTGGATACTTGTTGGTCATAAGACTAATCGATAATGCCCACTAGAAAATGGATGCCACTTGGTAGAACTATTCCTTAAGAAGTGGTCACATCGTAAATAGGGCTAATCTGGACACTAGTCTCGCATCTATTCACAATGATTCCATTACCTCACCGTCGATATGAATGCTTCTATTTCGATGTGGGTGGTCCAACTGCTGCTACTAACCAAATGGAACCCATTCTTGCATGGGGATCCCAATTATCGATTATCCATTCTTGTCGTGTTCAACTGCGGATCGTTCAAATCGTTCGTGGTACACGGACTCAGTCGTTCCAAGCATATATTTGGAGACCGGTCACGGCTCATGAACCGTGAGCAAATTCATCGGGGCTATTAGATTTGGTAATGATCATTTGGTGCTATTATGGGTTATGGAGACTATGTTGTTGGTGATAGTGTCATCTCCAGTGTATTATGTGGAAGGTTTAGGTCATAACTTTCTCGGTTGGTCAATTACGTGACTCACGATCTAGAAGTAGCCTTGAAAACATACACGCTTTGTTAGAGATCTTAATGGTAAGGAACTGTTGAAAGGAACTCGTGGCTCAAACCTTTACACCATCTCTATCGATGACATGATGAGAGCCTCACCAATCGCTTGTTATCTAAGGCTTCAAAACAAAGTCATGGTTATGGCATCGTCGTCTCAATCACTTGAACTTCGGCACCATCAACGATCTTTCCGTAAAGGACTTAGTTGTAGGTTTACCTAGACTAAAGTATGAAAAGGATCATCTTTGTTCAAAGATGTCAATTGGGAAAAAGCAAGATGTTTGCCCATAAATCCAAACCTACTAACTCATCACGAAGTTCTTCATATGATTCATATGGATTTATGTGGACCGATGAGGGCGAGAATATCTTTGGGAAGAAATATGTGTTAGTTGTGGTTGATGATTACTCTAGATTCACCGGGTCAAGTTCTTAAGGACAAAGGATGAAACACGATATCATCATCAAACTCATCAAACAGTGCAGTGCGACTCAACAAAAGCGCCGAAATTATCGAGCAGACAATGGAACCGAGTTTGTCAACAAACAACTTAGTGAATTCTATGAAAGCATTGGAATCGACCATCAAAGAAGTGTTCCATGAACCCCTCAGCGAGCGGTGTAGTTGAAAGGCTAAATCGTACTCTTGTTGAAGTGCTAGAACAATCTTGATCTACTCAAAGGTTCCAATGTTTCTCGGGTCAAGCTATTGCCACCGCATGCTACACACAAAATCGTTCCACGATTCACACTATTCATGGAAAACTCCATATGAACTTGTCCACACAGAAAACCTAATCTATCTTCCCTTCGTGTGTTCGGTGCATTGTGCTATCCAACTAATGAGGTCAAAACTTAGGCAAACTTAGGGCCAAAGGCGACATTGGAGTATTTGTAGGATATGCATCAAACAAAAAGGGATACGAATCTACAACAAAGAACCCGAAATATCATGGAAACAATTCATGTTACGTTTGATGAGTCGACCGGTCAAATGGCTCTGGACACTCCACCGGGACCCGCACTTCAAAACAGTCCTATTGGTTCATCCTTGTTCCAAACTCCTCTCAAGAAACTCCATATGTACCTCCATCCGAAGATGATGTAAAGAAATTGTTTGATCCCATGTTTGATGAACTGTATGAGTCTACTACTAATGAGGTGCTTGATCCCACAATGAGGATGCTCATATTCCGATGAATGAAGTCAATCCATCGATCTCAATATCGTTAGTCACGAAGCACCGTCACGATCCTTGATCTCATCAACAAATCATCATTCTTCAAATGTACATCATGGAAATGTTTCCGCATCAATGATGAAGTTAATCCCTGCGACTCTCGAAGATGCTCCATTTGAAAACATATTTGCTACTCACGAATCATCATCGAACCATCTTCTTCGGAGACATCGACTCACTACCTCGGTTCCTCAACAAATGCCACATGAACACCTCGGAAAATGGACTCACGATCATCCATTAGACAACATCATTGGAAATCCTCTCGTCTGTATCAACCCGGAAGCAACTCGCAACCGATGCCTTATGGTGCTTCTTCAACTCCGTACTATCTAAGATCGAACCAAAAGATGTTAAAGCGCTATGAATGAAGATATCGGTTCAATGCTATGCAAGATGAAATTCATGAGTTTGATCGTCTTGATGTATGGGAGTTAGTACTGCTCCAGGATCGTGCTATGATTATAGCCCTAAAATGGATCTTCAAAGTAAAACTTGATGAGCATGGTGATGTGTTGAAGAACAAGGCTCGATTAGTTGCTAAAGGGTATCGTCAAGAGGAGGTATAGACTTTGAAGAATCTTTGCTCCAGCTTGCTCGAATCAAGCTATCGAATCTTTCGGCTAATCTTGCTAGTAAGAACATGGTGGTATATCGGATGGATGTAAAGACGGCATTTCGAACGGAGATCTTAAGGAAGTTGTCTACGCCGCCCAACCTGAAGGATTTGTGAACCAAGAACATCCTACTCACGTTTATCGGTTGAAGAAGGCTCTTTACGGTTTAAAGCAAGCTCCAAGGGCATGGTATGATACACTATCAAAGTTTCTTCTATCAACCGGATTCATCAAAGGAGCGATTGATCCTACATTGTTCACCGAAGTCGTGCAAACATTTGATTCATGTTCAAATTTATGTTGATGATATTATATTTGCCTCGTGACCCAATGGAATGTGATCGTTTTCTAATGAAATGAGTTCAAAGTTTCAAATGTCAATGATGGGACAAATGTCATTTTTCTTGGGATTACAAATTTCACAAAGTCCGGAGGCATTTTCATAAATCAATCTAAATATGCAACTGAGATTTTAAAGAAATTTGGATTTGATTCAAGTGACCTGTTGACACCCCCATGATTGACCGAACCAAACTAGATGAGGACCTCTCGGGGATCATGATTGACCAAACCAAATATCAAGTATGATTGGATCCACGATGTATCTCACTTTGCTAGTAGACCAGACATTTTGTTCTCTGTTTGCATGTGTGCTAGATACCGTGCTAAGCCTACTAAAAGCACCTTGAAGCGCTTAAGCGGGTCTTCGGTATCTCCAAGGAACCATCAATATGGGACTATGGTACCAAGGACACCGGTATGTCACTAACGGCCTATGCTGAATCTTGATCATGCGAGTTGTCAAGATACACGTCAAATACGTCCGAGGTGCTCGATTTTTGGGTGATAAGCTTCAGAGTGGTCTTCAAAAAGCAAATGAGTACTTCTATTTCCTCTGAGAGGTGAATTCATAGCCATGTCATCTTGTTGTGCTCAAATCTTATGGATGAGATCTCAATTATCCGACTATGGCTTTGAATTCAACAAAATCCTCATCATTGTGATAATAAAAGTGCTATTGCTCTCATGCAACAACGTTCAACACTCAAGAGCAAAGCATATCGACATTCGACATCACTTCATCGAGGGAACAAGTGGAAAAAGGTGTGGTGGAACTATATTTTGTGAGGTCCGAATATCGATTAGCGGACATCTTTACCAAAGCTCTTCCAAGAGAACGTTTGAGTTTATTCTTCCACGTCTTGGTTTGAAAAGCCTTCAACCGAAACTCTCAAACGTCTTCGGAGGAAGGCGAGGGTAAAGGTCTTTCTTCATCTATCTCTTGTACATATATATTTGAAAAACAAAATACAAAATTATAAAAACTTCAAAAATCAAATAGAAAATATAAAACTTTCAAAATCCATAAAAATTTGGAAAATTCGAAAATTCTTCAAAAATATTGTCATTTTGTCATGTTTCTTCGGTTCGATAATATCTACGGTCTTTGTGCTGTCATTCAAAGAATGACACGGGACTTTAGATGTTGTTCAATTCTTAAAAAAAAAAAAAAAAAAAAAAAAAAAAAAAAGTATTTTGGGAGAAAGAGAAATGGTTTATTGTCATCTTGAGTAATAACCCGGTTTTAAAGAAAGAACGAGCCATGTTTTACCATGTTTTCAAATCCTATGCTCGATTCTATAAACTCTATCTATTTGAAAACCAAATGCTTTGAAAAATAACTCGATCTCTATTTTTGATAATCATCGGACTTATTTGTCAAAATCTCTATCTCTCGATCAACAACCCACGTCATTGATTGAGGGGAGAATGATTTCAATTAAATTAAAAAGTTATTTGGCATTAAATTGTTTTCAAAAGATATACATGCATGTTTTATAAATGGAGTTTAAAGTCTTAAAATCCGATCCTTATCGATTCAAACGCTTTCACAATCATGTCACAATTCTCCTTAAAAGCTTTCAAAATCAATTTAAATCTATACGAGATCACAAATCTCAAATGATTTGATAATTGTGATCGGGGAGAATGTGTGATTTAAATTAGATTTAAACCGATAATTAGGTAAATGGTTATAAACGGATGTACATGCTATCCTCGCCCACATGTGACAAACGATTTCAAATTTTCAATGCACATGTTGAGGGAGCATCTATCTTAAACCTTTGATTTGAAACGTGATCATTCATCCCATGTGCAGTTCCTCTAGTATGTGCAAAACCCTTTTCAAACCTCGAGGCACATATTGAGGGGAGCAAATTATGGAAACCTCATCCTTCCCGGAAATGCTATACCCACTTGATCCATTGAGGAAGTGATGTTGATATCTTTAGAAAATGGTAATCAAAAGAAGTTAATTCTTTCTCTTGCCTCCGTGTGCAAAACATTTTCAAATACTTGATGCACATGTTGAGGGGAGTTCTCGTTCTAAAATATCAAAAACAATTCGGTACAAAAGCTTTGATAATATATCACAAGTATCCGAATTGATTTTCAAATGGTTTTCAATTGGATCCAATGGCGGAGGAACAATACCAAATAGACCGACCAACTTTACTTTATATGCGGTGATATAAGGATGATAAGGTTAGGTATGTGTTCCCATGATCCGCTGAGCAGGAGGGATCTACCGAGGACAATCCACTAGTTAGTGTAGAAGTCCTTAGGTATGATGAGAAAAGGAGAAAAAAAGATATGGGAAGAGTGCGGACTAAGGCGAGCTAGTAATGGAATAAACCCAACAAGGTTCTAGCTATGAAGTCTTGGTAAGCCTTGAAGGGTGAAGAATTAAAAGAATTGAATGAGAAAAGGGTGAAAACAACCTCCATTTATTCAACCTTAGGCGTAAACCGGGTTCAATTCATATGCTAACGATGGTAACATCGGTATTGAAGACAAGACGTCATGGACCCAGTGGACGCATCGCACTTCAACTTTCCAAACCACTCAAGCTCCTCTTAAAAGGACTTGTTTCATTCTCACGGGAACCGACATTATCTATCGACTTTCTCTTAGAGATTGTTGATATTGAAGAAGGAGACCTCTCCTAGTCTCCGTTATAGGATCCAAATATGCACAAATTGAGTCTAGAGCCACGAGATCATCAATAAATCTCATTAGGACACCTTCAATGAAGACTCTGTTTCACACAATGTGGAAAGAGATTATATCTGAGTCCTACGCATTATCCTTGTGGTATTGCGGAACATCCGAGTGATGTGTTTACATATTCACAATGAAGATGGAAAGCCTTGGAGCCAACATCAAACAAGCTCTGGTAGGTGGCATGTGAGATCTATTTTATGGATCAACCATGTGACAACCGAGCGAGAACAATGGGGCGATTCAATTTCTTGAATCAATCTCGTTCGAGTTAGGGATTGACGGATACCTTTGAAAACCGGTCTTTGTGCTTAACAACTCTTTTCTTTAGCACATCGACCGTGTACTCATTTTTTCAAACCAAAAGGTATTTTTTGATTGATAATTGATTTTCAATAAAACCTTCGTTGTATTGCAAAACAATTTCTATTGAGCAATACACGATTGTTTTTCAAATCTCTTTTCATCAATCGGTGGACTTAAAATTATTGGTTCACTCACTCCGTGTTGTCTTCTTTGAGATGTTCGGTTTGAGAACAACTAGAACAAATTGCGAAACCGTCAAGGAAATTCTTGAATTATACCGATCACAGGCGATACATGTCTTGATCAGCGGGGAACCGTGGGTGTACCTCAATTCAACGAAGTGATCAAAGACACTTTCGTGCGATTTCAGTGCTAACTGTTGTATGCGAGTACGCCCGACGTTTGCGGTGACCGAATGAAGCGGTCAATCCACACCGCATGCTCACTTAACACATTCAACTCAAAGAAATCATGATTAGTGCATCAATGACTCGATATTTTCACACCAAGCTTACGCTACTGCTGCGCCAATATCATGATTCAACAAAAGCTTCCGCTACTACGATGAGAAGATTTCATGATCCGAATGTGAGCATGTCGGTCCCAATGTCACAACATCACAAAATACCAACACCACAAAGGATGTGTCGAGATTGTTGATGGTGATGATCTCCAAAGATGGCTCAAACTTATCATCACGTGGATCAAGAAAAGACCTCCACTTGGAACAACCAAACATGCAATGTGAAGAATCAATGACTACGAGCTTAAGGAGCAAAGGACTACATCAAGAATGCAAGATCAATTGTTAATGTATTATCTATTTGTATTCTATGTAATTTTGGTACATGATTGAGGTGACCTCCTTAGGGAGATTGTTAGGAATTAGAAATTCCAGTATTAAAGAGTCGGTCACCTCAAGTATATGTAATCGTTAGAAAGCTCGTAGTCGTAGTTCTTTTAGTTAAGTAGTAATTTAGTTAAGTAACACCGTGGAGGACTGGACGGTCTTTACCCATCAGATGCTCGATCCATGACCCAAAGTGTGGCGAGTTATGTATGACTATAAATACTCTCTACCTTCCAAGGTAGAGAGTTGAGCTCATAATAATATCTTTCACTTTCTCACTAAGTTCCCTAAACCTCTAACTTTTCTCTCTAGAATTCCATCTATATGCTACTTTGTGTTATGGTTTGATGTGTATGTGAAAAGTTAATATCTAACACAAATTCTAATTGTAAACTCATCTACAAAACAAACGGACCCTAAAAAGATATGGGATCATGACAAGTATCCTTTTCTAGTGAGTTTAGGCAGAGTATTAATGAATATTTGATATTTAATGAACATTTTTTATCGATAAACTTTTGGACAGAGTATTACCCTACTATACATTAGGCGTGCACACGACGTCGTTTAAGGAGCAAAAAAATTGAAACGGCGTCGTTTTGTCGCATGTCATGTCGTTTTGTGGTTTTGGTCATGTCGTTTGATAACTGGGCTAAGTGGTTGGTTTTAGGGATGTTGTTCTTGGCCCGTTGTTTTTCTTTCTTTTTATAATAGTATATTCATATCTTTCTTTCACCAAGTTTAATGCACAATAATCTATAACTTTGTGTAGTGAGTTGGTACCAACATTACATGGGAAAATTATGCGACCACTTGGATTCGTTGTTTCTGGAGGTCCAATTTACAGGTTAGTTCTTCATTCTTATAACGGATTACTAGTCGTTTCTAACTGATTTACCGAATGAAGTTTGACCTCTTATTGTCCTTCTTTACCATTGAAACAATGTTCGTTGTTTTAAGATGTTTCTAGAAGATAATAATGTTTGGCTATTTGGGAAACCTTGGTGTCAGTGCGAAGTTATAGGATTGTTGTTGCGTGACTACGAATGTGTGCTTCTGTATATTGATCCTTTATTTTTGATTTTTCTGTGTTTATAAGTATAGATTGTATCCTTGCATTTTGGATTTTAGCTTTTTCGAAATTCAGAAATCCAATAGTTCATTTGTTGGGTAGCCTTGAAATTGTTTGAAAAAATATATGTGTTATTGCATGGCCATGGATGTATTTTTTATAAATAGGAAGTTGATATATGATGCGCTTTACTTATGTATTACATGGCTATGGCCTATGGATGAGTTTTATAGATGGGAACCTCAATGTTGCACTTTAGTTATGCAGACAAAACCGAAATGCATAGCTGATAAGGATTTAAAACATACGTTTTTAGGGGGTCATTTAAGCCTTAAATCGACACATTTTATATTCGTTACTACTTAAAATCGTTCATTTTCACATTTTAGGTCTTCTAGAAGAAAAATGCTGGAATCAAGCATATTTGGACGAAAATGAGCGAAAACATGAATAAAACGACAAAGTCAAGAAACAAGGTTGTTTTACAAGCCTGACGACGTCCCAACCCAAAAGGCGACGCCGTCTGTGACAACTGGCAATTAAGGAGCCCATTTTAGGTAACCGCGTTACGCTAAGTTAAACCGAGTAATTGCTTTTAGAACTATTTCGATTAACCATGACTTGTTTTGATATCGTTTATTGGTTTTTATGATTTATTTTATTATCGTATGAGTTGTCGTATGAATTTTAGCCCTTTTCGTTAAGCACTATGTGATTCGGCACAATAAAATCCTATAACGAGAGATAACGTAACTTTTAAACCATAACATGAAACTTGACACATAAATAATCAAAACTCGTGAAAAACGTAAATAAAAGCGATAGAAAGTCGTAGGAAAGTCGTGGGACACTCGTAGGACAATATAGGAGCTCGGGAAAGGGTAAACGAGTTAGTTTTACAAAAATTACGGGTTTGGCCCCTAACTTCCCCTAGCCCCCATTTTAATTATTTTTGAGGTCCCTAACTCTAAATATATATACCCCATCCCACCTCATTCACCTCTTTACTTTCTCTCACTAAAAACACACACATTTCCACTTTCTCTCACTACTTTCTCTCTCCAACAATAAAACCCTAACTCTAAAATAACCACCACCACCGCCGCCCCATCTCTGGCCATTTTCCGGCGAGTGTAATCTCACCTCCACCACCATTAGATAGATCTTTCTTTCCTATTTCCATCCATATATGGCACGCGCCTAGAAGCCTTCGTTAATACCCTCAAATCTTGCAAAAAACATTCGAATTTCTAGGGTTTTCATGTAATTTTGTAGATCGAGTTTGGAAAAGGTAAAAGGAACATGGGTGTAACTCGTTTGAGTCATGTTGAGTCACGTACGAGCCCTATATGGCTCGTACATGTGGCGACCATGGTGGGTTTTTGATGAACATGGGTCTAAAACGAATTTATAACTAATTAAACATGTAAACTAGTGTTATGGTATCGTGTGTTGTGTCATTTTATTGTGTTTTTGCATTTTTATCATTGTTTCATGTTCTTGGTCATGATTAGTTTATGGGTTTGATGATTGGATGTTGTTTGGTTGTGTTTGGTTATTGGAGAAGCCATTTAGGAGTGTTTGGATGGATGTAGTAGGTCGTACGAGCCACTAGGGCTTCGTACGTGGGTAGGTTGTGGAGTACGAGACCCATGAGGACCAAGGGTTCGGGTCGGGTCGTTGTGGTAATTTGTTGGTAGTTGTTGTTGATGTTTGGATGAGACGCGTGGAGCCAAAAAGCTTCTAGACCTTGTTTGGTTCACGTGGTCTTAATCGGGACAGTGTCAAGACCAATAGGGTCGTGACATTGGTTACGGGTATATTTGGTAGTTTGATTGGATGACGAGATTGATATGGGTTGATTGGAGATTAATTTGATATATTGTGATTATTTACTTGGACTTATATTATAAATTGTCAACTTTATAACGTCGGTGTTACTTTGACTTTTAGTCATAGTTGACCCCACAACGCCGTAATATGGACTTTAGTATATATTGGACTATAGAATGTATATATAGCGAAGTCATGACTCTTGCTTGTGGACTCGAAACGAAATAACGATTTGAAACTTATATTGAAATTAACATAATATATATATCTATACATTATATATAAGAGGAAGCATGCCACATATAATGCCACTTGGCATCCCATAATGCCATGTCATTATTCCATGTCATCATTGAATTTATGTGGCATTTTTTTTAAATTGTTTTAATTTTGTGTTTTTTTAATTTTTGAATTATAAAATTCGGATATGTTATAGTGTATTTTTAATTTTTAATTTTTTTAATGCCAGACAAAGCAATTAAAATCCGGATTAGTTAGTTTCAAAAAATTGTCATTAACAAGATTCGAACCTGAGTCATTTATTCCACACAAATGCTTCAACCACTAGACCAAGCCAGTTTTTGTGATTTACAATACAAAAATAAGTAAGTTATGCTTAAATAATTCATATTGTTAAGCTATATTTAAGGAATAGATTATGTTTGTAACACCCCCGAAAATCTTAATGACAGCGGAAGACTAATTCGGGTGTTACTTGAATGGAGATCATAGTCAATAATCATAGAAAACGACTCAAAAGAGACGTTTATTAAAATAGTTATCATTCATCGAAAACTCATTGTTTGATACAAAATATTGCAAATAGGTCAAATGTTTTCCCAAAAGAAAGATCATGAGTTTGAAAGAAATGATAACATTTATGTTTTACACCACCGGATAAGCCTTGCCATGCCCGCTCCGCACCTTGGTCATAATCTTCATTGATTACCGAGATAACATGCTTAAAAGGTCAACAAAAATGTTGAGTGAAATCCATAGGTTTAAAATAAGTTTGAACACAAGTATAAGACCATGATCATTGTAAACTAACAATATCATAATGAAAATATCACAGATTATTATGCGCTAAGCTCATGAAACCAAAACTCAACCGCATACACCGAATTACCAAGTAACGTAAATATGCCCCAAAGGAGGTAATAGCCAATTACCTAAAGAAATTCGATATGGTGCGCCCGGTTATTTCTCTATAACCGAAACGGGTTCGTTATTCCCCATAGTACTATTCACGATATCACGCTCACTCGCGGTGACTAATGGTTCATGATCGGGACTTGTGGCTAACAACTTAGCAATACCAATAATCAAGAAGATCAAGCATTTATGAAAACCCTTGTGTTCTAGTTTAGAGCATGTATCTCCTCATGGGTTTATAAAAATAAAGTAAAAGCGAGGCTATGAACTCACCTTGATGATAATGCACACGCAAAAATAGATCAAGCACAATGTAGCGGAGGTTCCAACTCGAAACCTAAAATGATGAGATGGCGAGTCTCAAGAATGAGCATTTTGGTTCATGACCAAAATAATAGAGCATTGAATATTCTTATTCAATAGATCATTGGATTGTCCAATCCAATAGTGTGCGATCGTGATTAACGTTTTAAGTTAATTTACATGCTACATTGTCTTAACTAGTGATCGTCACTTATGCATAAGTGAAATGTTTTTCCCCCGTTGTGATCGTAATAAACTCGTTGATCATTTTAACGTATTTATATTCCCCGAGTATTTTAACGAGATATGTATCCTTTTACACATACTTATTTATTTTCTAAAAATATATATATTTACATATACATATATATTTACATTTATATATAAATTAAATTCATCGTTATTGAAAATATTACGCTTATGAGGTCAAAATACTTGTTTTTACGAGGTTATAATGAAATCATAAGTTTTGCTAAACTTTTCTCAAATTTACACTTTTTACCCTCGAGTTACAAAAAGTACAAGTTTAGTCCCTATACTTTTAGAAAATGACACTTTGTACCCAAAATGTTATAGGCTTAAAGTTTTCAGTTTTGACACATTTAGTCCCTCGGTAAAACTGTTTTTACAAAATCAACCCCTTAAGTTCCACTTATTCACGTTAAACCTTTGTTTTCCAAACTTGGCACTTTTAACCCAAAAGTTTATTAATACTAGTTTAAGAGATTTACATGATCGGTCCTTGTGGTTTTTCACGTGCACATGCATACGTGCATGATGCCCATGTACTTTCGAAATGAGCATTTTCAACCCTTAGATTTTTACAAAATATTTGTTTCACTTATAAGTGACCCTTTAACTTTTAAATATGTTACCTTTTGACCCGATACTCATTTATTTTGCAAATTTGATCCGAACTACTTTTGAAATAACGAAAACTTTACAAAACTAGTACAAGCTTATCTCTAGCTTATTTCCTTAGCTTATTAGCTTATTTTGATCACATTGGGCCGGGTTGGACTCAACTTGGACCTATCGAGGGCTTATTGGGCTCGGCATTTGGGCTTTAGGCCCGTTTAGTTTTAGCGTAGGAAATGAAGGTGTACGTGTGTTCCTAATAAGTTTGCAATGTGTTCTCAACATTTTAGACTAGTTTTAACGTGTGTGACTATGTGTCGTGATCAAGCATACCATACGTGTTGCTTTGAAATGGTGCGCACAACATATTTAACGTGTGAGAACTAATGTAAACGAAGAAATGAAATGAAAACTAGTTGGGAGGGACTTACTTCACTCAAAATGAGTGGTGATGATACGAGTGAGATGTGAACGAAAGAAATGACCAACGAGAACCCCTTGTTCTCCTTATAATGTTACCCGATTACTAGTACTCTTATGACTTCCACAAAATTCCTTACTCCGCTCCTATTTTACTTCGATGATCTCCACAGTGGACGAATTTTTGAGTGAGAGTTGTGTTTAAGTTTTTAGAAGTTCATGTGAAAGAGTGTGTGCATGTCGTGTGTTTTTAAAGAGAGCTCAAGCATGGTCTTTGAAATATTTTACTCCTAGCTTCCAAATTCTAGGTTTTAATAGTCATGTGCTACAATGTATTTAGCCATTGTTTGGGTTGAAGTTCTAGGCGTGTATACTTGTTGCACCACTTAGGAGCATGTTCTTGATTAGTCATTTCATTCTAAACATATTATCTAATGGTTAATGAAGTCAAAGTTGGTCAAATGGTCCTAGAGTTAGTTTAATATTGATTTAGATTAGCTAAGTGGGAGGTTTTTGTCTCCTCTTTTTGCTTCCATACGCAAGATGTGAGACCAATATGTTTCAAGTTCTAGTTTGGTTGTATCATGGTTAGTTTGGTTTGGTTATATCATGGTTAGTTTGGTTTGGTTTGCTCGCTCGGTTCCAATGTAAGAAACACCAAAAAATATTTTACTAACTCTTATAAATGTAACTTGGGCTTGGTTGTGGTCTTGCTAGACGAGGCCCAAAAGGAAAGAATGAGAAAAATGGTGTTGGGCTAGAGATGAAATCCGGCAAAGGCCCAACAAAGATATAGCGTGGGCTTGGCCCGGTTACACGGCCCATTTACGTGTCGAGTTCGAGTGGTGAAAAGTCCAATGAGTTCCGAGGCCCAATACGAATTTTATATATTTTTATTATAATTTAATTCGTAATTTTTACAAATTTTTACGTATTCGTTACGTATTTTAAGGTTATCAAGATCGTGGGGAAATTTATTTAGATCACAACGGTATATTTATGAACGCTCAAACTGCGTTGATCATGCATATGCCAATTGATATGCAAAAGTGATGTTTAGAAAATTTCATGACGAAATAGATCGTGATCAATTCTTGATTAAAACGTTAAGTACATTGAAATTTTCCGGGAGCTTACAGTACCTACCCCTTAAGAGAACCGCGTCCGCTGTTAAACTCGCAGAGGTGTCATGGGTGATCTAGATGAGCAGTGGGGATACTTGGAACGCATTATATCCTCGGCCCCGGTGAACTCGCACTCGTTTCTTATGATTCCATCGAACTTTAACGATAGGAATGCGGCTTTGCTTAAGCCTTTTAACTTCTCCGTCCATGATCTCGATCGGTTCTTCGACAAAGCTAAGTTTGTCATTGATTTGGATGTCCTTGAGTGGTGCGACTAGAGTTTCATCCGAAAGACACTTTTGAGATTTGAGACATGGAGCGTGTCATGTACTCGGCTAAGTTCTTCGGAAGATCAAGTTTATATGCCATGGACCAATTCTTTGAAGAATTTTGAATGGTCCACGATCGAGGTTTGAGCTTTCCTCGTTTTCCAACCGACCATCCCTCTGTGGTGATACTTTGAGCATTACACGGTCTCCGACTTGGAATTCCATTGGTTTTCTTCGAACATCGCCAGTAGCTCTTTGTCTATCTCAGGCTGCTTGCAATCTTTGCCGAATTTGCATTATCTTTTCGACCGTCTCTTGGACAATTTCGGGGCTGTAAGTTGTACTTCTCAACTTCCGCCAAAGAAGTGGCGATCGGCATTTTCTTCCATAGAGTGCTTCAAAAGGAGCGCTTTAATGTTGGCGTGATAGCTGTTGTTGTAAGAGAATTCGCCGAGGCAAGTGCTTATCCCATCCTTTTCGAAATCAATCACACATGCTCTTAGCATGTCTTCCGTAGTTTGGATCGTTCTTTCACTTTGTCCATCTGTTTGAGGATGGTGCGCAGTACTCATATCTAAGTTGGTACCCATGGCTTTTGAAGCGTTTGCCAAAATCTTGAGGTGAATCGGCTATCACGATCGATATGATTGAGATTGGTACACCGTGACGAAACAATCTCTTTGATGTAGATCTAGCGAGTGTAATCATCTCGTGTTCTCTTTGATTGGCAAGAAATGAGCGGACTTTGTAAGGCGGTCTACAATAACCCAAATGGTGTCAAAACCATTAGAAGTTTTGGTAACCGTTATAAAGTCCATTGTGATTCTTTCCCATTTCCACACGGGAAGTTCGGTTGAGTTAGCAATCCGGATGGCTTTTGATGTTCGACTTTAACTTTCAAGCATGTCAAACACTTCATCATGATATCTGTGATATCGACCTTCATATTAGGCCACCAAGACAAAAGCTTTAGATCTTGATACATCTTGTTGGGACCAGGATGTATGGAATACTTGATTTATGTGATTCATGCATGATGAGTTCTCGGATACCTCCAAAGAGTGGAATCCAACTTCGATTTTTGAAACATAGCGCCCGTCCGATCTCTTCACGAATCCATTCTCATTCTCCAGCATGCCATAAATCTTCTCATTCGCCTATTTTCTTCTTTAAGAGCTTGATTTGAGCTTCAAGAATTTTCGATGGTAGGGGTGAATTGATTACCATTCCCAATGATCTCACTCTAAGTGGCTTAGGGCGATCTTTTTTACGCTAAAGCATCGGCAACCACGTTTGCCTTCCGAGGATGGTAACGGATCTCGCAAATATAATCACTAAGCAATTCGAGCCAACGACGTTGACGCATATTCAATTCCTTTGATCTAAGATGTGTTGAAGACTTTTGTGATCGATGTACACTATACACTTGGTTCCGTATAAATAATGTCTCCATAATTTGAGTGCAAATACCACGGCGCCAAGTTCTAGATCGTGAGTAGTATAATTCTTCTCATGAGTTTTGAGTTGTCGTGACGCATAAGCAATCACCTTGTTCCTTTGCATGAGAACAGCGCCTAAACCCATGTGTGAAGCATCACAATATACTACAAAATCTTGGCTCCTTCCGGCATTGCCAAGATAGGTGCTTCGTAAAGCTTGTTCTTTAGAAGTTGAAAAGCCGATTCTTGATCGTCTCCCATTCGAATTTCTTCGTTTTCGGGTTAACTCGGTCGATGGTTTAGCTATTTTCGAGAAACCTTCGATGAATCTTCGATAATAACCAAAGAAGTCCTAAGAATTGACGAATTTCGATTGGGATTAGTGGGTACCGCCGTTCTTATGATTCAATCTTTGCGGGATCCACATGGATTCCTTCATGTCAATCACATGACCAAGAAATTGGACCTGTCTCAATCCAAAAATCACACTTGGAAAACTTTGCGTACAATTTTTCATCCTTGAGTAACTTCGTGACGGTCTTCAAATGTTCGCATGTTCTTCGTCAGACAGAGATATAAGAATATCGTCAATGAACACAATGACGAATTTATCCAAATATGGTTTGCGAGACTCTATTCATGAGGTCCATGAATACAATGGGTGCATTAGTTAAACCGAATGGCATTACTTGGAATTCATAATGGCCATATCGAGTTCTAAATGCGGTCTTGGGTATATCTTCTTCTCTTACCAGAATCGATGATATCCGGATCTTAAATCAATCTTGAGTACACACTGAGCCTTGTAATTGATCA
Source organism: Chrysanthemum lavandulifolium (assembly GCA_022545495.1). NCBI lineage: Eukaryota > Viridiplantae > Streptophyta > Magnoliopsida > Asterales > Asteraceae > Chrysanthemum > Chrysanthemum lavandulifolium. The sequence goes on along the minus strand of CM040242.1, from coordinate 122,087,474 downwards.
AGCAGATCATCGATTCTTGGTAAGGGATAGCGGTTTTGATTGTGAGCTTGTTCAATTCTCTATAATCGATACACATCCGGAATGATCCATCTTTCTTCTTAACGAATAATCACGGAGCTCCCTGGGTGAGGAACTTGGTCTAATGAATCCTTTCTCGATAGCTCTTCTAGTTGTTTAGATAACTCGCATTTACGAGGGCGCTAAGCGATACGGTGCTCGTGCTATGAGGAGTAGCTCCGTGAATAAGATCGATTTGAAATTCGACTTGTCGGCGGGTGGAAGTCCAGCAAATCTTCCGGAAATACCTCGGAAAATTCCTTGATTACGTGTACATCCTCTAGTCGTTTCTCTTCCCACTTCTTTTCCGTTACTTGAGCTAAGAAGGCATAACATCCTTTTTCCATGTACTTTATTGACTTCGCACGTGATATGATACTTAAGTATTTTCTACTTTGATCTCCTTGGATGACTAATGTTTCACCGTTGATCGGGATATGAACGGTTTTCTCGTCACAAACAATCCTAGCACGGTGTTTGGACAACCAATCCATGCCAATTACGACATCGAAACTTCCAAGTTTGATTGGCAAAGATCTATGAGGAGCGAATGATCTTGTAATAGAATAGGACAATTACGGATTATGGTGTTGGTTCCTATTATTTTCCGTCGGCAAGTTCTATCTCATAAGTTGTATCTAAAGCGATTGGGGATATTTCAAGTAATGGTGCAAAGTAGTAGATACAAAACTCTTATCGGCTCCGTAATCAAACAAGATTTTTGTGGATGATTGTTAAGAGAATACGCCCGTCACAATGTCGTGGTTCAACGGTGCATCTCCATCTCCTAGCATGTACACTCTTGCACGTGCATTGTTTGTTTGAACGACATTTAACTTGGGCATTGACTTTTGAAATGACCCGTTCTCCACATCCATAGCAGTTCATGTTTGTCACGGTGTTGCCTCTTCCGTGGTTTCGGCAATGTTTACCTTGATGACCTACCTTGTTGCACTTATCGACTTCACAAAGACAAGGTCCGAATGGTGCATCAAACATCTATTACTCGGGATGTGGTCCTACATACCTTTTCAAAGGTGGGTGCAAGATAAGCCCTTGCGGCTTCTTGCCTTCGGTTTTGCCGATTGTGATGTTGATTACATTGTGGTGATATTGATTGTTGTTGTTCCGATTGTTGTTGTTGGATCGATAGTGGTTGGAATTTGAGGTTTTCCGATCATCAAACTTTCTTTTGTTGTCACTTGAGCCTTGTGCATTTGCAAGCTTTAGTATTGGTTCCATAAGGCGGTGGGATACGATGACAACTTCTTCACAGATTTTGGCTTGAGCGATGACATCTCCTTCGATGCTTCGAGGTAAACCTCCGATCATAGCTTCCAAAAGCTTTTCATTGGTGGGAAACAAATGAGGACATAAAGCTCTCACTCGTGGAATCTCTTGAAGTATGTCTTGAGATCATTACCTTTAGCGACCAAGTGGTAATACTCATCTTCGAGTTTCTTGATCTCGGTCCTCGCATACTGTTTCATTAGTTGTTTCAGATCCGACCATGAAATCTTACAAGCTTCTTCCATTCCAATTGGTTGAGCATGGCCTTTCCACCAAGATAACGCATCTTCTAACAAAGTTCCATCAGAAACTTGACTTTGCAATCATTTGTGCGATCACTTAGCGTAAATACGCCCCGGTTCTCTCAAACCAATGAAGTAAACCAATAGCACCTTCATGCCCTTGAAGAATGTAAACTTGCGGTTCATGAACTCGTTGTAATTACATTTGCGAGTTAAAGTGGACTCACTTTGATTTGAAGTGTTAGTTGCATTTGAGTTTGCCATTTCAAGAAGGCGTGCGACTTCGCGTCACGATTCTCTTGAGAATGCGAGCGACTTGACCTCGCGTCTTTGAGCGACACGCTCGACTTGACCTCTCGAGCAATTCGGGCATTCTCGACTTCTCTTGCAATTTCGACTTGTTTAGCAATTTCAACTTCACGTGCCTCTTGGGCAAGTCGTTCGACTTCAATGCGTTAAACGGATTTAGCGATGTCGCGACATGTTGAGCTATAGTGCGCTAACACTTTCAACGACCATTTTACGAATAGTGCGGGAGTGATGGTGGATGAGGTATCTTTCTTCTTGACCATTTTTCTAAAATTTCCAAGAATGAATACCAAGGTTAAGAAATTATCGATCGATGATAAAATTGATTTCATATCATACATTTCATAATAGTCCAGATTACCACTTTAAATTAATGATATGATATGAATATGATTTTTCTCAACAATCATAATATATATATATATATATAAGGACATAAGGATTTGTTCGGCATACATCACCGAGGAATAATAACATAACATTAGAATAATAGAAATACAACCATGGAATACATCGTTACATAGTTTGTTCACAACCATAAGTTACATCATCATAATACTTGTTCCAAGGTTACAAACCAAAATGATACAAGCCTTAATGCCTCATATGGCGGCTTTATGATACATACTAAGATAAAGATGACTAGGATCTACATCTCCCGATCGCGCCATCCCGACGACGAATCTCCTCGACCATAGTCGTCGGTCTCGAATCTGCGCCACGGCTCGGTCTCTTGCCTCGAGGTTATCAATCCTCTCCTCCAGTATGGCAGTGTGAGCATGAGCAGATGCAAGCTCGTGATGTAGGACTCTCTCTCGACCCAAAGCAGTCTCTCTCAAAGTGCTAGCATCACGAATAGTAGTCTCCAATCTCCGAGTCAATTGGTTAACAGCCTCCCTTGCCTCCATAATTTGCGTACTCATCATATCAAACACGATCTCGATGGAGTAGCGTCCTACCACAAGGTTCTCGACTTCTTCCTCCAAGCTCTCTATCCTCACTAGCGGAATCTCATCATAATGTGCCATTAGTTCATTCAGTTGATCTTCGTGCCTGATAAGTCTTGTAGCCAACAGAGGAATAGTGTGGTGCCTTTGGTTCACCGTGTGATGGTATGTTGGAGTGAGTGCGATGGTCGAGCTTTCTCCAAGCTCAAAGGAACTAGGCGCTCCTTCCTCTTCTCTCCAACGTCTAAGTAAAGGAATCAAGAATGACCATCTTCTAGCACCGGATTTCTTCCTTGGCCCGGCTCCGTTGTCCACTTGAGTAGGCTTTTCAGGATCAGATAGTGATGGTGGATAGCATTTGATGCAGAAGCGGTAAAATTGGCTCACTAAAAGTGTCCAAAGGAGGTGATCTTGTCGGTGGTGATGAAACAGGAGCGATGAGTAGTCCGACGGTGGGAACATGATGAAGTGGCGGTGGTGGTGAAGTAGCGATGGGTGGAGCAGTGGTGTAATGGCGGTGATGACCGGCGGTGGTGACCGAGTTGGGTGATGGAGGTGGTGGCATCACATGAGTCATGGTGATGGGTCGCACACGCTTCCTAGCAGTGCGTTTGAAGGTCTTACCATTAGGATGCAGTCTATAAGGTACTCCAAACGGCTCAGGTTCATCATGCTTAAGAACACGAATCATACGTCGACGACGACGGATAGCTTGAGCAGATGATCCAGAAGAATCTGATGAAGCAGAGTCAGTGCTTTCTGATGATTTGGATGATTCATCATCCACAAAGAACATCTGAGCGGTAGCCATTCTTTGCGACTCATAGTATCGATCTAGGGTCATGGAAGCAAAAGCATTGTACTCTTGAGGATGGCGGTCATAATTTGAGCGGTGGGAGTTCTGCAACTTCACCTTCCTCAAAGGTTCGGTTTCGTCAAAGCGTTGGTATGACAGGACTGGGATGGTGGCATAGTGGCGATCGTAGAGGACATGGTGTCATCCATCTCGGTGTCGAGGACGAGAACAAGCTGGGTGGGATGCGAGACATGGTAATCAGTAACAACCCATAAATTAATGTAAGTAAATGCCAAGTAATATAATTATTTCAGTTAGCTAAGCAAATCTCCATGCCTAACTTAAAATGAATGCCATTTACTTATGATCTAGTGATGCATCAATCCTAATGCATAGAGCGGTCACGGAAGGGCGTAAGGCAGTGGTGTAAAATAGTCCCGTTTTAAAAGTGCGGTTATAGTCCAAATGATTTTGAAAAACTCTTTGGTTCTCTATAACCTTGGCTCTGATGCCAATCTGTAACACCCCCGAAAATCTTAATGACAATGGAAGACTAATTCGGTGTTACTTGAATGGAGATCATAGTCAATAATCATAGAAAAGCGACTCAAAAGAGGCGTTTTATTAAAATAGTTATCATTCATCGAAAACTCATTGTTTGATACAAAATATTGCAAATAGGTCAAATGTTTTCCCAAAAGAAAGATCATGAGTTTGAAAGAAATGATAACATTTATGTTTTACACCACCGGATAAGCCTTGCCATGCCCGTTCCGCACCTTGGTCATAATCTTCATTGATTACGAGATAACATGCTTAAAAGGTCAACAAAAATGTTGAGTGAAATCCATAGGTTTAAAATAAGTTTGAACACAAGTATAAGACCATGATCATTGTAAACTAACAATATCATAATGAAAATATCACTGATTATTATCGCTAAGCTCATGAAACCAAAACTGTTGCATACACGAATTACCGGTGTGCGTAAATATGCCCCAAAGGAGGTAATAGCCATTACCTAAAGAAATTCGATATGGTGCGCCCGGTTATTTCTCTATAACCGAAGCGGGTTCGTTATTCCCATAGTACTATTCACGATATCTCGTTCACTCGCGGTGACTAATGGTTCATGATCGGGGACTTGTGGCTAACAACTTAAGCAATACCAATAATCAAGAAGATCAAGCATTTATGAAAACCCTTGTGTTCTAGTTTAGAGCATGTATCTCCTCTCGGGGTTTATAAAAATAAAGTAAAAGCGAGGCTATGAACTCACCTTGATGATAATGCACACGCAAAAATAGATCAAGCACAATGTAGCGGAGGTTCCAACTCGAAACCTAAAATGATGAGATGGCGAGTCTCAGTAAATGAGCATTTTGGTTCGCGACCAAAATAATAGAGCATTGAATATTCTTATTCAATAGATCATTGGATTGTCCAATCCAATAGTGTGCGATCGTGATTAACGTTTTAAGTTAATTTACATGCTACATTGTCTTAACTAGTGATCGTCACTTATGCATAAGTGAAATGTTTTTCCCCCGTTGTGATCGTAATAAACTTGTTGATCATTTTAACGTATTTATATTCCCCGAGTATTTTAACGAGATATGTATCCTTTTACACATACTTATTTATTTTCTAAAAATATATATATTTACATATACATATATATTTACATTTATATATAAATTAAATTCATCGTTATTGAAAATATTACGCTTATGAGGTCAAAATACTTGTTTTTACGAGGTTATAATGAAATCATAAGTTTTGCTAAACTTTTCTCAAATTTACACTTTTTACCCTCGAGTTACAAAAAGTACAAGTTTAGTCCCTATACTTTTAGAAAATGACACTTTGTACCCAAAATGTTATAGGCTTAAAGTTTTCAGTTTTGACACATTTAGTCCCTCGGTAAAACTGTTTTACAAAATCAACCCTTAAGTTCCTTTGATTCGCGTTAAACCTTTGTTTTCCAAACTTGGCACTTTTAACCCAAAAGTTTATTAATACTAGTTTAAGAGATTTACATGATCGGTCCTTGTGGTTTTCACGTGCACATGCATCGTGCATGATGCCCATGTACTTCGAAATGAGCATTTTCAACCCTTAGATTTTACAAAATATTTGTTTCACTTATAAGTGACCCTTTAACTTTTAAATATGTTACCTTTTGACCCGATACTCATTTATTTTGCAAATTTGATCCGAACTACTTTTGAAATAACGAAAACTTTACAAAACTAGTACAAGCTTATCTCTAGCTTATTTCTTTAGCTTATTAGCTTATTTTGATCACATTGGGCCGGGTTGGACTCAACTTGGACCTATCGAGGGCTTATTGGGCTTGGCATTTGGGCTTTAGGCCCGTTTAGTTTTTAGCGTAGGAAATGCAGGTGTACGTGTGTTCCTAATAAGTTTGCAATGTGTTCTCAACATTTTAGACTAGTTTTAACGTGTGTGACTATGTGTCGTGATCAAGCATACCATACGTGTTGCTTTGAAATGGTGCGCACAACATATTTAACGTGTGAGAACTAATGTAAGCGAAGAAATGAAATGAAAACTAGTTGGGAGGGACTTACTTCACTCAAAATGAGTGGTGATGATACGAGTGAGATGTGAGCGAAAGAAATGACCAACGAGAACCCCTGTTCTCCTTATAATGTTACCCGATTACTAGTACTCTTATGACTTCCACAAAATTCCTTACTCCGCTCCTATTTTACTTGATGATCTCCACGTTGGGCGAATTTTTGAGTGAGAGTTGTGTTTAAGTTTTAAGTTCATGTGAAAGAGTGTGTGCATGTCGTGTGTTTTTAAAGAGAGCTCGAGCATGGTCTTTGAAATATTTTACTCCTAGCTTCCAAATTCTAGGTTTTAATAGTCATGTGCTACAATGTATTTAGCCATTGTTTGGGTTGAAGTTCTAGGCGTGTATACTTGTTGCACCACTTAGGAGCATGTTCTTGATTAGTCATTTCATTCTAAACATATTATCTAATGGTTAATGAAGTCAAAGTTGGTCAAATGGTCCTAGAGTTAGTTTAATATTGATTTAGATTAGCTAAGTGGGAGGTTTTTGTCTCCTCTTTTTGCTTCCATACGCAAGATGTGAGACCAATATGTTTCAAGTTCTAGTTTGGTTGTATCATGGTTAGTTTGGTTTGGTTATATCATGGTTAGTTTGGTTTGGTTTGCTCGCTCGGTTCCAACAGAAGAAACACCAAAAAAATATTTTACTAACTCTTATAAATGTAACTTGGGCTTGGTTGTGGTCTTGCTAGACGAGGCCCAAAAGGAAAGAATGAGAAAAATGGTGTTGGGCTAGAGATGAAATCCGGCAAAGGCCCAACAAAGATATAGCGTGGGCTTGGCCCGGTTACACGGCCCATTTACGTGTCGAGTTCGAGTGGTGAAAAGTCCAATGAGTTCCGAGGCCCAATACGAATTTTATATATTTTTATTATAATTTAATTCGTAATTTTTACAAATTTTACGTATTAGATTCGTATTTTAAGGTTATCAAGATCGTGGGAAATTTATTTAGATCACAACGGTATATTTATGAGCAGCTCAATGCGTTGATCATGCATATGCCAATTGATATGCAAAAGTGATGTTTAGAAAATTTCATGACGAAATAGATCGTGATCAATTCTTGATTAAAGCGTTAAGTACATTGAAATTTTCAGGAGCTTACAATGTTCATCATAATCACTCTCCTAAATCACGGATCAATATCTTCCATTCCAAAATCATAAGAACCCTAAGCAACCTCGGACACACCAATCTTTGAAGGGTGTCCAATTAGAAAATGGCTATAAAATTGTTTAGTATGATGATTATAGGAAGACTAGGATCGAATTAATTTCATATACTTGCGATCACTATAATCTATCTACTACTTAAATAACGCCTATGAATTAAATGCTCACTCATTATTATCTTTGAGCAGCCCAAGGTTGCATGAATTAAATGGCTCATTATTATCTTTGAACTACTCTATATTTGTTTAATGTTTTAGTCATTAAATGCATGCAAACATGTTTAGTCGATTGAGTAGTAAGAGATTAGGGTTCCTTGTTTATAAAAGGAACCAAATAGTTTGTAATAGATAACTCATTCGAAACATAGAGTTTCGGTGAATAAAAAGATCCATAGAGGATCTAAGTGTTCTTAGTTATAACATCTTGTATTTACTTTCCGCTATAGAATACAAGTGTTAGAGGCGTCTATTAGTTTGCTTATGATTACATAGGTAACACTAACGATCACGAGTGCTAAAGATCATCAAGGTGCGAGAGTTTTCAACAAGTGGTATCGAGCCTCGGGAGAGTCTCTACGATATTGAGAACCTTATTTACCTCACCCCATACAACCAAAACATATTCACCATGCAGGCGATGATGAATCGAAGTCACCACCAACGACAACATCAAAACCACTACCTCTATCGACAAGCGAGTCTCTCCAACGGTAATGGTAAGTTTCCTTACCTAAAGAAGGAAGAGTATGATCTATGGACCATGAAGATGCGAGCTGGATCTCAATATTGATTGGAATCTATGGGAGATTGTGAAGAATGGTAGCAGATCTAAAGAAGACCATCCCGGATCTTGATGGTAAGTTTACCATTGCTCCTCCCAAAGCTGCTTGAAGAGATTCTTGCGATGCGGAGGAGCACAAAGTAAGAACCATCCTTCTTCAATCTATTCACGAAGATCACTTAGGTGATTTTCACCACATAGTTGATGCAAAGGACATCTGGATGGCTCTGAAAGCTAGGTTTGGTGGGAATGAAGAGTCCGGGAGGATGAGGAAGTCTATCTTTGAGACAACACTTCCAAGAGTTCAACATCTCGAAGAAGAAGGTATCCACAAGGGATCTGACGGGTTTCACAAGATTACGAGTCGGTGAATCGGTGAATGCAAAGCGACAATGATGATTGCAACTCAAAGTTCCGAGATCTTTGCCTCCATCATGGTTACATGTGAGCATAGCACTTAAAGCTAAAGGTGGGTTGGACATGCTCACTTTTGATGAGCTATACAACAAACTCGATCTCTTGAACACGATGTCGGATCTCCTACCGTACATCCTCTTACGGTCATTCGACCTTTGTTGGGACATCTCACTCCAATATGATGATGCATGCTTCAAGTCCATCTTACTCGCCATCATCATCTTATCGTCCCACCCATCACATCCTCAAGCCAAATGGCGGTGTATTGGAGGATGTTCTTCATTCTTTGTTTGCGATTATGATACTCGGTGACACCTTGTCTATGAAGATTTTGATCGGTGGACCCTCTTGAGATGGAGGAGATGAAGGCGAAATGGCGGTGGCCATGCTTTCGATGGATATCAAGAGGTTTGAGGAGAAGGCGGGAAGGAAGTTTGGGTTCAAGGAAAGGATCCGGCTCGGTTTGATAGGAGAAAGGTCAAGTGTTTCTCTTGTCATCGGATGGGTCATTTCTCTAGAGAGTGCAAAGACAGAAGAGTGAAGAGGAGCTAGCTACCACTCTATCGTCGAGATCGGAAGGAGCTAGCACTTGACTCTAGTCACCATGGATGAGCGGTCAAGCTGGGCTGCACATGAACCTGTTGAGGAAGGCTGGCGTCTGAGAAGCTTGGATTCTTGGCAAGGTGCACTTGGAAGATAGGCATGATCAATTTGCCTTCATGGGACTCTCTCGGTACACTGGCTGTATATTTGGTTGTAGTGAAAGATACAATGATGAAAGAAGCTTATGATACTATGAAACCTAAGTACAATGCATGCTATGTTGATAATGAAGCTTATAAACTCTCGTTAAAAACATTAGAAAGACAAAGGTATGGTTTCGGAAGAATCGGATAGCTTATGAAGAAAAGATTAAGGTGCTTCAATTTGATCTAGATATTGCTAACATTAACATTAAGCGCTTTGAAAAGAAAGAGGCGATACTATTCTTGAGAATCTAGAGCTTAAAGAGAAAATTGCGGAGGAAATAGCTAGAAATAAACAATGGTTGATATCGGTGACAATCTAGCTAGAGAACTCTATAATAGTCAATCTGTGAACTCGGGAATAGGCTTAGGTTTTCAGTATGTAGGATTGGAAGCTAGGCACGATGGGCGTAAATCTACACTGCGGGCTTAGAACACTTTAGAAAGGAAGGTGATTTACATGTTGTCTGGACCTATTAGAGGTGAATTCATGCCCTTGACCTATCTATTCTTGTTGACTTTGATGGATCACACCATTGTATGGCAATAAGTCAAAAGACTTGCGGACAACGATGCTTCATCTTATGATTTTGTCTCTTTCTCGGCGGTGACAATTCATCGGATCAAGGATCTACCTACGGTTGTGATTCAAGTGATAAGTCGGACCTTTCCAAGCCCTCACCGAGCCTTCACCCAAGCACGCACCCAAATCTATCTACAAGCCTTCTAGGATAGCTCTTTGAAGTGTCCACTTCAAGCACATTTCTCTGAAGACTTGTCTTTTCAATCTTTGAATAATTTATCTGTTAAAACAATTCCTTTAATGTTTCTTGTTTAAGTACTTCTACATGTAATCGAACATCTTCTTTGTTGAATACATCTTCCAAAAGGAAGACATGTTTTGTGTGTGGAAGTAAAATTCATCTTATTAAGGATTGTGATTTTTATGAGCAAAGATTGGGTGTTAGTGCTAATCGTGAAACAAAGACCGGTGTGGACCAATGTTAAAATATTCCACCTTATGTCCCATGAGCTAGAACCGACTCTCCTTGGAGGAGATCGGTGATAGACCTTATGTGCAACCCACTAGCCCATACTTTAAACATGGGTATTGGCCTACATATGTTGACTCTATGAAAAATGGGAAAGGATGTTGGGGCCTTTCTTTGTCAAGTCCTCGGTGAGTTGTTCTTGGAATAATAAGAGACCTAAATATCAATGGAAACCCAAGAACAATGGTGGATCTTACTCTTTTGCTAAACCTAAATCTAATGATCCACAAGGCGGGTTCAAGTCGACAATGACTTGAGCCTCCTCGATATACTAACATTCTTTTGTATATATGTTTGTTTCGTAGGATCATCCCTTAAGCATAAAGATATTGGTATTGTTGATAGTGGTTGTTCAAGAAGTATGTGCGGAAATAGAGATATGATGCACAATTTTGTTCCTATTGAAGAAGGAGGAATGTGACCTTTGGTGGAAGTGATGGTAGAATTCTTGAAAAGGCACCATCAAGACACCTCTCTTGAACTTTGAGAATGTGTACTATGTTAGGGAGCTTGAACTTCAACTTGTTCTCGGTTTCACAAATTTGTGACACCAAGAACAAGGTACTCTTCTCGAAAATGAATGTCTTGTGCTTTCTAAAGAGTTCAAGCTTCGGAAGATACCTCAATTCTGCTGAGAGTCCTCGAACTCACAATCTATACGTTCAACCTCAATGAAGTTCACCACGAAGGTGACCTCACTTGTTTCTTGGCTAAAGCATCATTGGATGAGTCCAATAAATGGCATAGGAGAATGGCTCATGTGAATTTCAAAACTATAAACACTCTCTCCAAAAGAGGTCTTGTCGAAGGTCTTCCCACCAAAGTGTTCTCCAATGATCATAATTGTGTTGCATGCAACAAAGGGAAGCAACAGAGCATCCTACAAAGCGATCACTGCGGTGAGCATCATCTACGAGCCTCTTGGTGTTACATATGGATCTATTTGGTCCAACTCAAGTCGAAGCATTGATCACAAGTTCTATTGTTTGGTCATCAGCGATGGATATAGCGATTTTCTTGGGTGTTCTTTCTAAGGACTAAAGATGAAACAACTCCGGTCTTGAAAGACTTCATCACCCTCGTTGAAAATCAGTTGAACAAGAAGGTTAAGGAATTCGATTGTGATAATGGGACGAGTTCAAGAATGCCATTATAATAGAACTCAGTAGGTCTAAAGGGATTAAGAGGACTATAGCAATCCAAGAACCCGCAACAAAATGGGGTGGTGAAAGAAAGAATAGGACCTTGATAGAGGCTGCGAGATCAATGCTTGCAGACTCTAAATTGCCACTATGTTACGGATTGAAGCTATTGGCACGACTTGCTATGTGTATGAGTCTCCATAACTAGACCTCACCTCAAGACACCATATGAACTTCTCTTTGGGAAGGTTCAGGTCATTCATTACCTCAAACCTTTTGGTTGTCAAGTGACCATTACGAACACAAGTGATCCTTTGGGAAGTTTGATGAAAAGGCGATGATGGTTATATTGTGGGTTATTCGGCTAATAGCAAGGCTTCTGAGTGTACAACTTATCGCCAAGAAGATAGAGGAGACTTTGAACCTCGGATACCTAGAAGATAAGCCCAATGTTCAAGGGACGGGGTCATGTGTGGTCTTTTGATCTTGACTACCTAGCGACTATCGGGTTATACTAGACATATGGCTAACCAAAGTGCGGGATCTCAAGAAACTCTCACTAACAATGCGGTACCATGGATCTCGACTCGGAAGTGAATTTGAAGATGATGAGCAACCCATTCTTGTGCCTTCTTTCTCCCCAACATTGTTGCGGGCAACTCTTCAAGAGATAATTCATCGAGAGTGAAGATGAATCACACTATCTTGAGGACCTTGCTAGGCTTGAGACTCAAGAGTTTGTAGCTAAGCTTGAAGGCGAGAAGGTGGATGGGAGTTTGCAAATGGGGCTGTCGGTGGAAACCACATTTCTGCGACATTGATGCGATCTCTCCCATCGTCACCAAATCTCTTGGCTCGTGCATTTCTACTCCTATTCCTACTAGAGTGTCCATGAGACTTTGGTGACCCGTATACTCGCTTTCCAAGTCCTTGGATCTTGGAAATCATCAACCCAATCGGCATTTTCACCACACCTTCCTATGACACAACTTTTGTACCAAGCTGTGTCTAATCTTGAACCTACCATTGATGTCAACCCCTCGCTACCAAAGAATCAACATCACTCACCCTCGATCCAATATTATTGGTGACATTCTAGCTCTGTTAGAACTCGAAGGGCTATCTCTAGTCCTAAATTTGGACGAGTTGCTTTTCTCTCTTATGTCTCTAATCGGCAAAGAGACAATCACGAGACTTCAAGCATTATGCATTTGCGTGTTTTCTTTCTCAAGTAGAGCCAACCGGTGTCTCTCAAGCTCTTGAAGACTCAAGTTGGATTGAAGCAATGCAAGATGAAATGCTGCAGTTCCAAAACCAACAAGTTTGGATATTGGTGCCTTTACGGATGGGAAATATGCTATTGGAACTAAATGGATTACGAAGAACAAAAGAGATGCATGGGGTGTGGTGATTAAGAACAAAGCAAGATTAGTAGCTCAAGGTTACGAGGCAAGAGGAAGGATTGATTATGATGAAGTGTTTGCTCATGTTGCTAGAGTAGAGGCCATTCAATTTTCTTGGCCTATGCATCCTACATGGGCTTCATCTTGTATCGGATGGATGTTAAAGGTGCTTTTACGTATGGTGAGATTGAAGAGAAGTTTATGTCACACAACCAAAAGGATTTGAAGACCCGGATCATCGATCATGTTTACAAAGTCGTTAAAGCTCTCTATGGACTTCATCGGGCACCAAGGGCACAGTATGCTAAACTTTCATCATTTCTCTTTGAAGCATGGCTACGAGAAGAGGTGCCATTGATAAGACTCTTTTACGAAGAAGAACTCGACGGACATCATACTTGTGCAAGTGTATGTGGATGACATCATTTTCGGATCCACTAAAGAAGCTTGGTGTAGGGAATTCGAGGATCGATGAAGGAGAATTTCGGATGAGTGCTATGGGAGAGCTTACTTTCTTTTGGGTCTCTAAGTTCGTGAAAGCAGGATGGGATATTTATCGGTCGGGATAAATATGTGAGGACATGTTGAAGAAATTTGGCATGGAAGGTGTCGGGGCGCCTCAACACCTTATGAAGCTCAAAAACAAAAGCCAACAATGATCCGGATCTACGTGAATGTTCACTTACTACGGATCTATGATTGGTTCATTAATGTATCTAACGACTTCAAGGCACGATATTACCTTTCTTTGTAAGTGTGTGCTCTCGACATCAAGTCACTCCACTTACTTCCCATCTCAATGCGATCAAGAAGATCTTTAAGTACCTCAAAGGCCAACCACTCTTGGGCCTTTGGTACCCAAAAGTCTCCTTTTAAGTTGGAAGCATATAGTGGCGGTGATTATCTTTGGTGCAAATCTGGATAGGAGATCCTGGCTGGAGGTGTCAATTCCTTGGAAAAGATTGATTTCTTGGCGGTGCAAGAAACAAGCGATTGTGGCTACCTCAACTCTTGAAGCGAGTATGTTCTTTGCGCAGCTAGCTGTGGACGGTGCTATGGATTCAAAACCAATTCTTTGGACTATGGGTATAACTTCATGAACACAACTCTTTTATTGATAATCAGTACCATATGCATTGTCAAAAATCCGGTTTTCACAGTGAGAACCAAACATATTGAAATCGAGACACCACTTTATAAGAGATGCATATGAAAACACTTGATAAATGTGGCTAAAATTCATCTGAGATGATAATGTGGCGGATCTGCTAACAAAAGCTTTTGATGGACCAAGGTTTCAACACCTTGTGGTCAATATAGGAATGTAACCCTTAGCGCCTAGTTTAAGGGAGGCATATGCCTCGGGGAGGCATATGCCTTGTTTGTTTGTTTGTTTGATTCTTAGTAAAAAAAAAAAAAAAAAAAAAAAAAAAAAAAAAACTAACTTTCATTTGCGGGTTTGTTGCCTTTTTGATGGTTTTAACTCACGGATATACCTTGTGTGTATCAAAGAGTTAGCTAGTCCAAAGTGCTGACTTTGGTAAAGACACATCAAATCATTGATAGTTGTAATGATTTGCTCAAAATCATAGGGTCTGCAACCACCCATGCTTAATTGCTGAGTGTTATATGGTCATCAATTCACCATGATCTATTCCTTGTTGGAATCCAAGAATTGACGAGCCCACAAGTATATGGATTGTGGTAAAGGCAACTATCTCCATATTTGGTTATCAATTCACCAATTCTAGAATTGACTAGTCTGAGCAAGCGGCTACGGTAAAGACACATCAAATCCGTTTATATGGTTTCGGTTTGCCTATAAATCGGATGGTTATCAATGTACCATAGTTTTCGGACTTAAACATCGGCTACTCCGGTAGTAATGGCTATTGGTAAAGAGACAACAAAACCATTATTTTCAATGATTCACATCTCTCGGTGTGCACCCACTGGATGTGATGAGAATAGATTGCAAGCGATAAGTATTGATGTACATTATGTCATTTGTTCTTTGCAAAGACTGGCGTTTCAAAGTCGATCATCATAGAGATGAGATTATTAGTGGTTCTTTGCTACTTGATGTGTGAAACAATCCTCTAATCTTGAAGTATCAAAAGATCTTTCAAGGTCGAAGCGGAACTTAACCAAGTCAAATTCCGGTTTAGGGAGGATTGTTGGGAATTATGTGAAGTAGGATTTGTTGTCATTCTGCCGATGGTTTCTGCTTGAAGGAGAAGCGAATCTGTGAAGAGGTGATTCTCTTGAAGAGTACAAGTGTTGTCGTGTTCTTCTTGAAGGGTGAAAGGCGACTAGGATCGGCATGCGCCTATGAATTAAATGCTCACTCATTATTATCTTTGAGCAGCCCAAGGTTGCATGTGCGATTATTAGACTACTCTATATTTGTTTAATGTTTTAGTCATTAAATGCATGCAAACATGTTTAGTCGATTGAGTAGTAAGAGATTAGGGTTCCTTGTTTATAAAAGGAACCAAATAGTTTGTAATAGATAACTCATTCGAAACATAGAGTTTCGGTGAATAAAAGATCCATAGAGGATCTAAGTGTTCTTAGTTATAACATCTTGTGTATTTACTTTCCGCTATAGAATACAAGTGTTAGAGGCTAAAAATGGGAGAAAATTGTTGATGTCATTCAAGAGAAGAACGTGTCTATTAGTTTGCTTATGATTACATAGGCAACACTAACGATCCACGAGTGCTAAAGATCATCAAGGTTCGAGAGTTTTCAACAATGAATAATTATTTATTCATTAGAAACCACGTTACCCAACATGTTGTTTTTCCTATTAACAGATTGTAATGTTTGTATATTTAGAGTATCAAAGATGACGTTGGTTTGAGGACAATGGAAGAAATCAATGTGAAAGTTTTCTATCATGCTTGGATGGGTACATGTGTTAGGAAGTATGCACCGAGCCATAGGCCACCATTGGAAGCCAAAAGAGCACGTGGATTGTTTGGTGGTAACCTTCATCTTATTATGCTAATATATTGCTGGTTATATTTATAGGTGTTGCACAATAAGAGCTAAGAGCATCCATGCTTAAGCCCCTCCATGAGGAGCTAGGCGAGTCGAGTGAAACTGTAGTTGCAGATTTCTCAGCATCAACTACTGGTAACAATCAAAATTCATTCTTAGTGTAGTTAGGTTTAAGCTTTCAACTATTGCTTGAGTTTAACTAAGATATTTTATAACTTACGACGTCTGAAATGTTTGTATTGGCAGTAGGACCAGGTCCAAGTTTTAACTATGACAGGCACTACATATATAATACCATACTGTAATATATTTTTCTTTCATTTTAACACTTAATACATGTTAAAGGTATGATCATACCCTAAACCTCTCGGATACACCCTACTTATGACCTGTCGATTCACAAACAGAACAAAATCAACATTATATCCAACAAAACAGAATAAATTTAACTTCATGTTAAGGAAATACAAATGATTGCAACAACCCACAATCAGATATTCTTCTTTTGATGAAACATAAGAAAAACTTATACTAACATCCCAATACATAAATAAACCAAAGTTATACCCTTCCACAACCAGTCTTGATTACTCGGATTCTAGCCACAATTGACGTTACTAATTTCAGGTAATGATTACTAAGCGGCAGAAAAAGGGAAGTGTAATAAACCTTAACCAAAAAGGAAAACGTTGCATGTCATTGTAACAACCCGATTTAGAAAATGTTACATTTTTTTTGGAAGTGGCGTTTGTAGTTTTTATACGTGTAGCTAACTTTAAATGGCAATTTTTGTGGTGTGATGCAGAGCTTAAGCGGTCACACAAGCCCTATTGAATCTGTAGCTTTTGATTCAAAAGAAGTTTTAGTGGCTGCTGGAGCTTCTTCTGGCTTGATAAAGCTTTGTGATCTGGAAGAGACAAAGGGTACGTCCATTTGTGAATAGTTGCAATGACTTATAAAATTGGTAGTAGATCTAAGATATGCATGCTGAAACATAATGTTGTCGTGAGACTTTACTGATTGAAACCCTCCATTGTGGTGGTATCTAAATCGTGGATGGTAGTTGAATTTTGATCTCAAGTTGTTCATTTTGCTTATGAATATTTGTCCTGCAGTTGTTCGTGCTTTTAATGGACACCGATCATACTCCACTTCTCTTTAGTTTCATCCATTTGGTGAGTTTTTTGCATCGGATTCCATGGACACTAATCTAAAGATCTGGGACATCAGAAAGAAAGGGTGCATCCATACATATAAAGGACACAGACGAGCAGTTAGTACTATTAGATTCAGTCCTGATGGTCGTTGGGTGGTATCAGGGGGACTTGATAATGTTGTAAAGGTATGATTTATTTCGGTCATCTCAGCACATCAAGAATCATCACGTGGTTATGTTTTAAATGTTGCTCGTCAGACAGATATGGGACTTAACAACTAGAAAGCTTTTACATGAGTTTAAATTTCATGAAGGACACATTAGGTCAATGGATTTTCATCCTCTCGAGTGTCTCCTAGCAACAGGTACATACCTGATGTGCCAATACTTCCTATTTGTTCTTGAGTGTCTTATTTCTTTCCGTTTTTCTCGTCTATAGTATGTTATTGTTCCAATCCTGCTGTTATAATAAAATAAAGAAGCAAATGGCTTTTTAATGTTTATAGCCTGATAATGTGCTTCATATTAAGTGTTACTTTGCTTTAATTATCCATCACGTGACATTTGTTTTTCTCTGTTGCTGGCATATCTAACACAACTACGTGTTCCAGGTTCTTTAGACAAAACTATAAAATTTTGGGATTTGGAGACCTTTGAATTGATTGGATCAACTCGACCAGAGGTATTAGTTGTTGCATGATTCCCTCCCTTATATGCATTCACCGGACACATTGATATATGTTTCATTCAATTTTTAACTATTCTGATTGTACAAAGCTTGCGTGCGACGGTGGCCATTTTCACCCCGATGGGAGAACTCTATTTTCCGGGTTAGACAAGCGGTTTAAAGGTATTATTTTGTTACGTTAAATGGGATTTATTGACTTATATAAGATTTGGTTCACCTAGATGTCCTCCATTGAATTTCGTGTCTATTCATGGGAGCTGTTATTTGCCATGATGCTCTTGATATGGGATGGTCAACATTGGGCGACCTTTGCATAGGCGATGGGAAGCTTTGGGATGCTCATATTATCAAAACTCACAGTTTGGGTAGCGGACACCACGGTAGTTGTCCCGGATCTCTTATTCTTTTCATGATCAAGTACACATTTTCATGGACACCATGGCTTCCATCTTAAAAATTAGGTATAAAGGGTGAAATGAAAATCGATGTTTTTATGTGCTTTGGCCTGTGAAGCTTATTGAGCCACATGGGAAAATCATCTTAAAATGTTGCATTTATTATGACCAAAACTATGTTCTAACTTAAAATACGGTGATCGCCAACCATTTGTATGGTGAATCTAATTTTATGTATTGTCGGCATATTATGAACGGTGTGTCAATCTTTTGTTTCTACCATTATGTTGGTAGTATGATAATGTTAGGGTGAGTATTGAGGTGCAATCGACATAAATGATATATGTGGGCATATAAGTGAATCATAGTAGATGTTTATATTTGATATTGGCATTGCCTATCCATTTCTTTCTATAAACTCAAGTTACTTATGATTGATAGGAGCTTGTAGATGATTAAACGTGTATTATATGGTGTTACTTTCTGAATGTTTAGTCGAACCAGTGTATGCATGACCCATTTTATGGATTGCATATGTTACTAATTTACTAATTGCTTCAAAAAATCTAATTAAACTATCTCTCATCAGTAGGTTATGTTTTTGTAGGAGCACATATGATTTGATTAAGCCCAAAAAGTCTGTTATTAGTTTCTTGGATGTTCTGTATAGGTTTATAAGGCCATTCGCAGCTGTTGGATTGGTTAGAACTATGCATTTTTCATGTAGTGTTCAGAAAAACTCAAAATGAAACAAAAGTGTTTTCGTTGGATCTGTCGCCCCACGCTTGCAGCCCACATACTACTCTAATTCTTCCTCCCCAGTAAGTACATTCAAGAGGGTGTCATGCTATATAGATTTTCAAATGACTTCATGGATAGTTGTAAATAATTTTTAATGACATTTGAGGTTAATATTCATTCCATGGTTTGCACCAATGTTACAAGAAACCATTATATAAGAGTTTGTTGATTTCATTGTCATCACAGTGGCTCACCGCAACCAACTGTGATTGATTACACCATGGCTCTAAGCATGATTGACTATAATTCATTTTTTCCAATCTGTAACTCAAATAATTCAACTTTTAACAAGAAAAAGTACGGGCTATGAACCAATGAAACTAATGAGAAGAGACGATTCATTGTTTGGACGACTTGTGAAAGAATATTGGCCATGCTCTCAATCTGAACTCCAATGTTGTTTTTAATCTTAAATGTGTCAAATGGATTGTAGAAACCGGACCCACACATTCCCAAAAATTCCCAACATATTATCGCCTATTGAGCACTTAAGCGATTCCATCCGCATGTAATACTATGATATATTATGTTTTAATTTACATAATCAATCGGTAGTTTTTATTGGGTACTAATATCATAGGTCATGTCGTCTCTGACGCCTTGGCACGGTTCGTTTTAGTCAAGATATCGTTGTTTTGTTCGTTTGGTTCACATCGGAGGGCACCTTGGGAGGTCGAATTCTCCCAATTCATCGGGTTGGATCAAGAAAACCGGTCCCCAACTTCGGTCTTATCGCAGGAAGCTCAAACATGTTTCTCCTTCATCCCCTTTTTCATACGCTAATGGTGTGAAGCTTCTTTGGATCATCCAATTTTGAATCGACATTACGGATCAAGGAAACGCATCTTCATATAGATTAAATCAATATCAGTCACTTAGATTAAATCAAATCTTATTTTAGTCAAAATTCAAGTTTTTAGAAAAAGTCAAAAAAGTCATAACAGTTTCCAAATAGCTTCACTTTTTCATTTTTAATTTCTTCATCTTAAGGCCAAAATAGCTGTAACTTTGGGATTCTATAGTTTGATTGGTTGTTTTTAAGCTGGTATTTTTGGATTATTTTTCAAATTTTTCTAAAACAGCTTTTGGATAGCTTAAAATAGGCATGTTGTCAAAACCTCCCGTGTCAAGACATGCCGATCTCAAGACACCTTTTTAGAGCTTCTCAAAAGCTCTCAAAAGCTCTTTAAGCTCATCACTTGGTTTTTAAGCTCTCACCATTCATTCTTGAGTTTCCAATTTGATTTGTGCCATAAGCTTCGCTTCAAAGCTTTTAGGAAGGTTTAAAGTTACTTGATTAGACTGCTTTGAGCTCGGATGTCTTAAGTGCTTATTTTGTGTTCCTTAGCTTTTCAAGAGTTAAGTTTAGCTTAATTCCGGTGTTTATAGATTAGTTTTAGCTTATTTAGTGCTCTCTTAGCTTTTCTTAGTCTCTAACAGTTTATTCTTAGTTTTAAAATATCATCGTAGCCTTTTATAAGCTTTAGTGAATTTTCGGTTTGTTCACTTATTTGGTAATTTCACGACTTATTTCTAAGATTTTAAAGGTTTTCAAAAAAAATTATAAGCTTTTACAAGTTTGTTTTTCAAATATGCAAAAGAAATTTTCAAAAAGAGACAAAAAAAAGGGAGTTAGGGAAGTCAGGTTGAGCTGTGCTCAAACCCTTGACCTCAACCCACTCAACCTTTAACACACACACACATAAACCCATCTGCGCCCTTGGGACTTTTTCGTTTTAGATTGCATACATTATTTTCTTAACTCCATTTTTCAGTAATAAGCTTATTTAGCTTTTAAGCTTAATAGCGACTTATTGAAAGCTTTATTTCACTTTAGTATTTTTCATACAATGCTTTAGTATAAAGAAATTTTAGAAAAAGTTTGAGATTTTTCCAATTAGTTTTTATATTTTTAATCATTTAATATTTACGTTTTAGTTTTTAATTCATAAACAATAAATAAAAATTCAAAAAAATATTCCGCTTTTTCCCAAAATTTTCTTTTATCATATTCTTCGTAGGAAAATTAGTTTTACATTTTTAGGTCATTTTTCCTCAAATTTCACTTTTAGGCTCGGATCTTGCATTGAAGAGAAAGAAAGTTCGCCCGAAGATGGATCAACCCAAAGTTTGAAGCTTTTTGGGAAGACAGTTGTGGTAACAAAAACAAACAAATCATCTTCCACAAACGAAGTGATTGATCAATCTGAGTGCAATTTCATAAATTTTGTTCCACAGAACTTGATGCCTATTAGTTCCTTACCTTGTGGAGCCTAATATCAACAAATCAGAAATTCTCTCAAACGACATCTTTCTATTGTGGAAAATAACAAGGTTTTTTGAGAATGGGGTGGAATGTCGAGAAGCCTTAGATGCAATGATCGATAGATGTTCAAGATATGAGAATATACGCTAAGTCGTACTTGATGATCGAAAATTATTTAATCAACAACATACTGAGCCAAGGGAAAGGAGAGTGGCATTGAACCGAGGTAAATATATCAAATTTGCACCCTTTACAGCTTTATCATATAAAGAATAGCAGCTTAAAGAATTTGCCTAAAAAATGAATCTAATATAAACTATAAAGTATTAACAGTAAGTTTTATTTAATTCAGAAGAGCTCATCTCAATATTTTGCTTTAAGTACCCAATGGGTTTAAGATGCCCCTCCATAAGATTATATATTTTCACGGTCAGGAAAATCAAAGGAGGAACCATCAACTATTAAAATTCAAACAGCTTTTTGAGGCTACTTGGTATGTCCATATTGTATTATACCCAATGTCCTAATAAAATCAATATTACTAATATATTTTTTATTGATTTGTGTATGCAGGTAAGGAGGGCTCTAAGGCCGTTAAAAGGGCTTGTGAGGTTGAAAACACTGGTGGAAGGGCCTGATGTGAAACAACAAATAGCAAACGCACTCAAATGTATGCAAAAATTAGCTCGTGTGCAGTCTCAAATAAATTTTAGGAGGATAAGGATGTCAGAGGAGAATCAAGCCCTTCAAACACAACTCCTTTCGAAACTGGCAAAAGAAATGGAGAGCTTATAGGTTAGTGTTCATCTTGCATATGCATGGTTTTCTCTTTTTAATAATGTATGATGTATATATGTTTACCCGACGAACATGCTTTTACGACAAACGTGCTTTTACAGGGAATGAAACTTGGGTTTAATATGTCAATGGGGACAAATTAGCCTGACTTGCACCTTTCTTGCTTAAATGAACATACTTGCTGTAATAACTTCTTGCAAATATGGATATATAGTGATTAATGTGCTTAACTTTGTAACATCAAGCTAAATTTGTGTCGCATCCATTCCAATTCCCTAAACAAAAAAAAATAATGAGTGACAAATATGCATATACATTCATGTTGCAGGTATTATGTCATTCCATTTCTTAAGTTTGGCTTCTCTATTAAATCCATAATATATCGAATGAGGATTTTCTGATATAATCTTTTGTTTATTGGACCTTGGCAGGGGTATTTAGATGCAGTGAATAAAGCCAAGAAGCAACGGGGAACTTACCCTAAGCCCTTTTAAGCTTTGAGTGATAAAACGGCAATATCATTATAGTGTTATGTAGTTTCAGTATTGTTGAATTTCTAACTATTGACACATATTCTAAGGTATATGTATCGTGTCATCTAACTTGACTACTACATGTATTATTCAAATGCCAAACATTTATCCAATGTCACCAATATAGCTGTAATGCCATGGGTTGCGCTTCTGATCTTAACACAAGTAAGTCTTATATCTTTATCTTTCAACTTTAAGTATACATTTCAATCACTGCGAGTTTATCAATGAGATAAGTAGCCACTACTACTTGCTTCTTTGTTGCATCCTTATTTCCAAAATCTTTAGTGTAAGCAGTTCTAATGCTTTGTATGTACCCCTATAATCAAGATTTAGATTTGATTAGATGGTGAGAAATCAGCAAAATAGAATTTTACAACAATTTGACGCATCGCTTAAGTTTGTTACTTTCTAATAAAGTTGGTAACTTTAACCTATTTACTTATGAATTGGTCAATTCAAGGTTTATTCATCTCTAATAGGTGAAACAGGTACAGTAAAAAGATGCATAAAAAAAGGGGTTAAATAGGTCAAATGGATTATACGGGTCAAAATTTCTCCACGCATGTATTAATTCTGCATAAATCTCCAAAAAAATCTTTTATTTAGAGAGTTTGATTAATGTTAATACAATTGAACTTTTTGGTTCGAGGAATTTACATCTTTGAAAAATCATGGATTATTATAGTTTGTACATTAGTCACACATTTTTTTCTTTTATGTACAAAACTATACTTCATTTTTTTAACTATAGTGCCATAGGTGCAGTTGATGGGATTGTATGTTGTACTATGGGGTAAAGCCAAAGATGTCGAAGAATTAAAAGAATAACAAGAGAAAAAGAAGATGATAGCGCAAAATGAAGATATCAAGATTACAATGTTAGGTACATAGGTGAATGTTTTAGGAATTTGTAAACAAACGAATACTCCAAGTATGTTTACATTCAAAAACCCGTTGTATACAAAGAAATTTTATTTTGCATATGAATAACCATCATGTAATTGATGTGTTATCATACTTATGATTTTTCTTTTTACATATAACACATGAGCACTATATTTTTGTTTTCAATTATTTTGTTTAACATATTTTCCGTTATTCATTATTTATTTATGTGCATGATTTTGTCAAACAATATTATGAAGTGAACGCATGTTTGGTTGTCGACCAAGGGTACAGAGGACAACAAACCAAAAGCACTGTCTTCCCTATTCACCTTCAATGTACAAGCATCCCTTTCAACAGGATCAAGAAATTCAGTAGGAATCAACTACACAATTCAGGTTAGCCAATCAAAGTTTCTCTTAAAATGAAAGAATATGGAAAATATAGTACGTAACTTGGAAGGTAGTTATTGCAGGCATCAATAAAGAATTCACATCTTCTACATCATTATCACTTCCCACTCCACCTCCAGAGACTCCTTTCCCAAGTGGCCTTCCACTTGGAGCCATTAACCGCTTTACATTTATAGGACCATGATGTGAACTTGCACGATATTAATGGTCACTTTATGGGTGACATAGAGCATTTACTATCTACTTGAAGAACCTCGACAAGTACAAGGTATTCCAAATTGTTTCATTTAACTTTTAAGTACTTTTTAGTATATATTTGTTCAACTAAATCCTAGAAATAAAACCAAAAATCAAAATACTTACACGCTTTTAGCCGTTTATGGATTATGGTAACATCAATTATAGATCTTAACCATCTCATTTAACTTTTAATTACTTTTTAGTATATATTTGTTCTACTAAATCCTAAAAATAAAATCACAAGTCATACTAGTCCATCGGACGAGTTTGCCACTAGTATATATATATATATATATATATATATATATATATATATATATATATATATATATATATATATATATATATATATATATAGAGGCATTTGGCATTAATGCCACCTCAATGCCACCTCAATGACACCTCAATGCCACCTCAATGCCACATAATCATTTTTCATGCCACATAAGCATTATTGGTCCAACTAAGCAAATAATTATTAAATTTCGGAATTTATTATTTTTTTGTAATTTTCAAAATTTTTGATTTTGTAAGCATTTTTGAAAATTGTTTATAAAAAAGGTTCCTTGCAAGGTTTGAACCTTGGTTGTTTTGATAAATAACTTGTGTGTTTACCACTTGGGTAACAAGTTATTTTGATAATTATTTTTGCATATTATAATCTATAAATGGCTGTAATTATATTAGAATCCTATACTAAATACAATTTATCTACAAAAATTATATTAAGTAATTATCTTTTATATATATTCCGTTTTAACAATCTTTTTAATTAATATGTAACCTTTTCAATCATCACAATAAACCCTAATATCATTCATATCCAACCTGTGCTTCTACATACCAGTACGTGTATGCATTCCAATAGATAAGTGTATTCTTTATTGTTTTTCTCCGAAGCTTACAGTATTTTCCTGGCCATGTACAAGACAGTAAGCTCACAGTATTTTACACAGAACTGATGATGGAAAAAGGATACATGGGTCAGTGAGTGAGGTATCACTTTTTCTAGGCATCTTTAGTTGCATGATCCTAGGTTATGGATCGTGTGTTTTGTCTGGTTCTATATTGTTTCTGTTTTGGTAGTATGCACTTAATGGTGTTGTAGTTTTCTTGGGGCTCATCCTTTACGGATACATGCCAAGGCTTAAGCGATTCTCCCCCTTCTTGGCTATAATGATTTATTAGTCAAGGCTTGATATTTGTACATAAAGTTATGCAGTTACCTTCTCCTGTTACAAAAAGTTGTGCACCTATCATTGTTGGAGTCCTCCGTTTTTTAAAATCTTATAAAACTATAAGCTATGTGATCTCAGGTTGAAACTTAATGGTGTTGTAGTTTTCTTGGGGCTCATCCTTTACGGATACATGCCAAGGCTTAAGCGATTCTCCCCCTTCTTGGCTATTATGATTTATTAGTCAAGGCTTGATATTTGTACATAAAGTTATACAGTTACCTTCTCCTGTTACAAAAAGTTGTGCACCTATCATTGTTGGAGTCCTCCGTTTTTTAAAATCTTATAAAACTATAAGCTATGTGATCTCAGGTTGAAACTTTGAGATTCTGAAAAAAAAGGGGTAAAAAATGAGGGACCAGTGATCATGTTCTATTCCATAAAATTCAGGAATATGTTTTTTGACAGCTCAATCTAAGAGTAACCAGTTTGAGAAGTTCCAGGTTACTTACAGCAGCCATACGCCAAGCACCCTCCATGACATTCATGTAAGTAGGTCTACTGTAATACCTAATTTTGATGTAATTAGATCATATTCTTATGTTAGTTTGTTTGTAAGTGTTAGTTTTGTAATGATCAAAGTTGTGCTCAATACATTTGATGTGAAAAATGGCAAATTATGAGAGATTTTCTGGGAAGGTTGATCTGGTGGTTTATACCGTGGTTTCTTGGGCTTTTTTTAGGTAATCTATGTCGTTATCAGAAAGGTATGCAACCCTTGAGTTTTGTGAATTTTAATATCATCTTAAATTTCAGACTTTGATAAGCTTTTAATTATTCTAAGCTATCTTGGTCAAAGTGGACAACTAATGAAATTTGCTGCACGTCAATACCACAAGCGAAAAGATATGTGGTGAAGAGTACACGTGAAGATCCAGAACGGAACTCACGTATACAACGTTATTACATGCTTCACAGAAACTTTGTGCCAAGCTTCCATCTCTTTCTTAAAAGAGGGCAGGTAATACATGATTTTTCACTTATTATATATGACGGAAAGACTCATATTTGTTTTTCATGTTTTCTAAGTAGTCAGCGGTTCAACCATGGTTACTACCATCGATTGATATTAGACTTGTCATATTTTAATTAGAATTTTTTTGTTATTATTATAAATCTCTAATTATTTTAATAAGTATAACCTCAAACCATGTAACTTAGTATTGCTGGAAGCATGGCTCACTGAAGTTGCTACTAATGCCGATAAGCAGATTGTAAATGCCATAAGTAGTGTGACTAAACAATTGGTGCTACTCATTTATGTGTGGGTCGCAAACAGTGAACTCAAAGAGTCATATCATGATATTATACACGAAATCTTTCAATGTGCTCCACAAATGCTTACGGAGTAATATTTTATAAACACAATGCCAAACAGCCACCTCAGGTAAGTCATTTTGTTGGTGCCTTTTCAATGAAATCTAACAAACTAATAATTACATATGTTACCCACAATATGATTGGATATATGTTATATGCTAAAAGTTGCATTTCATAAATATGCAGAATTGTGTTGTTAATGTGAATAACATATCATATGTGAATATTAAAGGGACTTCAGCTAATAGGTAAGCCATAAGATTTTCTTGCAACGGCGTTTCCCCTTGTGAAAAGTTATATTTGGAGGACGTTGAACTAAAATCAGCCAAAGGTGGGAACACATCTACATTTTGTTGGGAAGCCAAAGGGTCGAGTTCAGGAACTGTGAACCCCGCTCGTTGCTATTTTATTTGTGAAAGCTTCATTAAACAGATTATTTCATCTGCCGCTCATCTTCAAGCCATCTGATTAGCCTCTTTAAGGTCAGTCATGTTATGTGTATATGGTAACAACAACTAACACAATCTATAAATTTCGTTATTGTACTTGAAAGATTAAAAACAACCTCAGTTTGATGTTAATATATGCATGTATCTTGAATTTTACAAGTCTTTGGCCTATGCATTATGTGTCACATGCGCATTTCGTACGCAACACTGTAATCGTCTATATATTCAATTTAAAACGCTTCTTAACAATATGAGACATATGTAATTTAAAACACTACTTAACAAAATTCATAGGTGTTATGTGTTTCTGGGTCACTGACAACAATGCTTCATGGTTGTCTGTTTTATTGCATAACATTTTTTTATATGCATTAAACTCCTTGCAAATTAACCCTGAGTTGTAACTGATTTTAATATATATTGTGACTACCTGGCTTTAAAAGCAATCAGTTAACATGCATATGTTAAAGTCAGCTTCTTTTGTTAAACACGGTTGTTCATTCACTTCAACTTTCAATATGCAGACACAATGAGTGTTGGAAGACGGTCAAGTTGACACATGGCTCAGAACGTGCAGAACTCTTACAATGCCTTTTGGGACGATTGCGAGATCGGTTAATTCTTGAGGAACGGTATAGCATAGCTGTGTATGGTTGCAAGAAGTGTAAGGTATGTATGATACAGTAGAAACATTTTGCGAAATATATTTTTAGTGTTTCTTCTATCCGATGGTAGGATATATCTTTATTTATTTTCTAAAAATAATGAAGATTGATGCCTTTGCTGTTTGGAATGCTAATGTGATGTATTAAACGTTTTTGGTCAGATAATACACCAATTACAGTAGCAATATGTTCCTTTAGTGCAGGAATGTCCACCTACAAGAATATTGAATTTAAGTTTGGAGATCAAGTTGATCTGCATCTCCATCATTTGATAGTATCTCTTGGACCCTACGCATGGTCTTTAACCATATATAAATTTTATGTCATTAGCTAAACCAGAAAGTATTCAATCAAAAATTCAGAGAGCATAAACTGACTCTTTTTTATGAATGAAGGAAAAAATCATTGACATAACAGTAAAAAATATTTGGGAAAATGGAGCTCACTTCACGCATTTTATGTAGTTTTGCACTCTGTCTTCCAATAACAACAACACAATACCAAACAGTAGTATCATTACCAGCACGTGAGTAGCCTTTGGGATCACAGCCCAACTCCATAGATGTAACACTTCTTAATTGTGGAAGCACTATTTCCCAGGATGGTCAGACCCGTGAGCACGCACTTCTTGCTTTCACCCTTGGTGTCAAGCAAATGATTTGTTGTTGTAACAAGGTCATAATTGAATTTGATTGTATATTGTTTTGAACTTTTAACTGATGCGAATGTTGGTTTATATATGATCTGTTTCTAACTGTTTTTTGTTTAAATTGTTTGTAGATGGATGCCACCACTCCCAAGTACTCCAAGTCAAGGTAAGAGGAAATTGTGAAGGAAGTTTCATCTTACTTGAAGAAGGTTGGATACAACCCATACAAAATCGCCTTCGTGCCCATCTCTGGTTTTGAAGGTGACAAAATGATTGAGCGATCCACCAACCAAAGCTCAGAGATGGCCAATGGCCTTAAAGGGTCGGGAAAGGCAAACTGAGTTGGTGCATTATCCGCACTAACTGAGATGGCCAATGGCCTTAAAGATCAGTCATCAACTTATAGGTTCATAGCCGCTGGACATGAAAAAGATGGGTAGCTTCAGTGTTTGGTCAAAATGGTAATTACGTAGTGCGTGTGGACACAAGTCGCTTCAAGGTTAGTTGTCCCACTACTGATGCATAAAGTAGATTTTATCATTCTCATCATAGCATAGATCTACTACCATGTGATCTGTTAAATTCACTATTAAGAGGTGAAAAGCTCAAATTGAGCAAAGATGTATGGAATTGTATTATTAATAAGGGGTGTGAGCTTAACGTTTATGCTTGGACGATTTGGATTCATGCACTTTTTGCAAATGGGTATGTGAAAGCTTGTTCTTATTATTTGGGCCTTCCTTACCACAATTAAGTAACATGATTTAGTTTATATTCTTCAGATAAATGCATTTCTTCACGCAGATGCGATGGTGCGGTGGATAAGTCATAACACCTGATTTAGGCCGAGCATGTATGATGTTCTAGAATGTTGGCTCCATTTATGGGTTTCATGAGTTCCATTGAAGATGCATCATTTGTTGCTGTCGCCGCTACTCCGGTCAATGACAACATTGTTCAAGAGGGTCGCACAACATCCACATTATTAGAAGGTTGGCCTTTTCTCGCATTTTAGTATGTAATCATTTGCAAATGTTGACGAAGGGGTTAGTAATACTTCATGTATGCAACAGATTCAGGTCGAACGATATGTTGGCACTCATTTTATGTCAATACATTGCTATGTGTGAGTGATAAATGTGACTTTCAAACTACAACCACTCACACAAATGCGTATGCTACTCGAAAAAGAGATTCGACCAGATGCGTGCATGGCGGTTTACATATTAACAGACTGTACATTTACGATTTGTCCACAAATTAGGTTACCAGTTTCTTGAGCATCTTATTTGTTTATCATTACAGGCTCATACTTTTCACATTCTTGGGATGCAAAACCAGATGTGGGGACATCAAGTGGTCCGCCACTCGCACGACAATGTATGTAACTTCCCTATCCGCTTTTATGAATCCAGTATACGTGTTAATCAAACAAGTTATCGCAGCCACTTTATGAGTTTCTTTTAATATAATGTTCATCTCCAATTTTAAGGCGCAACTTTAAAAACCAATTGTTTGTCATTGTCAATGTGACTTACCTTCAAAAATGTATGGCTCATGTGAAATGAATACTTATTAAATATCTTGGCTTACTATTGGCATAGGCATGTCTGAGTCTCATTCCGAAAGCTCAAGACCAACTGAGGTAGACTCCATAGCCACTCAGTGGGAAACACCTATGCGCAGGGACGATCGACAATCGCCGTGTATGTTACCATTCGTTAGTGTCCCTGTTTACTGACCCATTGTTAACACCTAGCAGTCGAGACCACATGCTAATCCATTTACAAAATTGTAGATATAGGTTCGTCGGGAACACAAAAAACGCATGTTCACACATTTGTTCTAATATGTACACTAACCGTTACAATGCCACTTTTTGTTATAAGGTTATTAGGAAACGAGGATGAAGGAAGCAAATTAAGTTAGAATGATTATATTCTTTCATGGTGGTCATGTTACGAATATAGTAGAGATGAAGTATCTTCTATTTCCTTAACTCTCTTTTGCATGTATATGATGGTTTTAACTCCAGAACTCATATATTCTATTGCTATTTTCAGCAGAACCATCCGCCGCTTTCTTGAGAAACGTAAAGATAGAAATTGCGATGTGGTCTTTTGCACAATTACAACAAATGATATTGAAATATATAAGAGGTAACTGGTGATTGTGTCTCGTTAATATGTAATGCCGCTTAAGCAAGGCATTTTTCCTACTTAATCATGCGACTTCGATTTGCTTGCTCTCGGTATTGGTAAAAGTGAACTTTCTATCCGACTTGACACTTCGTTGTATGTCCTTTACAAATGTAGATTGCTTCCACTCTACTTTCCCAAGGCGAATGGAGGAAAAAATTGTTGTTATGAAGCTTTTTGCGATGTTGAGGATGAAAATGGTGAAACAATTATGGATGAATGAAAATTAGAATAAAACCCCAACCAATCTTTAGAAGACGGTTTGAAATGCACCCATGTCTCCCTAAACGTGGTTATCAATGATCGTGGATTGACTATATGGTTGGTGATCTAGAAAACTCATTATGTTAGATAAATCTTGAGCGATTGATACTCTTTATTTGTGAATGTATTGTTCTTAACACTTTTGTTTCATGACAGAACTCAACAAATTTTGATTCATATCTAGATATGATGAATTTTTTTAAATTATGTATACAAGGAGATGTAATTTTTTATATTTAAATGCTCCAAAACTTATTTTTTACGGTTACCCAAAAGTATTTCCTCATTCATTTGCAGCAGCGGGCCGGGCTGATTTTCTTGGGCCTCTACTTCGTGCCGTGGCTGACATATTGTCTAATTTAGATCCAATGGTGGACGTTGAACTTTCATTCCTCAAGTATGCATGTAAAGTCTTACATAAAGCATAACGCGAGTTTATCCATTCATAAGAAAGTGGGCTAAAATCGTAACCTTTAGGTGTCTCCTTTTTCCAGAATTGTGAAACTGCTTGATTGCTTTGTTTCGGATGGCAAGTGTGCAATGTCCTCGTGACACTCATTTTTGTTTATGACGATGGTCATATGAGGAGGAAGGCCAAAATAATATCAAGGAAATGTAGGAAAAAGGTACTTACTTGCCTTATATCATTTAATGTAACTTCAAATTATGGTAAATAATGTCTGCAAAACTTATGTAAAGTGAAGTCTTTTTTGACAAGCTAGAACTCGGTTTGTTTGTTCATTGTTCTCATTGCCTTTGAATACATGAAAAGTTTACCGTATTGCGTATGGAATTTTAATCTGTTATTATACTTACTGCATATAAAATTTTGATTTGATCGATTACACACATATAGTATTCTTTGTATATATTTAAAAAATTTTGCAATAGTTTCTCTTTACCTTTAACTCTAACGTCTCCCATAGGATCTCGTCACTAAATAACATATTCAGATCTCAATTCCTGGGTTATTTACGCAGATCGTCCATGCACTTATATAATAGTGTTTAACAGGAAGTTTTCAAGAAAATCAATCAACGAGCTGATTATTCTTTTGCATTATTTTCAGGTGGATTGTCAAATGTATGTATCCACAATTCATATTCCTGCTAATATGAATTAAACAAGCAAGAAATCAAAAGTCGTGCGAGGGCGGACTTAAATAATAGAAGCCAAGATTATATCAGGCGGAAGTGTAGGTACAATTTGCGCAATACCAAGGATGGTCTTAAGCCCTTCTGATAATAAGATACCGTTTAGATTTAATCGTAGACAATTCCCAGTTGCATTGTGTTTTGCAATGACTATTAACAAAAGTCAAGGACAAATATTAACACAAGTAGGATTGTTTCTAAAACGGCAGGTTTTTTCTCACGGCAAGTATACGTAGCCGTATCAAGGGTGAAAAACAAAAAGGATTAAATATTTTATGTTGTGATGAAAACGGAATACGCAAAATCAACAACAAATGTTGTCTACAAAGAAGCTTTTTAAAATTTGTTAATCAGTTATATCACTTTAAAACATTTTCATTATCTACAACTTTACAAACATACATAAAATTCATAATGTTGTAAAAATTATATATGTTGTGTTATTAACCATCCACGCAAAACCATACAATTATTTATAATTCATTAAAAAACAAAAGAAAACAAAACTAAAACCAAAAAACAATTGTCTTATAATATTATTTGACAATTTAAAAAATGCATTTAAGTTAACAAAAACAACAAACAAAAATTATAGTCATGCTACCATTGGGCGGGCAAAACTAGTGTGTATATATATATATATATATATATATATATATATATATATATATATATATATATATATATATATAAACATGTTAATGAAACTAAAAAACATAAATAATAAATGGTTTTTATACTAAAACATTTGATAACAAGACTCGTCTTGTTATTCGCTATTTTAAATGGAACTAACGTCTAAAAATAGATATATTTTCTAATTAATGAGTATTTAATGTTTCGAGTGCACGTTTATCAGAATGTGCCATTTATGAGCATTTAATGCCATTTTCGAGCATTTAATACTATTTACGTCTCGTGCATGGGTTACGGATGACCTAACATTAATAACGTCAATCCACGTGGATAGCGGACTTATTAAGTTGACGAATCTAATAAGAGCCCGCTAGGCACGTTGGATAACGTTATTAACGGGTGAATTATCCTTATGACTCGTTATGACGCGACTGGTTTATGGAATAATAAGCGACACGAATAAATGATTGAGTTTATCGAGTTGACGAATTCGATAAGGTCTACTATTTATTCCGAAACTTATTGGACTACAAAGCTTATCGCTTAGACGTCTCTTTTGTGTCGTTATGAGTCGCATTGTAGTCATTTGAGTGCATTCATTGTGTCTTGTTGAGTCGATACACACACACGACGATACCAAACTCTAGGACTAAATGGTGAAACAAGATAATTTTAGAGATAAAGAAAAAGAATACATTGGGGTAGATAACGTTGAATTTGGAATTATATATTAAGAATTGGTTTATATTAATAGGTTGTGCCGAGTCAGCAGTTGATGGGCCGTGTTAGCTGTTTTCTTTCGTTGCTAGTGTTTGTTTGTGCTTTGCTTGCTTGAGGTGAGTTTCATAGCCCCACTTTTATCTTTGTTTTTAACTAATTTGGGGTGAGAAATCATGCTACTCTTTTGGACCTTTTTAAACTCTTTTGATTTGCTTATGTGTTGACTGTTTAGATAGATATGTGGTAGTTGTTGCCTTAGTCTAGGGTAGCAATTATGTTGCTATGACACTTTCCTAGCTAAGTATAGATTTCTACCTCGACCTAGTCCAGGGTAGCATTTGTTCTAGGCCTTGCTACGACTGTGCTGGCTAGAGTCGCCTGGGGCCATGCTATGATATTGATTATGTTATTGATGGTGTTATTGATTGTGTTATTGGTATGTAATTGGTGTGATATTGTGTATCTATCTTAGTCTCGCATAGAAAATAAACTCTTACATGTCCACTATTGATTTTATACTTAAACCTATGAACTCACCAACGTTAGCTGACCTTTTAGCATGTTTTTCTCAGGTAATTAAGTTGATGTGTGGAATGCTTGTTCCGTGGAGGCTTGGAAATGAGGCATGGTTGGAGGATTATATTTAAACTCTGATAATATTATGCGGACCTATTTTATAAATCATGTTGGGCCTTACATTTGACTATTTGGGATGATTGTATTTGGATAATTAATTATGGGATTGGTTTTTGAACTATAACATGACTATCTTGTTTGCTATACTTGTGTGACGTGCCAATCCAGTAACGCCCCGAAAACTTGTTTAAGTCTTCCGCTGTACCGAGATTTGGGGGTGTTACATTGTCGCTAAGGAGAATTTCTAATTAAAATTCAAGTGATGGCTCAGGTGTGAAATTGGTTCTACAACATGACGACGTCATGTCTATATTCTGAAAGGTGTCTCTCTTTGATTTACACCAGACGTCTAAGACCCAATTCAAGACGACGTCCCTTATGAAGACAGACGGTGTCACACATCTCAACTGACGCCGTCCCAACGATGACTTGGCCCAAATGAAACCCTAAAGACGACGACCAGACGGCGTCACCAGCAAAAGGCGACGCCATCACATTTGTAAATCTATATATAGAATTCGATTTTTCTGCATTTAGAGAGTAAAATTTTGTAGAGCAAACCCTAGTTCGTTAATAATCCGACTTGGACAGTATTTTAGGGTTCCAAACCCTTCTGTACACCTAAAGATAAGTTTGTTAATCCATTATATCTTCATGTTTATCCTATATTCAATTGTTTGTGTGTGTGCATGCTTATCTATCATGAGTAGCTAAATTACTATTGTGTTTGCTTAGATATATGAAACCTAGTTGTTAATTATTGTTAGGTTGTCTTTTGTTAAACGATTTAAAAACTATAAAGGTCTAAACTTTTTGCAAAATCTAAGCTTCTAAACACTATATCAACCTTAAAAATTTTCAAGCTTCAAGATTTGAGTGAAAGAAACAAAGATGAACTCGTAAAAGTGAAGAGAACGTATGAAAAGTGTTTACGTATAACCAATAACACTACAAAACACGTTGTGGAAAACTAGAAGGGGGTTGAATAGTTTTACCAATTAAAACTTCCTTTTAAACTATTTAGATCGACTTACGTCAATCTATTTGGTTGTGTGTGTTGGATGTTGATAAACAAGCATATAAGGATATATAATGAAAAGATAAGAGTAAGAAGCACAAAACCACAACGCGAGTATTTATAGTGGTTCGGCTACAAGGACACCTTCCTGCCCTACTCCACTCCTCGAGTCACCTACTCGAGAGTTTGTAAACACTACACCAATCTCCTTATGGCGGAGAAGCCTTCACAACGTCGCTTAACCTTTTCCGGTACAAAGCTAAATACCGGGTTCTTTCACACCAAGGCGAACCACACCTAACACAACGTCGCCTACCCTTTATACGGTGCTAGGCTAACCACCGAGTTCTTTCACACCTTAGGTGAACTACACCTTCACAACGTCGCCTACCCTTTATTAGGTACTAGGCTAAGTACCTAGTTCCATTGCAATGGAGGAACTACCATCACACTACACCAACGACTAATCCCAAAGGAGATCTACTCCTTTACAACATCATCAAGGACATCAATATCCTTGGATCTAATGCTAGTCTATCTAGTACATCGAAACACACCATATCGAATGTACATCTAAGGCACCTTTCACTAATGTCTTGTGTCTTTACTTCGAAGCACCTTTCACTAATGCTTCAAGTCTTGACTTCTAAGCACCTTTCACTAATGCTTCTTGTCTTGACTTCTAAGCACCTTTCACAAGTGCTTATCCTATAGACGATAGATACCCTTCACTAATATCTTCGTCTTGACACTTGAGACATCTTTCACTAATGTCTTCAACACTACACTTCTTTGAAGAAAGAAAGAGATCATCAACAAGAGGACTTCAATAGCCTTGATGATGAGGAAGCATGGCAACTCATGGACTTGAGCTTGCTTGACTTCAAAGGTGGTGATCTTGCCTTTAAGAGGAACCTAGAAGATCACATAAAACAAAACTACAAACATAGATCTCTTGGATCTAAGGTTAGTGAGATTTAACTCGTGGGGAGAAAGTGTATTGGAAAGGGTAAGAAATAATGAAGAAATGGCTCACTATTTATAGAGGAAAAATCCTATTGTTTCCCGGATCCCACGGATCCTTCCACTGGGATCCGCTAGCACAAAGCCGTGGATCCGTGGAACGCTCCTCTTTGCCCATGGGTATTTTTGGTTATGGGTCATGGGTTATGGGTTGATCCATGGTTTTCTTTCTAGATACAATGTATCTTAAGGATACAATGAACTTGGTTAAGTGGTATAAATAAAACCATGGGTTATGGGTCAAAACCATTTGCTAGTTTTACCTATTTAGTATATACTTGTTTTTACCCATTTTAGTATATACTTGTTTTACCCATTTTAGTGTATACTTAGTTAAGTATATGTTAACCCAATATGTAAACACTAGTTGTTATACATATGTATATCTCAACATAAAATCACTTGTACTTATTTTAGTGTTTTATGTGAAAGCGTAAGTGTGTTAGAAAACTATTAGTTCAAACCATTTACGTATTTTATTTGTTTCGTTAATATGATTTTACGTTTGTTATCGACAAAACATTAGAAGATCGTAAAATATAAATAAATGCTTTTACGGCTTATTTGTATTAACAATCTCCCTTTTGTTGATGACAAAACATAAAATTATTTTAAGGAAAAACTAAAATTGTAGAAGTTTGAATTTGTAGTTTTACTTTTTCTCCCCTTTTGTCGAAACAAAAGTGTTTGAAAGAAAGCAACACAACGCTTTTAAGAAAAACATGTGAAAGAAAAAATAGAGAGCAAGTAACGGAAAGGATCTCGTCTTTACTCCCCTTGACGAGTCCATCCCTAAGTAAGGCCAAGAAACTAATTCTAATCTAGTTCATTTGCAACTAACTTTTGCAAAAGATTACGTCTATGTGACGGTGTGCTCCCCAGATGATTGCAATATTTGCAACGGGAAGTCATGAAATATAAATCAAAGGTTGCAAGTAATTTTGTAACGTATTGTTTTGACACCAAGCTCCCCTAGCTTTAGGATGTCAAATTCTTTATGTGTTAATTGAATAACTGCAAAACAAGGGTTAGAAAACAAGTATAATACACAATTTCCTGCAAATGTGATTTAAGTTAGTAAAAATAAACTTTCTGTCTTCACGGATCCCACGGTTCCCTCCTAGTAGGGATCCGTCTAGGCAATTCTGAGGGATCCGTCTGGCTGATGATTAAGATCAGCAAAGGAGATATAACAAGTAATGTTTTCACATAAATGAGATATGAATACATATGCTCAGAAAGATAACAAGTAGCATGTAATTCCATTTAATAAAACAAGAGTTATGATATACATGACTCTAAAAATAAGAAAACAAACAGTGCATGACTAGGAATATCTAGACCAACTAACGCTTGATGCTAGGACACCACTAAAATTCTTCTAGCTCAAGTTTTGTTTAGGTTTGATCTCGTCGAAACATTCGAGGAGATGATAGAACATGAAACGTTGGTCTTCTCGTACTTCATGTATCAAACTTTTAACATGTTGACAATGGTAGCAATCTTTGTCATGGCTAGGTAGTGGTGGTGGATGAAATGAAAAGGCTTGATGCGAAGGATCAAGTGAATCGGCTTGTGGAGCTTCAAACGATGAAGGGATTGGTGGAGGTGCATTTGAGAATGCCTCGACCAAGAATGATGGTGGTGGTAAAGAAGTGTCAACTTCCATATGGTCGGGTGGTTGACTTTGATGATTTCTCATAATCCAAATAGGATTATATGATGGAGACGGCGAAAAGGAAGCCGGAGCAAGTGTTGACTCAACACCTTGATTTTGAACCATTATTCCTCCTAATGAGGAGAATGTTGTCGGCGGAAGCGGATGAGACGGCCTAGGAGGCAAGTCCTCTAAATTGTAGAGGTGTGGTGATGATAGTGGTGAAGTAAATGAAATAGCTCTAGGAACCAATGGTTATGGTTTGGTGGAGATGATATTGTTTGGCCTAGGAGGTATGGTGGTGTTAGGCATAGGTAGTTTTGTGGGTACTATCCTTTTAGGAATTGGTTTGATTGGATAATGAAGGATTCTCTCATTTTTTGGTTTGACGGGAGATGATTCGGTTGAGGAGATTTCGTGTATAACACGAGCCTTTTTCATGGGTGGTTCTTTGGTGGATAAGTTACTACTTGGGGTTTTCCTCATGATGAAATGATTTCAAGAGCTGAAAGTTAGAGTGAGAGTGATGACTATGGATGTCCTAACAAGGTAGTTGTGGTTTATAAACTAAGAGATTTGGCAAGTGCATTTAAGCTTAAAGCCACTAGGATTCATTGGAATGTGATGATTGACATGCACAAGAGTCAACTTCAGAGGTTGGACTGATCTAGGAACTCATTTAAGATGATATGGAGTGTTTGAGTTAGGAAGATAAGTTGAAATGATTGTTTTAGCAAGATTTGACCTATACTGTCATCCGGATCCCACGGTTCCTTTCTCAGAGGGATCCGTCTAGGCTATTCCTAGGGATCCGCTATCAAAGACTATGAAAGAGTGGAAATGATGTTTCTAAAATCTAAGACCTATACCATCTTGAGTGTTTCGGTCTTCCTAAGTGTCTTAAATGAAGGGGTGCTTAAGTACTTGAAGGTGGTGAGTGATGTAGCTAATGATTGTCTTTGTGGAAGGATTTGGAACTTTCATGAGTACCAATGAATGAGCAAGGATGACACTAAAGATGAGAGTGTCAATTGAAGCTAAATGATCCTAGAGATGAGGTTGTGACTTAGGATTGTGTTTTGGAAAATATCCTAAGGGTTTTGAGATGGGAAAACTAGGATTTGATCAACTTTGATCAATTTTGAGGTGAGGTTGATTTATGATCAATTTTGTCATAATCGAAAGATTTCTAACTTAGATGTGAGGGATCAAGTAAAAAATGAAGTGTGAGTTTTGAGAGCGGAAGAGTGATGGATTAAAACAAAGTTATAGATCTATGAACATCTTAGAGTGTGATCTATGTGAGTTGGAATGAGTAGGAAAGATCAACCTATCTTGATAAGGACTTAATCTGCCTTAAGACACTATGTTTAGCTTAGTGTGAGGTGTTCTAAGGATATGTTTGAAATATAATGCTTGCAATTGCATTTTCTGTTTGCCGGATCCCACGGTTCCCCAAAGATAGGGATCCGTTTAGTACAACATTTGGGATCCGTCCATCTGCTAGGTAGAACCTTTACTAAAGGTATGCAATGATCTTGACAATGCATTATATTCCAAGATTTGTTAAAGGAGTTCTAAAACTAAGATATCAAATGTAAGATGTTTTATTTTATGAAAGAAATACGATTACATTGATAAAGCATGAGTAGAGTAGAACTGATCCTATTTGACTATTACTAGGTTCCTTGAGTGTCTTCGCTAGGAGGATCATTATGTGATTGATGGGTATTGGTGGAATCAAGAATGAAGAAAGTCTTCATGAGAGATATGTTTAGCGGTTCTATCATCTTGTTCACAAGTACGTACAACGGACTTTGAAATTGAGGATGGAAGTGCATAACATTATGATAGAGGCGTGTCAAGAACATTCCATAAGGGATGAGTTTATTCTTGGAGCCTTGAAGATTTGCAATTCGCCTTGCGAAGAAGTAGGCGAGATTGTATGGTTGTTGTGTTAGCAAACAAGACAACATGTGAGCACAACAAGCGGGAAGAATTTCTCGATTTCTAAGACTCCAAACATTTTCACGTAGAATGAGAGCAAGAGGCTTGTACTCTTCTCGGATATCCCGTGTATGGATAATGTTTGGATTGGAGTAATATGGTCGAGGTTTGCATATTATGCGATTTAAATCTTAGGAGAGGGTATGTGTGAACAATATGGACTATTTTCTTCACGAAAGTTGAAGAGAGAATCAAGAGACCAATCTTGGTGAAGGCACTTTGTCCATGATTTGGAATCCGGAGAATGTGAGCAAAATGCCCAAGGGTTAGAGTGAACTTTTGGTTTTTGATGTAAAACCAAAGAGATAGAGAGCGATCCTCGTTACGAACGAGTTCGACTTGACGGAAGAATTCCATTATGAACCTTGGACATATCTTCTCGTTGATTTCAAGAAGACATTCTAGTCCTATGGCTCGGAAGGAGGTATTGATACCTTCTTCGAATTGTAGAGAGGTGTCTACAACACGTCCTTCATGGAAGTGACGGTTTCGAGATTATTGAACCCACGGACATGATTGCCGGTGTGTTGGGCTCAAGGAGATGTTCGGGGTGTAGACGCTAGTGAGTGAAAAATCAAACTCGTATTCATGCATCATAGTTGAATCTATAGAAGTGATGGGTTAATAAGAGGTGATGTTTATGGTCAACCTATAATAATCTAACGTTTTACTAGATTTTTATTAACAATGATTTTTAGCATTTAGCTAACTCATGGTTTTGAAATTCTAGTGGATTATTACTTTTAGAAAGATAGTGGTTTTAATCTTGCATGAAAACTGCTTTTCCAAGAATACGGATCCCACGGTTCCTTTACAAAAGGGATCCGGATAGTATATCTTCCGGATCCGTGGATAAGTAGTAATGTATAGATTTGATAAAATCATAGGTTTTACAGTTTTTATACCACGAAGTATGTTTTATCCTACATTTTCTTTTAACATTCATACATGACCTCTAATGTATCACGAAAGAATATAAAACATATAAAAGAATAATGATAAACACATAATAGTAACCTAGATAAACTAGATTAATAATATTGCATTTCAATACTAAGGATGATACAAAGGATTGGGTATATGACCCCAATATAGATTAACAACACAAAGTAAATGTCTCCGTATGTGAACTTCATCATAGGGAACACAAGTGCGATGAGTGTTAGGGCGATGAGCACGAGTGCGATGTAAACCATGTTGATGACGGATCTTCTTGATTTCGATTGAGATGGAATGAGGAGGAAGATGAAGTATTTGAATGAGAGGAAATTTTTGAAATTGGAAGATTTGAAAAAGTGAGGGTTTGATAAAGTGGTCGACGGTGGGAGTTTTTATGGGGAAGGAGGAATTTTTTGAAATTCGTGTTTTGTCTTATTGGATTAAAAGAAGCAAAACATAAGTTTTATATACCACGACTTTATATGAGAAATAAAACACGTATGTGAGAAAAAGGCTTCCTAATGAAGCTTCAAGTAAAACATGTAATTTGCACAAAGGATAATCATATAAATATCTAACTAGGTATACTTAATTATCAAGCAAAGTAAAAAGAAAATCATACCTTTAGCGCACTTAGGAATGTCTTTACAAATGCCACAACAAATGTCACTCGGACTATTCCCGCTCCTTTTGTTTAAGATACCTTCTTAAGGAAGGTATTCTTGTTACCAGCGACTCCTAAAGCTTGGTGGGTATGAGCTTTGACTAATCAACATGACAAGGAAGATTAGTGCAATTAAAAAAAATAAATAAGAAAAATGTTGTTATCAAATCAACATCCAAACATATAGTTTTAAAAGACATGGTGTTTGTTTTATGAAAAACCTTCTTTGTAGTTTTCAATTAACCATGGATCGTATCAAGTTTTAAAGTACAATATACTTCAAGAAACTTGGTAACGAAGCTCGATGCCAATTGTGGAAAACTAGAAGGGGGTTGAATAGTTTTACCAATTAAAACTTCCTTTAAACTATTTAGATCGACTTACGTTAATCTATTTGGTTGTGTGTGTTGGATGTTGATAAACAAGCATATAAGGATATATAATGAAAAGATAAGAGTAAGAAGCACAAAACCACAACGCGAGTATTTATAGTGGTTCGCTACAAGGACACCTTCCTTGCCCTACTCCACCCCGAGTCACCTACTCGAGAGTTTGTAAACACTACACCAATCTCCTTATGGCGGAGAAGCCTTCACAACATCGCTTAACCTTTTTCCAGACAAAGCTAAATACCGGGTTCTTTCACACCAAGGCGAACCACACCTAACACAACGTCGCCTACCCTTTATACGGTGCTAGGCTAACCACCAAGTTCTTTCACACCTTAGGTGAACTACACCTTCACAACGTCGCCTACCCTTTATTAGGTACTAGGCTAAGCACCTAGTTCCATTGCAATGGAGGAACTACCACCACACTACACCAACGACTAATACCAAAGGAGATCTACTCCTTTACAACATCATCAAGGACATCAATATCCTTGGATCTAATGCTAGTCTATCTAGTACATCGAAACACACCATATCGAATGTACATCTAAGGCACCTTTCACTAATGCCTTTGACTAGATCTATAAGACACCTTTCACTAATGTCTTGTGTCTTTACTTCGAAGCACCTTTCACTAATGCTTCAAGTCTTGACTTCTAAGCACCTTTCACAAGTGCTTATCCTATAGACGATAGATACCCTTCACTAATATCTTCGTCTTGACACTTGAGACATCTTTCACTAATGTCTTCAACACTACACTTCTTTGAAGAAAGAAAGAGATCATCAACAAGAGGACTTCAATAGCCTTGATGATGAGGAAGCATGGCAACTCATGGACTTGAGCTTGCTTGACTTCAAAGGTGGTGATCTTGCCTTTAAGAGAAACCTAGAAGATCACACAAAAACAAAACTACAAACATAGATCTCTTGGATCTAAGGTTAGTGAGATTTAACTCAGGGGGAGAAAGTGTATTGGAAAGGGGTAAGAAATAATGAAGAAATGGCTCACTATTTATAGAGGAAAAATCCTACTGTTTCCCCGGATCCCACGGATCCTTTCCACTTGAGATCCGGCTAGCACAAAGCCAGGGATCCGTGGAACGCTCCTCTTGCCCATGGGTATTTTTGGTTATGGGTCATGGGTCATGGGTTATGGGTTGATCCATGGTTTTTCTAGATACAATGTATCTTAAGGATACAATGAACTTGGTTAAGTGGTATAAATAAAACCATGGGTT
Organism: Chrysanthemum lavandulifolium; assembly: GCA_022545495.1. Taxonomy (NCBI): domain Eukaryota; kingdom Viridiplantae; phylum Streptophyta; class Magnoliopsida; order Asterales; family Asteraceae; genus Chrysanthemum; species Chrysanthemum lavandulifolium. Next base: position 122,044,463 of record CM040242.1, on the reverse strand, counting down.
ATGGGTCAAAACCATTTGCTAGTTTTTACCTATTTAGTATATACTTGTTTTACCCATTTTAGTATATACTTGTTTTACCCATTTTAGTGTATACTTAGTTAAGTATATGTTAACCCAATATGTAAACACTAGTTGTTATACATATGTATATCTCAAGCATAAAATCACTTGTACTTATTTTAGTGTTTTATGTGAAAGCGTAAGTGTGTTAGAAAACTATTAGTTCAAACCATTTACGTATTTTATTTGTTTCGTTAATATGATTTTACGTTTGTTATCGACAAAACATTAGAAGATCGTAAAATATAAATAAACATTTTTACGGCTTATTTGTATTAACACACGCTCCAAAAATCTATTAGGCGATTGATACCACTGTTAGGTCACCATAATACTGATAACACAAGCATAACCATGATATAAAGATAAGAGAGAAAGATGGTTTGGTCGAATTAGATCACAAAGAAAGAATGACAAAGGTTTAGTATCAAAGTGAAATAACCAACAATAAAAGAGTAGTTTACATATAGTATTTATAGGAGAGGGTGCTTGGGCAACACTCCTAGACCCTTCCATGTTTATGTTTGGGCTTCACATAGGCCCATGGGCTTACTTCATAAGCCTAGTGAAAAATACTAACATATAAGCTTCATTACTTAGAAATCTATTATATAATTAATGACTGCCACTTGATAATAGTTACACGCAATCCCAACAAAAACATATGTGTTTTTGCATCTTTATAATTAGTTTTATACAGTTTTTACTCATAGATTTTTTTGTTTCAAACTAGCAAATATTATAATAACACTTACTTGTATGACTCTATAATGGAATACTAGATTACACTTTTGGTCATGATTTTTGCAATACCAAACTTCACTGAGACTCTCTCAAATCCTTTTATAAATGCTTGAATGTGTCTAACATAATAAAATTTTAGTCTACAACTCTTAATTTTGTTTAGATTAGCAGTAATAACATAATAAACCTAATTTTTACAAACTTACATATGCCCAAATGGTATAAGTTTCATAACAGTCAAGAAGAACTTAGTTAGTTATTTAGGCTATCTAAGGCTTCATTACAAGATCTTCATGTATTGGTTTTTGAAAGAAAATTGTTAGTGCAAATATTACGATATTTAATCTATATAGTCACGTTTGTTTTGATTGATGACAAACATGTAACTTGTAATACATAACGTAAAATGTACAAGTTACTCGTAATCATATTTTGTCTCAACATACATTCAACACCTCTCGATGACTCAAGTCCTCATATGTTACAACACATGCTCGTACATATTTGTTATGTGGCATTATGATCAAACCCCTTAACAAATCATTTAGAATATTTAAAAACTCACTAAGTATTTTAATAGATTAATTATTCTATTCCTAACCTCATTTTACATTTTGCATTCACAAGTATTTTATACAAATACATCTTTGGTAAAATGTCTAACAAATATATACTTTTATTTGTACAAGTAAACTAACTATAATATTCATACAAGTACTAAAGTTTACTTACACTTGACAAAATACATTTTATTTTGATAAGCACTCAACTAAATATTTTATTTTACAAAAGGTAACTAAACATTTTATTAACTAGTTACATAATATATATTTTACAAGTTTACTTTCATAAACATTTTAATCAAAATGAAATTGCATTTATAATATCTAAGATATCAAATCTAATAGAGTCATAGAAAATATTTTGAAAAGATATGAACTAGATTTGCAAGATTTTGTAAGATATTATAAGATACCAAATCTAATAAAAGATCTTAGAAAGATTTGAAAAAGATTTTTTTTGTTACCACTTTGGCTATAAATACCAACCCATTGTTTTCTCATTTTTCATCTCTTCCAACACACATTCTCTCTATCTTTCTTGCATCAATTAGATCTATAGATAACCATGTAGTAACATACATTAATCATCCTCATCATCACATGATCATAATGCTTCTAACATTCATCTTTGTTGTAAGCATACTTTACATTTTGATCAACCAAGGAAAGCTTGAAGATCTAGCCATCCTCATTCACCACAAGCATACACATATGAAGATCTATCACAACAAGCTTAGGGAACTTGTGATCTTCATCATTTGAAGGCTTTCTATCAATGGAAGTTCATTTAGAAGTAGTCATTCATATTCATTAGACATTTATGTCATGGATCATCATTGTAAACATTATTGCATCATCACAACACTTTCACCAAACTAGATTAGATGATTTATGTGTTTGTGCCATAAAACATAAGGTTTGTTATGTTGGGCCTTAAAACATAACGGGAGTGGTTGTACCCGGAAAAAACTCGACATCTAGTTTAGTGTCGAAAATATTGTATAGGCGACGTTAGGTTGGTTCTACCTCGAACTAGAACCCGGTATTTAGCTTTGTACCGGAAAAAGTGTAAGCGACGATTGTAAGGTTTTCTCCGCCAAGAAGGGAGCTTGTTGATTTAGTGAAGTAATTCTCGAGTTGGGTACTTGGGGAGTGGAGTAGGGCGGAGAGGAGATCCGTGACCGAACCACTATAAATCCTTATGTTCGGTTTGCACTTTCCTTTCTTTATCTATTTACTTTTATAATTGAACTATACTATTGCTTGTGATGTGGTTTGATGTTTGTGTGACAACTTGGTTTACTATGCTTTATATTAGTCACAAACGATAATTGACACTTTCATATTATAACAAACTTCATAAGCGATTTGATACTAAAGATCTAAAGTTTTTAAACGGTAACGTATTCAAACCCCCTCTACGTTTTCACAAAAATCTTAAATGATGGTTACTTCTTTTAGTAAATAAACTATTGAATATCATGTACAAGACTTCAAATCTTTTTTTTGCTAAAGAACAAGTACATGAGTTTTATAAAAAGAAAAGATGGGTGGCCGTGGTACTATGAAAGATACGACATATGATTGCGTTTGCTTTATAAAAATATTAATTTTAGCCCCTCAAGTTCTCAAAGTACTTCAAATAAACACATATACTAATTTATAATACAACTTGATTACTCTTACGAGGGCTTTGTTTAATTCTCTTATTCATGTGAATTTAAGTCATCATTTTCAAACTAACATTTGTCTAAACTGTTATTTTTGGGAGGAAAATACAATTGTTTTAACCTATACATTATGTCAACAATTTAATTATAGTGTGCATGTTAACTTAATACTCTTTTACAAAAATAGAATGAGCCTTGGATATCTAAGAGCTTAAGTTAGTATAGGATAATTTTAGCCATAATGTTTAACTTTCATAAACATTTTAATCAAAATGAAATTGCATTTGTAATATCTAAGATATCAATTCTAATAAAGTCATAGAAAATATTTTGGAAAGATATGAACTAGATTTGCAAGATTTTATAAGATATTCTAAGATATCAAATCTAATAAAAGATCTTGGAAAGATTTGATAAAGATTTTTTTTGTTACCACTTTGGCTATAAATACCAACCCATTGTTTTCTCATTTCTTCATCCCTTCCAACACACATTCTCTCTATCATTCTTGCATCATTTAGATCTACAGATAACCATGTAATAACATACATTAATCACCCTCATCATCACATGATCATAATACTTATAACATTCATCTTTATTATAAGCATACTTTACATTTTGATCAACAAAGGAAAGCTTGGAGATCTAGCCATCGTCATTCACCACAAGCATACACATATGAAGATCTATCACAACAAGCTTAGGGAACTTGTGATCTTCATCATTTGAAGGCTTCTTATCAATGGAAGTTCATTTAGAAGTAGTAATTCATATCCATTAGACATTTATGTCATAATTCATCATTGTAAACATTATTGCATCATCACAACACTTTTACCAAACTAGATTAGATGGTTTATGTGTTTGTGCCATAAAACACAAGGTTTGTTATGTTGGTCCTTACAACATAACGGGATTGGTTGTACCCGGAAAAAACTCGACATCTAGCTTAGTGTCGGAAATATTGTATAGGCGACGTTATGTTGGTTCTACCTCTAACTAGAACCCGGTATTAAGCTTTGTGCCATAAAACACAAGGTTTGTTATGTTGGTCCTTAAAACATAACGGGAGTGGTTGGAAAAACTTGACATCTAGCTTAGTGTCGGAAATATTGTATAGGCGACGTTATGTTGGTTCTACCTCTAACTAGAACCCGTATTAAGCTTTGTACAAGAAAAGTGTAGTTTACGATTGTAAGGTTTTCTCCGCCAAGAAGGGAGCTTGTTGATTTAGTGAAGTAACTCTCGAGTTGGGTACTCGTGGAGTGGAGTAGGGTGGAGAGGAGATCCGTGACCGAACCACTATAAATCCTCGTGTTCGATTTGCACTTTCCTTTCTTTATCTCTTTACTTTTATAATTGCACTATACCATTGCTTGTGATGTGGTTTGATGTTTGTGTGACAATTTGGTTTACTATGCTTTATATTAGTCACAAATGATAATTGACACTTTCATATTATAACAAACTTCATAAGCGATTTGATACTAAAGATCTAAAGTTTTTAAACGGTAACGTATTCACCCCCCCCCTCTACGTTTTCACAAAAATCTTAAATGATAGTTACTTCTTTTAGTAAGTATATTGTTGAATATCATGTACAAGACTTAAAATATTTTTTTGCTAAAGAACAAGTACATGAGTTTTATAAAAATAAAAGATGGGTGGCCTTGGTACTATAAAAGATACGACAGATGGTTGCGTTTGCTTTATAAAAATATTCATTTTATCCCCTCAAGTTCTCAAAGTACTTCAAATTAACACATATGTTAAGATATACTAATTTATAATACAACTTGATTACTCTTATGAGGGCTTTGTTTAATTCTCTTATTCATGTGAATTTAAGTCATCATTTTCAAACTAACATTTGTCTAAACTGTTATTTTTGGGAAGAAAATACGATTGTTTTAACCTATATATTATGTCAATAATTTAATTATAGTGTGCATGTTAACTTAATACTCTTTTACAAAAATAGAATGAGCCTTGGATATCTAAGAGCTTAAGTTAGTATAGGATCATTTTAGGGACTGTTTGATAAAAATGTACTATTAAGTGCTGAACAAATCAAAGCTGCTGAATAATTCAAATGTGCTGAATGAGCATGCTTCTGAATTAAAAAACTGTTTGATAAATGTTCAGAATATTGTTTATGAATAAATGAAAATTACCATTTTAACCTCAAATGTCGTTAATTTTAGATGAAAGATGTTGATTAATAATGTTCATTTGTTGAACCTATAATGTAAATAATGAATGTATAACAAAATAATAATAATAATAATAATAATAATAATAGTAATAATAATAATAATAATATAAATTTAAAAAATTAGTTTAACGTAGTTATATTTTAACAATTACATCATATTAGTTGTCAAAGAAATATATAGACAATCACTTGGTTCAGTTTCATACTATCACTAAGATTTTAAAAGTGTTGTGATGACCAGGTTGTTGGTCGCTTTATGCATCGATTCCATCACCCATTTCCAAATTAAATACGTAGTAAGTAGAACAGTATGATAGAGACAGTATGATAGAGACGTATAACATTAGGGTATTTGGGTAAATAAGAGGCCCACTGAATCATTTTGCTCACTCTCTCACTCAAAATCGGTCAGCACACCTTCTATCATTCAGTTGCCATTTTTTTAATCTGCCAAACATGCTGACCGATTAATTTATATATACTCAGCACTGAATTATTTCATTCAGCATTAATCAAACACACCCTTAGCCATAATGTTGGTTATTTATAAAAAAAATTATTGGTAACGATCGTGTAGGAGATCTTTTGACATTAGTATTGTTTAGGCGTCAATTCAGGTCGTGGTTAGAAGATGCGCGTTCATTGGGTTTCCTAGTAGTCTTCGTAAGCCGTATTTTTCCTCGCTCTTCCTACCGATTAAGGTGAGTTCATGGCCCCTACTTTACTTGTTTTAAACCATTTCGGGGTGAGAATACATGCACACTTTACTTATTCGATTTACTCGAACTCTTTACACAAATTACTCTCATACATCATTCAATTACTCGGGAACATTTTCTGCTTTGCTTAATACTAATTTGATTATTTGAATGCAATACTATTTACTCATTACCTACTTCATCCTTAGTCATGGATACAAGTGCAAAATTTTAAACTATTTACTGACTGCCTAAGTTAGGAACCGATAGCTACATTGCTTGGGTACGTAGACACCTACATATCTTGGGGTACTTAGATGCCTACATTGCTTGGGTGCGTAGACACCTACATATCTTTTGTACTTAGATGCCTACATTGCTTGGGTGCGTAGACACCTACATATCTTGGGTACTTAGATGCCTACAATTGCTTGGGTGCGTAGACACCCACACATAGCTAGAAAACTTAAGTTTTCAATGACATGAACTTAGCACAATCAAAATATTTTCCCTAACTTTTTGTATGACCTTATGTTCGATAAAATTTTCATATGTTTTGCTTATGGTCCCACTTTAATGCTTTGTATTAAACCTATGAACTTACCAACCTTTGTGTTAACACTTTTAGCATGTATTTTTAGGTTCTTAAGGCGTTAGCTTACTTTTGGAGGCTTTTGGCATGGCATGACATGGTTATAGGATCACGATACTCTGATATTCATTTGGGACCGTTCAAATTATTTTATTGGGCTTTATTTCCGCACTATTTTGATTAATGTAAAACTAAATCCTTTTTGAAAAATGTGGTGTTTTTATAAAACATATAAGGTAGTCCATTTTCTATACTTTTTGTTGTGTACCAATTGAGTAGCACCCAATGACATTTTCTTCCGCTGCAATTCATTTTTGGGGGTGTTACACATTTGGATGAAACTTAGTCAAACCTTGATGCAACTTTGGTGATGTTTAATGTATGGTAAATGTGGTTTAAGCATTGTTTCTGTATGTCTTTTTGTCTATGTTTTGTTAGCTGACTTTGTACCATAATATTGGTAACTTGTTTGCTGACTTTGACCATCAAAAGTCAACTGATGTAATTGATCATCAAAAGTTAACTGACTTTGACCATCAAAAGTAAACTAATGTACAATATGTGGTCTTTGCTGATAGTTAAAGGGAGTGTTTGAGTAATACAGTTTGACTTGCTAAAGTAAAACTACATTAGGCTTCTAAATCCACACTGGAAATGTATCCAATGCAATTAAAGGGGGGTGTTTGCAACATTACCAATTCAGTTGGTAATGCTGTTGTATGACCTCATTAGGTTGCATGTGTCAAACTGACTTTTTAATATCAATCAACATTTTGAATTTTTAATGTCAAACTCTATTAGGCCTCATTAGACTACATATCTAAAATGTCATTTCCTTTTATCCTAATGCGGTTTGACTTTCTAAAGTATGCCATATTCTAATGTAGGTTGACAGTCCAAGTTAAATTGGGTGTTTTGATATGACTGATTGATTGTATATCGAATGCAGTTTGACTTTCTAAAGTCAAACTGCATTAAGCTTCCAAATAAAATGTTTTTATGATTGGGCAGTTTAGAGCGTGTTTGACTAATAAAAGTCAATCATACAAATATAGTGGTATACACATATATGAATGGACATATTAGAGTGTGTTTGACATGATGGAAGTCAAACATACCAACTTAATTGCAAATATTGTAAAGACTAGGCAATTTCAAACTAATATGTATAGCAAAACACATCAACTTAATTGCAAATATTGTAAATAATAGGCAGTTCCAAACTAATCCATTTATGCCATAACCATGTTCTTACAACCAAAACACATACAACTTAATTGCAAATATTGTTTTTAGCATATTCTAGAACCACCATTTGATACAACTCCAAGTACATAACTATGATAGAACCACCATTAACACTGTCTCCTTTTGCTGTTGGTTCATCCCACTTTACTAGAACCGAAACATCCCCTTTCATTTTTTTTCTTATTGAGATGTTCAAACAAAGCTTCAAGATTTGTTATCCTCATTTTCAAAAATCTTCAAGTTTTGATAACTTGCTATCCGCAGGCTCTTGCTTCTCCTCAATCTTTCTTCCACTAACAAGGTCTTTCCCACTTCCACCACTACCACCCAACATCTTTTGGTAGTAATCTTTTCTCCTCAGCCATTTCATAATAACATCTCTCATTTCCTTAGATATGTTCTTATAAGAACCATATTGAGCAAAAATTTAATCGCCAAATGTATTAAGAACTTAATTAAAGAGTGGTAGGTTCAATAAAACTTTTGACAACTCCTCTTACGACATGTGATCAACCTTAGTATACAAAGCTTTCCTGTTATCATTTTATGCTATTGCTACTGTTTGGGTTTGTTTGAGTTTTGTGTACCGAATAGAAGTTAGGGTTGGGTTATATGTGTTTTGTTGCAAATTGGGGATTGCGGTTATGCGTGTTTTGGGGGAAATTGGGGTGGGTTGATGTTATTTAGGGTTTTATCCAATTGAAGAGAGAGGGAAACAGTAAAAGGTATTGGGTTACGCAAATTTGATTTGGTTATTATTAACTAAGGTTTGGGAAAAAATAAATTGCCTATTATGCCTTTTTGCCAAAACAATTAAACGAGATTTTTGACTAAGAAAATAACAGTCAAAAGGACTCGCTTAAAAAAAAAAAAAAAAAAAAAAAACCTTAGAGAAAAGGACTCATGACGACAAAAAGCTAAGATAACATGTTTTTGGACAAGTTTAAAGACGAGAAGATGTATTTTATTGTTAATATAAAAAAAACTGATTAGCCCAATATATATATCTAAAGCCCTAGAACAAAGACGTCAGTTGTTTTGTACGAAGAAGAATCGGAGGAGCTGCAGCAAATTGCGAAGACGAAGGTAATGAATGCTAACTATATTCTTATTTGAAATCCAGTATTTGTTTCTTTCCTATCACTTGTTATATATTTTAGGGCTTTTTTTAATTGCTGAATGTTTATGGATGCAGGTGTAGTAATCATGCCGGACACTCATGCCCTAGTTAGCGATTTCTTAAACAAGCTTAAGAAACGGTTTGTCCTTTTCTTAATTACTTCCTTCACCTTCACTAGTCTTTTTTATTTATTATTACTCGTTGATGCAGTAAAATTGAGGGGTCAAAAGCTGCTGCTAAGTTGACCGCAGAGCTTCTCCGCACGGTCATATCGCAGCAGAGACTTCCAAACACTAATCAAGCTGCCGCACTTATTCATGCCATTAAGGCTATTGGCGAACAACTTACTGCTGCTAACCCCGTTGGTTAGTCACTTACTCTTTTTTGTATTAGATTACTTGTATTTGTTTAATTGGACACTCTAATGTATTTCACCATTCATAAGCAGTTTAAAATTCCAAAAAAGTATGCATGCATCAGATGCCACTTGGTAGGGTTTTATGAGCGGGCTAAATGGCCACTTGCTGATGAAAAGCCAATTAGGAAGTCGTGTGTCTAGTTTGTGGTTAGGTTTTGGGAATCATATAAATACAATACGCACGTAATGATACTAAATGATCATAAAATGTAAGCTAATTCTAATGAATTTGAAGTTTCGATTTCACAATATTTGTGCTGGCGTGAATTACCTAGTATGGAATAAAATACTGTCTTACATGCTTATATTTTTCAAATTCTGTATGAATGAATTTCATTGCAGAACTTGCTGTTGGTAATATTGTAAGGCGTGTACTACATATCATTAGGGAGGAAGATCTCTCACTCACAACAGCTTCTATTGGTGGGTTGAACTTACAAGCCTTGAGTGATGATGAAGACAATGTTGACCGAGATGATCAACCAGTTCTATCAGCTGCTGCTGTTGCTGCTGCAGCTAGAAGCACTCTGAGACCTCCTGCCTTGCAGACTCTTATAGAAGACGTGTCTCACTCTGCAGCTATTCATCACTCTTCCTCTTCCGCTGGTGATTCTGAAGAAAAGACAAAATGTTAGGTCTTCAAAACTTTTTGGGAACTTCTCACTTTGGGTATATATGGTTTGTTACTGAATGTTTGATTATTCTGCAGCTACTGATAAAAATTCAAGGATTCGAAAGCTAAAGCATAATGTAATTGAGACTGTCAATGAGCTTATTGAAGATATTGCCACCTGTCATGAATCGATAGCAGAACAAGCAGTGGAGCATATTCACCATAAGTAATTTTTTTTTCTTGCATGCTATTTCTATATTCACTCTTTAATTTATATTGGTGGATATATTACTTATTTGAAGGTTATAACGTGATCTGAATAATCTCCAAACATCATACAATAATTTAGTATCAACGAATTGCAGCTAACATAAAATTATAGAATTATAATCATTTTTTTTAAACCAGTATGTAGGTTACTCAAAAGCTCTGTTACAACCTTGTAGGAACATTTTACTAATAAAGATAGATGAGGTGATTGTGGAATTGTGCTACTCTGTTTTGTTGCCCATTATTTCAAAAAATAACAGTCATATGTACCCTATTAATATTTACGCACTAACTTCTTGACTTGCGATTACACCGTGTCAACATAGAGATGCACCTTGTAGGTTAAGCACTGAAGGTCTCTTGAATAAAAAGCCTTCACTTTGAAACTTATACTTTAAGGACACTAGAATTCTCAGTTGGATGTAGCTGACCTGCTTGTAGATTAGACCATAATTTATTTGTAGTTTTTCCTAATATTAGGTTACCTTATAGACAAAACAAGGAGGATGTGGGATGTTAGAAGAAGATTTTTGTAAGTTAACAAAATAATTGGTACCAACTCCCTCAACCAATACAGCGTCTCCATCTATATGACAAGCACTTGGATGTTGCATGTTGAAACTAGTTGCAGGGTAGTAAACTGTTTCACCTTTCAAGCACATATAAGACACTTCTTCAGATAGGCGGGCTGTCCATCATATAGAAGACCAGCACCTGGATGTTGAATATTGGTAGATGCATTCGTAGTAAATGTATTATGGAGCAGTTTTTATTTCTATATACGCTTACAAGTTTAAGCACACATTTTATGTCTTCTAGATTTTAATATTTAGTGAGTTCCTCTAATATTAAACACATTCTTTTATCCTTGATTATTAACATGGTATGAAGACCATCACTTAAATCATCGAACCATAGCCTCATGTAAGATAGCTTTTAGCAGCGCTAGGTACGTTGTTGTGCAACAATGCCTTCTTTTATGGACATGCCCATGCTGGCCCTGCTATCAACTAGCAGTAGCCACTATAACTCACCTTCATTATCCATGATCCAGTTTAAAGTTGTCTCAAACTCAGCACTTCTGTTTTTAAACTCTGGGTACCTCAAATCTAAATATCTAATGTATCCAGACATGATGATCAAGGATTGTTGCTTCATACTCATATCCTTTGTTGATCTGTCTTATTGTGTCATCATGTTTGACGTGCCGTTTCTCGTTGATTATCTTGAGATGAAGTCGATATCAGATTTGTGTTACTTCACCCTGTCATTGCTGATCTCCACTGACATAATTGTTGACATCTGCTCTATGTATTATGCGACTTGTATCAATTTTGTAACAAACTCTGATGCAATCAATTTGCTTTTGTCTGTTATGTGTAGATATATTACCTCGCATTGTCATTTTGAGTAATGTTATATTCGCCTGAATATATTCCTACTCTTCCTCCCAATGGTATGAATTTCCCACTTTAAAAAATTAACGATAGAGAGGAAGGAAAGAGAACTGGTTGATACCATCTTTGCATGGTTAGGAGGATTAATCAGGAAGAAATATCATTTCCATTTTGTAATGCTATAGCTACTTTGCTTATGTTACAGTGATTTTGGAAGTTCTGTGGCTTACCCTTGTATCTAGGAGTGTCATTCGGGTTGGATATCAGGTTATTCAAAGATGAGGTCGGGTAATTCAGATATCAGCATATGGAACCAGTCAAAGCAGTAATGTACGCGGGTTAATGAACGTGTCTATATTCTAGGCCCGTGGTTGAGATATAACACACGTATAGCTTTTAACTTCAAAGGGACTAATAGACCGGCCGATATAGCAGTTAGCTCACTAGCAATCCTAACTCAATACCTGATTATATATTTATAAAAGAGAAAAAAAAAAAAAAAAAAAAAAAAAAAGAAGAACAAAGAAAAGCAAAACAAGTTTTTCTATTATGTGCATTACCACTAGGCCACTTTGGTGATGCTTAGTTTGTTTGTTCCACTTCACCTTACAATGCTTATTATTTCATAAGTACCCTTTTCTTGAAGCTGTATGGTTTTGATTTTCATCTGTTAGCTATGATCGTTGTTCTAAATTCTTAGTAACATTTATGTCGTGGTTAATGACCCCATGAAACCATTTTGTTTTTTACTCACCTGAGTGGCGACAAAGCATGATTTAACTCTAACATTGATACATACAATGACTTATGAACATGAACTTTACTTTGTAGGGCTTAGATGTTATAGCCAGTTATGACTTAACAGTAAGATAAGGCAATCCTGGATGATATATTGGCAATGTTAGATCGATCTATTCGATGAAGGATCAACATTTAAATTCCTTCAAAAACATATATGCTTTTCATCTGCTAATTTATTGCTACATAAATTGATTTGTTAAAAGATTGATTACAGAGTGTTTAATTTTATTAATTATTTGCAGTGAGGTGATACTGACCTTAGGCAGTTCGGGAACTGTAATCGAATTTCTTTGTGCCGCTAAGGAGAAAAAGAGATCTTTTCGGGTTTTTGTAGCAGAGGGTGCTCCAAGGTTTGTGTTCGACAACTCGTAGATATCAAGGCTATACTCAAAAACATAAAAAATTTCCCCGCTCTCTATTCTAATGTGTTATGTTTGTTACAACTCAAGTAGATATCAAGGGCATACTCTAGCAAAAGAACTGGTCGCTAGGGGACTACAAACTACAGTAATCACTGATTCTGCTGTATTTGCAATGATTTCCCGTGTGAACATGGTAAGCCACTACTTTAATTGCTTATATTTTCATGTTTGTGTAGTCTGATTTTTGAGCAATGTTAGGTTATTGTTGGGGCTCATGCGGTCATGGCTAATGGTGGGGTGATAGCTCCTGTTGGGTTAAACATGGTTGCACTAGCAGCTCAAAGGCATGCTGTTCCTTTTGTTGTTCTTGCAGGCATTCACAAGGTAACTATAAATCTGTGGGTCCAATTGTTTTTTGAATTCAGCACAGGCTTAATGTGGTATGGTTGTAGAACTGCTAAATAGTCATATTGGTTTTTTGGACATGAAAGGAGTGAAATAGTTTATGGTAATGGGGATTAGTGCAATGTTCTGTTGTTATTATTGACTTTCTTTTCTAAAAGTTTACCGGTGCTCTAGTTTTCAGTTATACAAGAATTGTTATCGCTGTTGGGACTTTTGGGGCTCACAGCATCAAAGTAGTAAGCAATTAGAGTCGGCAAAATTGGTGGGTTAGGTGCACAGTTTTTCTTATTGTGTGTCGAAACGGGTTGGGTTGAGTTGACGTACAAAAACTATGTAAGTACAAAAATATTTGATATTTTATAACAGAATCATTTAGGAGGCTCTAAGTATTAGAAATACACTTTGGGTGATTTAGAACCAGTTTGGGCACTTTGGCTTGTTTCTCTCTTTGCTAAGTTATTTGATTTGACCAGTTAGAGATAAAACATAACCCAGACCCGTATAAATGATTTAGAGTTGCTACATCTGCAAACAAGTGTCACTGTTATATACCTTACTTTACTTTGAAAAAAATGGTTGATCAAATACAAGATCCTAATGATGAAGAGATGAAGCAAAATAAGTGTCTAGTTTCCTATTTTGTACTTTAAAAAAAAGTGTCCACATCTATATTTTTTGGCTGTCCCAAAATAAGTGTCTACTTTCCTATCACAATGCTGTGGTTGGACATTTTTATAACACTGCATTTTCAAAGTTGTCGTTTATTTTGGGAAGGTGTGTGTTAATTTGAGAATGTTTCTGGTCTTGTCGAGGTCCAGGATCCATGATGTACTGGTACTGTTTTTTTAAACAATAGAGTATGATTTGGGATGACATTACTAAGAAGCACGATACATAGATACTAACATATCAATAACGGATTACCTATATTTTCAAGTGTACATTATACTGTTTTGCAAACGCAATAATCATATAGTCTCCTTCCGAATGCAAAGCCAAGCACCCTCTTAATCGGCCCACTTTTATGAAATACATTGTGAATCAACAAAATGTATGGTTGTAGTCATGGATATTGATAATGTGCAATTCCGCCGCTAAAGTTAGCTCTTTGCTTCATGAAATTACAATTTAGTTTCAATAATAATAACCAAAACGGTTTCTAAGAAACTGATGGCAAGCACCGACTACAAAGAGCGAACTTCTTTTCAATTGTCTAATGGTTGTTTTGTGCAAAATGACAGTTGTGCCCCTTGTATCCTCATAACCCAGAGGTCTTACTGAATGAGCTCAAGTCCCCATCTGAGTTGCTGGACTTCGGGGAGTTCTCAGATTGCATGGATTTTGGTACTGGCACCGGTTCCCTCTTCTTCAGGTTGTAAACCCTGCATTTGACTATGTCCCTCCAAAGCTCGTCAGCCTATTTATCACTGATACGTAAGTTCACCTGTCAATGTAGGTCAATTAGAAGAGATAAGTTTTACCCATTTACATAGATGGAGGGATTTGGTTTTGTTTTGTCTCACACTAGTCAAGTATTTTGTATAGCTAAAACGGGAATGGGTGAACCTCATCCAAACTCTTAATTGTTTTATTTCTTTTGCATTTCACCCTCTAAATCGTTTTATAAAAAAATTCGATTACTATTGTAATTAGTGTTTTTTGTAATCATAATTAATGATTTTGAATTGTTATTTTTATATTAAAAAATTGGCATAAAAGTGTGGAAGATGGTATTCTCCCTCATACCTAAACTGTATAATTTGGCATCTAAAGTTCTAAATTAATATACCTTCTCGTATAAAACAAAACTTTGAATTTTCATCAGTATTTTGATTGTCGTATAAACCGAAACTTTGAATTTTTATGAGTATTTTGATTACTAATTTACGTTAATTATCGCGAATCCATCTCATTGCAGCGGAGGGCATAATCCATCATACATGTACCGCCTAATTGCAGATTACTACTCTGCTAATGATTTGGTCTTGCAACAGAGGCCAACTTCTTGAGACTGTTTTATCCTTGTTTGTTTCATTTCATGAGTAAGTCATTCTTGTGCCTTATCTTTGTTTAATGTTGTTACTTTTTAACATATCCATTTGGTAACGGAATGGAATGGGCGGGGGTAATGGAATAACCAAAGTAATATAATAAAAGCATCACATTCCATTTTCACGTCGTTGGCCTGTGGGAAGGGAACATGTTTTTATATAAATTTTCTATACTAGCGGCACTGTGTTATTTTACTATTGCTTTTTCGATGTACCAATGATACAAATCAAGCATAACTAAAGCCCACTAAAACCTCAAATAAGATTGTAATAAAAAAAAAATGTTTTCTAGTTACTATGTAAAACAATTTTTTTTTATTTAATTAATGGTAATGATAAACCGGGACTGTACATTGTCATTCCAGGGTGGAATTGTGCACCATGAAATGAAAATCAACTGAGTAGGATTCCCATTCCTCTTAAGAATAGTCCATTCCATTCTATTAGACAATTTTTTTTTCATTCATTCTAATAGAACTGACCATTCTATTCCTCCTCTAATTCCATCGTACAAAATGCTACAGACCTGTTTTATTGTGAACATCAAGTTTCTGGATGCTACTGCCTCGGGATCGGTTGGTGGGAAGAACTTTGAATATACAGTAGGAGTGCTTGTATATCGAATTGTGGGTTCAGTGGACACGAGTAATGGGAGTGTAACAGTTTTGAACAGGCTAAAGCCGCTAAAAGGAACCTCTTGTACTGATCAATGAGAAGATTGAATGAAAACAATGGTAACATTTGTACGAGGTTAATAATACCATATGCTATTCATTTAGATAATATGGTTGCATGCATTTCTGTCTAGCGTTACCATGAGTTGTTGCATTTTGGCTCCTACCTTATATTTTTCAGCCGATGAAGCACTTCTATGGTTCTATTTGTGAGTATATGTGGTATATCGATGAGTAGAGGTGCAATATTGGCTGGTTGGATGTGTTGGTTAACAGGTAAATCGGGCTGGTTTGGGTAGACCAGGAGCACTTTTGTCCTTATATTTTCATAATAATCCTAGTAATTTGAATAGAACAGTTGAGGATGCGTAAAAATAGTTGCAGATATGAAGATTTTTGTAAAGTTTTACTTGGTCGACCATTTTAATCACTTCTCTTTCTGATAATCTGTTCTGGAGTTTAAACATAACTCAAATTGGCCTATTTGATAAATAAATGGTTTGAAATTGGACAACAAGTTTTTTGAAGTTAGACCTTAAAGAGATGTGCATATATAGCGAGAGGACTTCCCCATTGTCCTGGACATCTTTTAACGATATATTACTTACGAACATGTTTATTATGCTGTCAAATACAACAGTGGAGAGATTAAGACTCCAATAGCTAACCATAATAAAAAAAGGACAAGATATTCCCACACTCCCTAGTTTTCTTTTATTCTTTTTTCCGTTTTTTGTTTTTGTTTTTTTTTTTGTTTTTGTTTTTTGTTTTTTTTTTGTAATGTTTTTTTGTGTTTATATGTATTCGTCTAATGTGTGTGTGTGTTTTTTTTTAATTAAACAACAACAATAGCACGTTAAACATTAACACATTAAACAACTACAACAAGTCAACAACTGTTATTATTATTCAATTAAACAACAACATTAACACATTATTTAAAAAACAAAGACCTACTACATACGAAGATTATTTATGCTATCTATAAGATTATGGAGCATTGACCCGACCGATACGCGTGATCCTCGTGATTCCTCGCTAATTCCGGTGACGCTTCATGTTTTTATTCTTGTCATCAACATCTTGTTTTGAGACAATAACATCTTGTTTTGAGACAATAACATCTTATTTCTTGTTTCAAGTCGGTCAATCTTATTATCTTTACCACGCATTTGAAGATCTGCGTTGAAAGAAGGCCGACTAAAGTACTTGTTTTGAAAAGCAGCCTTCCACGTAAAGTATACACACCAATAGACAATAATCATCTGTTCCTGCCTGTTACATGTTAAAAAAATTATTAGAAATGTATTCTTAACAAACAAATTATTTACATATTTACAATATTAAGCAAACGTAATTATTTACCACTGAATAAGGACATGCATAATACGGTTGCCCATTATTAGCTTCTGTACAAGATGTCCTTTCTATAATTAATCCTCTCCGACAGCGACACAAGAAAGGATTTTTTGTTCCACCTGGCCAAAGAATTTGCATAATAATTTACAACATAAATCTGTAATGTTATTATTAATTTAAATAAACTTTCAGTCATTTACTATGTTTTGTCGGTGTCATAATACAAATAGTTATTTACAACATAAATCAGTAATCATTCAGTATGTTTTGTCGGTATAATTAATTACAACATAAATCAGTAACTTATTTACTATGTTTGTCTTTGTCTAATCTCAGTATACATTAGTACTCGATCAGAATATAAAGCTGCCCTTGGGCTGCATTGTCAAGTCTGTACGCCCCCCATTGTGGGTGAGTATCCGGAAGTGGTGAATTTCCGTCTAGCGTCAGATAAATGAAGTGAGCACAAGCGTCTTCCCCCACACGGACAATCACAAGGGGGTCAATTCCTTGTGATAAATTTGGACCGGAAAAGAGTGGAAAACATGTATAACTTTGTCATTCGGATATGAATACAACAAACCGGTTAATCAGTGAAGCAATAACCAACCCCATGTTTGGCATAGTCATCCACTTATCCTGCGGTGCAAATCCATCACCGAACCAATATGTTGATCTCCGAATTTGGTTAAAGTCATCTTGCAACCACATACTTATGTAATATTCATTCCGGTTGTCTAACTCGTTCTATAACAAACGTCGAATATCGCCCACATATCTTCGTGGAGACCAATACCGTGGGCAACGCACCGAAACCCACAATTTCCATCACCTCGCACATTATAAATACTTATGATGTATTGATGGAATAACTCTGGAATCCGGTCCATCATATAATTGCTAACTTCATCTCCAATGTATAACCTGTGTCTTATAGTTTGTTGAACTCTGGGACCCATGTAAGAACTATGTCTCGCAGGTTCTTTGTTAAAGTCCCGGACTTTTGTAGATCTTGAATTTGTGCTTCTTCGGTGATCTATGGTTGGTACTTCATTCAAGTCTGGGAATTTTGTAGCCTTGGACTTTTTGTCCTTTTCGCTCGGACGTCCACATGTACTTTTGTGAACAACAGGTTCAAGTATATCAACAGATTCAGGTTGGTATATCCCTCTCACATTCTTTAACAAATTCTTCTTGATAAACGACGACGCTTTGCTAAAAACATTCTTGAATTGCCGCATCTCATTTTTAAAAGAAGGATCATCTTCAGGTTCACAAGAAGGACCATCTTCAGGCGTAGGATTATTGATAATAGGCCACGGAACAGATAGGGTTCTCCAAAAAATATCAATTCTTTCCAGTGGAATGGCCCATACTGCATTCATTAAAAGTGACTTATATAAATTACTGATATTAATGGGGAAAATAACTTGATAGTCATAAATTTTATCGACTTACCACGAATTCGATAGTAAAGCATTTCATGAAAGCACGGTAGTCCATAAATTGACCGCAACTGATGAGTACAATCTTCTGCGACGATCGTCATTTAGAGTTCATCGAACATGAGTTCCAAAGTATATTTGGAAACTTTATACCACAATTATGCAAATAGTGGTATATTACATTTATTCATTTTCTCGTTTATGCTTCTATTAAAAGATTCTTTTATCGCATTTTCTTGCAAAATGAGAATCTTATCGATCGAACTCAACAACGTGTCTAAGTTGGACTGTGTGCTACCCAAGTATGATTTCAACAACGCGTGTTAACTCTCAACTCTGCATGTTGTTGATCGCCGAGTGCGATATTGATCGGTAATAAACGAGATATACATGTCGCATAATCTTGTACCATTATTCAGATACTCGATATATCCGAAAAACAATGAATTAATAAAAGTCATTCGGTGCTTATTTATTAAATAATAAAACAATGAATTAATAATTAAGTACCCGCATGGTTGACTAATAGCTGTTGTAGGTTTTCATAATAATGCTCGAATATGGCGCGGGTCAGAGCTTTGACCATCCAATCCCATGTCCAAAAAATGGACTCATACTCCTTTACTGAATTGCATTTATTTATGCAATTCTTAAGCACATTTATATTAATATGCCATCGACAGAGTAATTTGTTTGCGTTCGGGAATTCTTGTCTGCATGCCCTAACCAACGCTAAATTTCTGTCAGTGATGATAACACGAGGGTAATAATTTTCGTTTATCACCTTCTTCACACATTGCAATACCCATCGAAAATTAGGCCCTTTTTCTTGGTTTAAAAAGCTAAACGCCATTGAAAATGTTTTATTTGTTGAAGTTACTCCGATAATTTCCATAAATGGCAATTTAAACAACGTGGTATTGTATGTGGAGTCCATTAGCATGATTTCAGGGAATGTACACCATATAGCATATGACGTGGGGTGAACGAAAAACAGTTCCTCAAGCTCATTATGCTCATTTACCCTCTTGTAATATGTATACCCTGAATGCATCAAATGTGAGTAAAGGACTTGGATTGGAGTTCTATCACCTATAATGGCTCCTCGGATCTTAGCTTGTGCGTTATATATAGTTCTTAGGCTAGACACATGTTAGCCTTAATAGTTTTTATTAGAAGTGATGGTCATTCACATTTAGGAACTTTATATCGTGTGTTAGATATCGTGATAGAATAGTCAACGGGCTCGTGGATTGGACTAAGCTAAATGGGTACTAGTTATGTTAAGCTTGCCTTTTATCCAATCCAACCCATGTCCAACCCACAAAGCCCATAGAAAGCCTTTTAGGGCATCATGTTACTTGTACTATATAAACCCCTCAAAGTCTCATTTGAGGGGTGTGCTTGAGTGTGTGTGTGTGTGTGTTTCTTTGGAATAAAGTTTCCTTTCTTATCTCTTTCTCTCTAAACATATACACGATCTATACATCAAGTCACCAAGTTCTTTTCTTCATCTTTCTCATACGCATAGCGTAACTGTTGTGGTTTACGCATAAAGTGTGTTTGTGTCTAACGTTGTGATAAGGTATACGTGATAAAAGGGGATTAACAACACATTATCCGGATTACGCTCCTTTATTGACAAAAGTATACGACGTGGTTGTACGTTATACTCTGTCAATTGTTTCACCAAACCGAACTCATCATCGTTTAATAGCATTGCATATGGGAAACCATGCAACGACTCTGCCAAATCATGATTATGCCTATCATCCTTCACCCTCAAAATCCAAAAATATTTTGTTTTATGATATTTCGCCACTAATTTGAATGGAAAATCGGTTTTAGAGGTACTTGTTTGCCGTTGTTCAGTACCTTCATACTCATACTTCCCACCCTTTGAACACCCATAATTGATTTCATACAACCACCCCTTTTCTGATTTGGTTCTTATTTTAACAATGACAAAACCGAGCCCCGAGCTATATTTTTCACCCAATCGCCATCGCCTCGTCGAGCTTAACGCCTAAAAATATGCAAAAGTCATAATAAGTAATTAATATAAACGTTTTACAAATGATATTTTATATCCGGTTCCCACCCACAGTTTTACAAAAAATTAACAACTTTTATATTTTTTTTACAACTTTTTTACTTTTATTTTTTACCATAAAAATAACAACTTTTATTATTTTTACAAAAAAATTACAACTTTTATCTTATTACAACAAAAATTACAACTTTTATGTTATTACAACAAAATTACAAATTTTATTTTTTTACAAAAAAAATAACAACATTTATTATTTTTTACAAATAAATTACAACTTTTTTTACAACTTTAAAAAAACTTTTAATTTTACATTATACTAAGTTTGCCAAAAAAAAGGTAAAAAAATAAATAAAAAAAGGCGTTCAAAACGCGTTTCTCTCTCTCTCTCTCTCTCTCATATTATTCTCTCTGACTCAATCATATCACTCGCTCTCTCTCTCAATTACTCATCACTCGTCTCTCATTTCTCTCTCTAACTAAAATTCTCTCTCTTTTTTAGATCTAACAAGTAAAAAACCACTTGTTAGATCTTGGTTAGAAACCACTTGTGATATGTGGTGATAGTTTCTTGGCGATGCTGAATCTGTGGTTGATGGTGATGGTGAATCTGTGGTTGATACTACTTGTTAGATCTAAACAGTGGTTGATACTACTTGTTAGATCTAAACAGATCTGTTTTTTGTGGGAATATCTTGTTCCTTTTTAGATATGTGGTGATGGTGGTTCTTTTTAGATCTGTGGTGTGGTTTAGATCTTTTTTTATCTGTGGTTCTTTTAAGATCTGATCATTTTTCTGGTGTTGGATCAATTTTCGCTAGAAAACTTTTGAAAACTTGGTTGATCTTTTAGATCTAACTAAAAAACGATTTTTATGACTTGTTAGATTTTTAGATGGGTTAAGGTACACAAAAGTCACTAAAGTTTACACAAAATTTGTCCTAAGTTACTATAGTTTCATTTTGGTCATCCAGATTACCCATGTTAACGGGTTTGTTAATTAGGTCTCTATACGTTTAAAAGTGCTACGCTAAGGTTATTGAGTGGAGTGGTTACCGGCTACCAACCCGTCACCTATGCCACATGGGCAGACAAACTTTCCACCTCATGTACACGTTGGTTTTCCACTACCTACACAATTTTTTATATACCCGTTATTTTATTTAAGGGTACACAAGTTTTCCCCCAAATCAAATTTAGGGTTTCACAAACCCTTTCTTCCACAATGAATGTGCTTTGTGGCTGTGGTGAAGTTGCAAGGTTGCAAACATCATGGACACAGAATAACCTCGCAAGAAGATTTCTTGGTTGCCCCAACTTTTTGGATCCAACAACAAATTGTAACTTTTTCAGATGGGTTGATTCCCCATTACCAAACCGTTGGTATCAAACAAGGATGGTTGAGCTGGATATGAGTGTGATTAATTATCGACAAGAGCTTCTTCAAGTAAACAATCAACTGTCTCGATCTACCTTCTACAATCGGGTGTTGATTGTGTTGATTGTTAGCATTTTAGTCATTAGTTTTCTTTAGGTTTGTTAATCTAGTATGGCAGGTTAGGTTTAAGGTTCTTTTGGCTTGTGATGGTAGTTTGGTAAGATGTGGTATGATGGTGTAAGGTCTTTTGGTTTGTAAGGTTCTTTTGGTATGTGATGGTTTGTTTGGTTAGCTGTGGTATGAGTATGATGGTGTAAGGTCTGTTGTATATAAGTAATGAAATGTTGGTTTTTATGGTTAAATCACTCTTGTATTTTAGATTTGATGTAATGTTGGTTTACTCTTGTTTACATTTCTAACTACTGATGATATGTAATAAAAAAATAAGACAACATCAAATTACATAACATAAACTGGATACCATTCATTTACCAGTCATACAGAATCCAGGATTACACAAAATAACTTGTTAGGAATTAGAAAATTCCATAGTGAAGAGTCGGTCACCCCAAATGTTATCTAGCTTAAGTTAGCTCGTAGACTTGTCGTTAGTTTCATTATTTAGTAGTTTATTTATTAGTTTGTAGCGTAGTATAGTTTAGTGCAACACCGTGGAGGAAGGACGGGTCTTTACCCATCGTATCCCCGATCCACAGCCGATAGGAGGTCGTGTATTTGTAGTATAAATACCCTTCCATCCATGGAAGGGTGGTGCTCAATTCAATCTAACCTTTCATTTGTGTAAACCTCTAGCAAGAACACCCTCTCTCTAACTTTCTCTCTAAAATGGTAAACATGTATTTTGATCATCCAAGACCACCCGAATCATCAACACAATAATATTTGGATCCTAACAATTGGTATCAGAGAGCCAAGGTTTTATTGTTTTGATGATTCATATGGTATTTTTCATGGTTCGGTCTATGAGGCTGGTTTGGTTTGTTGTTATTACATGTTTTAAAATGGTTTTTGTTTACTGTTTTAATGGTCAGAATGGTTGTGGTTGTATTTGGGTAAACAGTTTAGTGATTCTAACATGTGTCCAAGTCTGTTTTTGTTTTGTCCAAGTTCTATATATGTACACTTTGTCCAAAATATGCTTTGTCCAAAATTTGAATATCTTGTCATATATGTTTTGTCAACATGGGTCAAAAGGTCTTCGAATAACAGATCTTTCTGGGTAAATGATGCAAACTGTGACATTTTTCTGGGTAAAAGGTCTTCAAACTATAGTCAAACTGGCAAAAAGATGCAACTTTATGTCTTATTTTCTGGGTAAGTAAGAAGCTGAACGGAAATATTTGTCGGAAAACTCATCGGAAAACATCCATATTCTTGCTAGCGACTTATCTAAAGTGTCCAGATGCTATGTACCAATAATAGCGACTTGTTCCTTATTTGACTATTGAGTCAAATAAAGTCAATAGCGACTTATTTGTTATGGTTTGAACTTTTGTCAATAAAAATGAAGTGGCGAGTTTTGTGCTAGCGACTAGTCTTTACTAGTTAGCGACTTGTGCTTGAAAATCTTTGGTTAGCGAATTGACTCATGACCCTAGCGACTTGTCACTTAAGGTAGCGACTTGCTTTGAAAAAAAATGGGTAGCGACTTGCTTTGAAAAAATGGGTAGCGACTTGCTTTGAAAAAATGGGTAGCGACTTGTCTTTACAAGTCGTAGCAACTTGTGCTAGCGACTTGTGCTAGAGACCTTGACCGTAGCGACTTGACAGAAAGGATGAAGAAGAAACGACAACAAGACAACAACCACAATATCAAATTAACCAAACATCAATCAAAACTCAATATTAAACAAACAACCACACAATCAGCCACTAATCTAGATCTCAGATTTCTTGTGTGGAATATTCGATCAATAAACAATCAGCCACACAAAGTAAATCCATCATCGATCCATCAATGACTCGATTCTATCAAACATTGTCCTCATCAATCTCAATCATTATTCGGACCTTTCAAAAACTGATATGAAAATGCATGATAATGATCTCAATCCTCTCGTTCCAATATCTACCATATCTTAAATGGTTAATCATTTGAACGAGAAATCATCACTGATCTTTTCTATTGAAAATATCCGAAATCGAATAAAGCAGAAACCATAACAAAACTGTTAAGATCTCTTTCTTTCTTTCGTTGGTTCGTTGGTAAAAAGGAACTAAAGCTCAACAAAAGATTAAAACCTACCTTGGTTTTCGTTTGAAGCTACGTCCATGTAAATCACACCATCCCTGTGGCGTTAATGAAAAGAGCTCATGCCATCCATGTGGTGAGCGTCTTCTATTGATCAATGGATGGTGATGCTTACAAACTTTATGTTGTATTAATCAGATGGTAATGGGTACGGTTTGATCTTTGATTTGATGTATTCAATCTTTCTGGATGTACTCGATTGATATGAATATTATTGGGAGAGTGGTGTATGAAAAGAATGAAAGGGGCGGACTGAAAATGGAGTGTGTGATTAGGGTTTGTCAAAAAAAAAAATCGTGTTTGTGACTGCGTTTGTTATACTGTGAGTTATTTTAGGGTTAGCACTCGTTTTGTGAGTGTTTTATACCCCAAATAATTAGGGTAACTTGCTAAACGAAGATCAGGCTATGTGAGTGGATATGGGCCGTATTATATGTGACTTCATGGGCCTGAATGTGGATGTGGTATTTGTTATTACGTGACTATTATTTAGAAGTGGGCATATATCATTTTTATAGGCTTAAGTTGAATCCAAGTGGCCAATGAATTAAACATACAAGGGCAAGGCTAGGTTCCATTTTATCAATACCTCATAACTCACGTACAAGGATACATGAACTACATAAAATATACGTCGGGCATAAAGTTTTTGAAGATGAGTGTGTATTGGAATTAGTTTCATGGATTTAAATGTGGAGATGGTACTTAGCATAAATGGGCGTGTGTTTTTTTTAAGGTTTAAGTGATGTCAATGCTAAGCCATGAGATTATTGGTAATATTGGAAGTGGAACTTATTTCATGAACCAGAGAGATCTTTATGGGCCATATCCATGAGAGTCAACTATACGAGATGACATGAGTCTTGAAAGTTTTATGTCATTAATGGAGTTTGTGCATTTTTGTGTCTATGTGAGATTTGAGTTTGTTGGATGTTGGTTAGATTTAGTAAGAGATTGGAGTAACAATGACTAAGACCGGATAAGGGCTTGAATTGATATCCGATGCAGTTTGATTTATTTAAAACAATAATTGTATTGGGTATATGTTTTGAACCGGGTCTAGTTAAAGTTGACTACTTGGGCATATCAATGATTAATTTGATGAGATTTGTTAATGAGATTTGGGTTGATGAGAAGAGTTGTTGCACTGTGCAATTTAATACTTTGGGGTATACATTTTCACAAAGAATATTAGGTCAAGGCTAGAAGTGTTTATTGGAAAATGTTGACTACGGGTTGTTTGGACGGTATCTCTTATTTGGATTTGAAGTGAGGTTTTTCGGCACGCTCACTTATTTCATCTTCTTTCTTTCTACCCTTCGCCAAGATGACTTGTTTGGGCATTTATAGAGGGTGATAAAGACTTGGCTATTTAGTTACGTTTGTGATTCTTTCTCGCTTAACCCACAACGTAGCTATCACTCGTGTCTCACGGTCGAGGATACGCCAAGAGGTTTTGTACATTGGGTACACCGTTTCTTCTTCACAAGGATTAGTACAAGTTTAAGTAACTACTCTGGGAATTTTACTTCATGATCAAGTTTGAAATATCGGGTTTACTTCACCATGTTGTGACTACTATAGCCGACAGAATGAGTGAATGATGTGTTTACCGAAGTGTTTTTTGGATGGTTGATGATGTTGTTGATATTGGATAATGAACCGTTGACGAACCACTGCATGTTCCCCTAAAACAGATATTCACCGAAACCAAATTTGTCATAACACATTCAAGCTTACATTGTGTACGGTTTTGTCTTGATTTTGTAAAATCCCGCGAAAGAACCTATTTCTCGGTTTAAATCATAGACTTGTAAAATCCCGTGACAATGGAAACATCCGGGTAATAGTAAAGTGCATTTCCGGATCTATCTTATGGTTTGTTCTTGGTTTTGTAAAATCCCGCGAAAGAAACTATTTCTCGGTTTAAACTATAGAATTGTAAAATCCCGTGATGATGGAGCCATCCCGGAGAAAGGAAAGTGTAATTCGGATCTCATTTGATGTCGCTACTACGGTTTACGCTTCAAGAAGGGATAAAAGGTGTACTTCATGAATTGGATATGTGTTTGGATATTCATCATGGCGGTATGGTTATTACTTGGTTTTACGGGTTATGTGCTTTTACCATGGTCGGATGAAACCATTATCAAAGTTCACTTTAAACGTTAAAGGAGGCTAGATGTGAGCTTTTAATCGAAGATGTGACAACGGAGATAATTCACTATTATTTATTTGAGGTTGAAGTGAAATATCACGGCGAGTGTACTTAGTATCCAAGGTATCGGGATGGTTGGATGAAGATTCTTCAAGATCCTTGTTCGAGCTTATTATCAAAAACGAAGACTTGGAAATCTAGTTATTGTTGGGTGACTTTTACCTCTTCTTTTACCACTTGGGGGAATTGGGCTCTTATCACCTCAAAATAACTATCACTTAAAGGAGTTACGTTGTAGTGCTCAGTGTCACATTCAATTGTGGATTTTCAAGAGGTAATGTACGTCTATTACTTGATGGTTGGTTGGTTGAAGAGTATAGAGTACTTAGAGATTCAAAGGGGCATGAATTCTCGACACCGTTCTTTGTTACTCATGTGCAAGTTTAAGTCACGAGTTTGGGTTGTTCTACTTCAGGGTCAAATTCATCATATTCGGTTTTCTCCATCAGTTGTCACGACAAAGAGCCTACAGAATGATAATGGGGTTGATTACAAGTTTTGCCAAGAGAGTTGAAAAGAGAGAGATTATGACGTATGAACACAAAATGAGAACAAGTTCATGCCTCGTTCTCCAAAGAAAAGAAAAGTGTACGTGTCAAGGCGCTTTATCTTCTCAAGAAGAGAAATCTTCTAATTAATGACCATTCTCATCAACATGCTTCATGCTTTTTCCATGCGCTTAAGAATAAAGTGAACGGGCTACCACCGATTGTTTTCTCATTCCACGTGCTCGATTATAATGAAGATGGCGACATCATGTGCTTATATTGCGGGAGAGAAGTGTGAATAAGAACATTCGGATGATTTTCACTTATTTAGTCAAGAAGAGAAGAAGTGTGATTTTTTTTGCATTGCTGATTGATATTTGAGAATTTAAATGGTCATACGGCTCTTAACTCATGTAATAACCGAGCTTCTTATTATCGGGTCATCTTCACATGGAGTTTTTCTCTTCTAAGAGCCGTTGGTTGACATCTTCACTCGGATTGATGAGTTTATCGACAAAGTGCTTCGGTTAATGCTTCACATATACATCAACATGATGATTCCAAACAATCTCTGTTCTTGTTTGATGTGATTGGTAGTTTGGTATTACCATCTTGTGTGTTCGTTATGCCTTATTGTCGATTTCCTTGATGAACATCTTCTGTTCTTGTTTGATTGGGAGAGATTTTAGTTAAGGGATTTGCAAGATGTAAGTTAATTGGGATGCTTTTTGGTGGGATGCTTTTTGGTGTGAGTTGAAGATGTTAACTATCTATTCCCCAACCGAACAATCTTGAAGAAGGTCGAGTCTGATCTGTTCTACATTTTACGCTACATGTTAGAAGACTAAAGACGAGTTGCATTTAACGATCTAAAGACTTCTTCTTAATCTAGGCATTTATCAAACAGATTGTCGGTTTAGGGAGAGCACTAATTGGGGAATGTGATATGTCGAATTTAATCCCAATTAGACTTGCTCACATTATTCAAAGATGTTGATTCTCACAAAGACTTCAAGTGATCTTCTCAACAAATTTCAAGTATTTGGGCATTCAAAGAGTTGTCGATTCAAGTATCAAAACCAAGCAAGGGGAAGGAGACACGATCTAAACGCGAGTAAACATTGATGAGCTTAATACTTCTAAGTAATTGAAGATATCCCGGAAGACAAATGTTATTACAGAGAAACTCAAGGTTTGACTCATGGCGAGTAAACTTGATGAACTTAATTCTTCTAAGTGATTGAAGATATCCCGGAAAACAAATGTCATGACCGCAGAGAAACTCAAGGTCTTACTCTTCAAAGCGTTTAGTGTTCTTATTCCAACGACGTGGGGAAGTGATGTAAATGAAAGTTTCGAAGATAAAAGAGGTACACTAGTGTGTGATGATCTCGATGTTATCGCAATCATCGGGAGAGAGAATTGTGTACATTGGGGCGCTCAAATGCCTCACTTGAGGGCTTAATCGTGATTTAGAGATATAATCACTTATTCCGGAGTTGACATCCGCAGATTGTCACCCGCAGAGATAATAAGTGACTTGGCCGCTTCTTCAATGTTATCGATTATTTATTCCTTGTGTATTGGTATACTTGGATACTTGAGCTTCATACACGATCATCGGGGAAGAAAAATGTGAACATGGGAGGTGTTTTCATTCCCTCATGATGTGTATTCGGAGAGCTCTTGGATATTGGTGTACTTGGTTCTTGAGCTTCATACACTATCATCGTGGACGAAAGATGTGAACATTGGGAGGTGTTCTTCATTACCCTCATGATGTGTATTCGGAGAGTTCTTGAGCATTATACAAAGAGGTCGATCGCATCAATTCAACTACTTGGGGAATTGTTCTCTTGACACCTTTGGGGATGCATCGCCTGGACTTGATAGTAATGAAATATGAGAAGAAATTTAAAGAGTGGGATGATACGTTGTCGTTCTTGTTGATGATATAACCCGAACAAAGAATCTAGATTATTATTCTTAAAAGGAGCAGCAGGATTTATGATAATGGTGTGCTTCTTTGTGCACCGCTAAAGCAAGCTTGAAATAGAGCTTCAATCGCTCATCTAATTGGATTTTCGGTTTGGGGAAGTCGCCAAAGTCTCTCTTTCTCAAAGGCTTATGTTTTGTCTTCCATTCAAGAGCCTCGATTTGCTTTGGTGGTGAATGTTTAAGAGATGATGACTTCTTTGTTCTACAACGGGTCGCTTGATATCCTTATCTCGGTACTCGTATCATCATCTTCTTTACTATATCATCTTCTCTATCTTTGTATATATTTTCGAAAAGCAAAATACAAAAATATAAAACCAAAGAAACCAAATACAAAATAGAAAACCTCAAAAGAAAATAGAAAAATATAAAACCTTCAAAATCCATAAAAATCGAGAAAATTTCAAAAATACCAAAATATGTTTTCCAAGACATGTCTTCGTATCGATAACATCTACGGTCTTAGAAATGTCATTCAATAATGGCACGGGACCATAGATGAAGTTCGAGCGAGGAGGTGTAAATATTCTTTTCAAAACATGTCACAAATCAAATGGCTTGCGATTATTTCGATCGTAACCCGTGCTTAAACCATGGCTTGCTATTATTTCAGATAGCAACCCGTTCTTCAAGGATGGAAAGTGTTGCGCTAAACAATTTTCAAATATTTCGTGCACTTATCCTAAAACATTATGAGGAAAGTATGTCGAAGGACTGCTGTTCCTACTCAAATATTTTTCCGTCTAAAATTCTTCAGAAAAATATTTGTTTTAACAAAATGGTGGTAAATGAGTTGCTTAAAAAATCAATCAGATTCAGAGTTTTTGTGAAAATTGAAAACTCAATCAATGACTTCAGCGCTTTTAATCTTTTCAGAAAATAAGTCATTGATTGAGGGGGAGAATGTTTTCAAATCTATATCATCTAACGGGCTTTCTTAATTATCCTACGTGCTTAATTAAAATGATATTAACTCGTGTTGAAGGACTAGGAATTTAGGATATTATTGTTAGGTTTAGATGATTAGAGTTTGATTAACACATAAACCCCATGCCTTATATGATCGATTGTTATGTTAAATTGACTTTAATTAGTCGATTGTTGTTTGGGTGATGTCGACCACCATATATTTGTATGTGTGTTCACTAACGATGCGGTATATTGGTATAAAAGAATGTTCCCGATCCGGATCCCACAATTGAAGATGATTGGATGCCGAAGGAAAGGGTAACTATTTCTTGGGTTGACAAATGAAGAAACGGAGCTTAATTGGACTTCTATGGAGAGTTGGCATAAATGCAACGTAAGAGGTCTCACCGCATCGCCAGATGGTTTTCTTCATGTGATTGAAGAAACGGAGCTTAATGGACCTCGGTTGGCATTCAAATGCAACGTAAGAAGAAGTCTCACTTGCATCTCGCAGACGGTTTTCTTCCAAGCCCTACAAGAACAACGAAGCTTCTCAACCACCTAACGTGTCTTTGTGTAGATACCATTTTAAACAATTTTGAATAATTTGATTAAATTGTTTTAAAATGGAAAATATTGTTTTGAAAATAAATTGAACTAAATTTTGAAAATCACCGGACTTCTTTTATCAAAACCTAAGTCACTCAATTATTGACTTATGTCATGGATTGAGGGGGAGAGTGATTTAAATTTAATATTTTCAAACAATATCTATTCATAAAAGTCCGTTTGTACGTTAAAAAGTGGTGATCTAAAGTTTTAATGTTATGTCATGGTATGATTGTTCTTTAGAATCAAGGTCTTTCAAAATGAAATTTTTTCTGTTCTTGTTTGATTGTGAAATTGTTTTGTTTTACTTAAAGATCTCTTAAAACTATCATACGACACTAACAATCTTTAATGTCTTAAATGGTCCTTTCTCGTCATTTTCAAAATTAAATCTTGCCACATCTTTCCCTAAAACTTTCTAAATGATTTAAATCAATCGGGATCCAAAACCCTAATTGGTTTGAAATTTTGATCAAGGGAGAGATCGTGATTTAAATCTTAAACTGTTTTAATGGAATCGGTTTTAGTCCTTTATAGGCACTCCCGCCTCCATGTGCCAAACGATTTCAATATACATAATGCACATGTTGAGGAGGAGGATTTATCCAAAAACCAGATGAGTATTTAAACAAGGC
Source organism: Chrysanthemum lavandulifolium (assembly GCA_022545495.1). NCBI lineage: Eukaryota > Viridiplantae > Streptophyta > Magnoliopsida > Asterales > Asteraceae > Chrysanthemum > Chrysanthemum lavandulifolium. The sequence continues at coordinate 122,013,198 of CM040242.1, read as the reverse complement.
CACATTTTCTCCCATGTTTTCTAAACCTAATTAAATCACTTGGGATCCAAAATCTCAAAGGGTTTGATATTTTTGATCGGGGGAGAATTTGTGATTTAATAATGAAATTTGATAAAAGGTGATCATTTTGACGTTATTGTGCACGCTGCTCTCTCATATGTGCTAAATGCTTTCGAATCTTGAAGCACATATTGAGGGGGAGCATAACTATCGAGGTACAAAAGTTTTTAAAGAGATTTTTAAAGTACCTTGATTGAGTTTTCAAATGGTTTCTTAATGGAATTTGTAATCGTGGATGTACTTCAAAAGAACTCTTGCCTCTATGTGATAAAATGTTTTCAAATATCCTATGCACATATTGAGGGGGAGAATTTTACCAAGAAAATCAAATGGCTTTTTCGTATGAAAATTGTGATCAAAGAAAATATTTCAAAGTCCTCTTGCCTCCATGTGCTAAACAATTTCTAAATCATATGCACATGTTGAGGGGGAGGTTTTCTAAATGATCAAAACTATTAAGGTACAAAATGCTTTGATCTCGTATCACAAGTACCTTGATTGGTTTTCCAAATGATTTTTCAATTGGTTTCGAGAAGGAATGAACAATACCAAAAGACCCACCAAATTTACTTTATGCATGGTGTTATAAGGATGGTTAGGTTAGGTATTTGTTCCCACGATCCGCCGAACCGGAGGGATCTACCCAGGACAATCCACTAGATAGTGTAGAGTCCTTAGGTATATTGAAAAAATGAGAAAAATGAGAATATGGGAAGAGTGCGGATGAGACGAGCTAGTAATGGAATAAACCCAACAAGGTTCTAGTAATGAAGTCTCGGTAAGCACTAAAGGGGTTGAAGAATGAAAAGAAATGAATATGAAAAGGGTGAAAAGAAATAGCCTCCAATAATTCAACCTTAGGGCAAGAACGGGTTCAAATTCATATGCTACCGATGTTTACTAAGGTAACATCGGTATTGAAGACAAGACGTCATGGACCCAAAGGACGATCGCACTTCAACTTTCCAAACCACTCAAGTTCCTCTTAAAAGGGCTTGTTTCATTCTCACGGGAACCGACATAATCTATCGACTTTCTCTTAGAGATTGTTGATATTGAAGAAGGAGACCTCTCCTAGTCTCCACACAGAACCAAATGTGCACTATTGAGTCTAGAGCCAAGAGATCATCCACAATATCTCATTAGGACACAAAATTAATGAAAACTTGTCTGTTTCACACAATGTGGAAAGTAAGAATATATTGAGAGTCCCACGCATTATCCTTGTGGTTTTGCGGAACATCCGAGTGGTATGTAAAAGTATTCACGATGAAGATGGAGATCCTTCTAGAGCCAACATCAAACAAGCTCTTGGTGGGTGACATGTGAGATCTTCTCGTAAGATCAAGCTTGTGACAACCGGATAGAAACAATGGGAGATTCATTCGTGAATCAACCTTGGTCCAGATTGGAATTGACGAATGCTTTTGGAAAAACCGCTCGATGTGCAAACCTTCTTTTCTCTAGCACGTCGAATGTGTATTTATTTCAAATTCAAAAAGGTATCTCCGATTGAAAATACTTTTAGAAAACCGCTCGATGTGCGAATCTCTTCTTTTCGCTAGCACGCCGATTGTGTACTATTCTCTTATACAAAAAGTATTTTGTTTGAAAATTGATCTTTCTCATAAAACCTTCGTCGTATTGCAAAACTCTTTCTTCAAGCAATACGCGATTGTTTTTCAAATCATTTTCATCAATCGGTGAATCTCAATTTGTTGGTTCACTCACTCCGTGTTGTCTTCTTTGAGACGTTCGGTTTGAGAACGACTAGAACATTGCGAAACCCCGTCAAGGAGGTTCTTGAACTCTACCGATCACAGCAAGACTTGTATCGATCAACGGGAACCATGGGCCGTGTACCTCAATTCAACAAAAGTGATCAAAGACAATTTCGTGTGTTTTATTGCTAACTGTTGTTTGCGGTACATTTGGACTGATTGGTGATCGTAATTGAGACGTTAATCCAAAGCCGCATGCTCACAAAGATCCACACTTAATTGAAGAAATCATGACCGGTACATATCTACATAACGGCTCGATATTTCATACTATGCTTATGCTTCTTCTTTGCAAATATCATGAACCAAGAAGGCTTCCGCCACTGGTGGAAAGATGTCATGATTCAAAAGTGTGAGCATGTCGGTCCGAAAGTCACAACATCACATGATGGCAACACAATAAAGGGTGATCCAGAGATTTACTGTGGCTGATGATCTCAAAGAAAGCTCAAAGATCATAAAGATGTGGATCAGTTAAAGGCCTCCACTAAAAGTACAAATCATTGCGGACTTTGAAGATTCACTACTAAAGCACAAAGATTGTGAAAGTGAAGAATTCAAGTCTACGAGCTCAAGAACAATGTCAAGAATAGAATGCTAGGATTCGAAATGTAAAACATGGGGTGACCTCCCTTAGGGGGAGATTGTTAGGAATTAGAAAATTCCATAGTGAAGAGTCGGTCACCCCAAATGTTATCTAGCTTAAGTTAGCTCGTAGACTTGTCGTTAGTTTCGTTATTTAGTAGTTTATTTATTAGTTTGTAGCGTAGTATAGTTTAGTGCAACACCGTGGAGGAAGGACGGTCTTTACCCACGTATCCCCGATCCACAGCCGATAGGAGGTCGTGTATTTGTAGTATAAATACCCTTCCATCCATGGAAGGGTGGTGCTCAATTCAATCTAACCTTTCATTTGTGTAAACCTCTAGCAAGAACACCCTCTCTCTCTCTACTTTCTCTCTCTAAAATGGTAAACATGTATTTTGATCATCCAAGACCACCCGAATCATCAACACAATAATATTTGGATCCTAACATAACTGAAAGATGGTAGATGTACAAAATTGCCTAATATTTGGCAAGCCATTCTTAGTCAGTTATACCAAGTAATCAAGCATCATCCTAAGTCAGTTTTACCAAGCATCCTACATTACTTACCAAGCATCGTCCTACATAACAAAGTTTTACCACATTACTTAATTGGCATATGTACAAAAGTGCCTAACATTTGGCATGCCAATATAAATCAAACCTAACAACTATTCAACATGAATAGCATCATCTGGATCCAATCCAGGTCTAGGTGTTGGTGGCTTGTTGAACAGAATTTGCTTGATCCTTTATGATCTTCTAGCATGTGGTGGTGTAACTGGTTCTTCACAAGAATGCATGGGTTCTTGCACAGGTGCTTCTGGTTCTTTTTGAGAATGCACAGGTGGTTCTTGGGAGGGCAGTGGTTGTGACTGGGTTAATGGAATCTCAGACTGAGACTGAGCATGGATAATGCAACCTTCTGGTGTAATTCCAACTGGCCATGCATATTTAGGACGACCCATGCTGTCCTGCAAACAAACAAACAAAAGTGACATTGGTATAATGATTGAAGTGACATTAGTATAATGATTGAGATGTTTACTTACTCCTAACATAGTCTCTTCATCAATTGGATCCCAAGACACACCAAATCCTATGGGCACAATTCCACCAGGATACATTCTTGACCTTGATCCATCACCTCTTCCTCTACTTCTAACAACCTTGCCATTGATGGTCCTAAGTTTGCTAGGGCTGCTTATACTATCATAGTATGGTTCATTTGATTTTTCTTTTCCCCTAAGACTGACACCACCACCTCTCATCCTTACACCACCACCTCTCATCCTCACATCACCACTTGGTGGTGACATTTCTGGTGCATATATCTCAAAATCAGGAGGTGGTGTTGTTGGTGTTGAACTCACATACCCTTTACAACCTCTAGCAGACCCTTTACCACTTCTAGCACACACTTTACCACCTTTAAAAGACACTTTACTACCTCTAGCATACCCTATCCCACCACTTGGTGTAGCCATCACTTTGTGGAGCAGTGTCACTATCTTGTGAAGTCTCATTAGGGAGTGATGACAATTGTGGAGCAGTGTCAATATCTTGTGAAGTCACAGAGCCTTTCCCACCTATAGCAGACCCTTTACCACCTCTAGCAGACCCTTTACCAGAGCTCACAGACCCTTTCCCACCTATAGCAGACCCTTCAGGCCTAGTTGGACAAGACCTTTGATTGTGTCCAGTTTGGTTACAAAGTTTGCAGTGGTTGAGTTTTCCCTTCCTGCTTATCCTTGACCTATTTTTGCCATCATCTTCTGTAGGATCTCTTTTTCTCTTGCGTGGTGGTCTTCCAGGCATTATTCTTTTAATAGGAGGCAATGGCTTTTGATAATCAGTAGATGGCCATTGATCCATACCATTCATCTCCTCAATGTAATGGTTATAGGCTGACACAAACACATCTTTCCTATACCATCTTGACACATACTGTTCAGGTTCTAAGTGTAAGAAGTAGAGGGCAGATATACCATGTTCACAAGGAATACCAGATAACTGCCAACCCCTACAACTACAAGTCCTTAATCTTACATCAACCTTAAACCCTTCATAACCATTTCTAACTTCAAATCTACTCTCACCACTGGGTATGACTTTCCAAGATCTACAAGTATTTAAAGACATATAATGATTATAAGTAGAAAGACATATAATGATTATAAGTAGAATGACATATAATGATTATAAATAAGAATTTACCTATGTAGATCCTTCACCACTTCAAGCTTTTTTCTGATGTTTGGACATATATCATCATTCCACTTTTCATGCTTCTCCCTCATCTTTTTCAATCTTTCCATACATAAAACCCTGATGTCTTCAAGCATGTTTATGATTGGTTTCCTTCTTGAATCTACTATAAGTGCATTGAAACATTCAGATATCCCATTCTATACAACATCACAATCCTTATCAGTACTGAATAAAGCTTTACTCCAACTTTCAGGATGCCTGTCCATCAAGTGTGTGTAGGCATCCTTGTTGATGCTTTGTATTTCTTTCATGATCTTCTCAAATTTTGTGGGATATGTTGCCTTTGCTGCTTTCCAAAAGAGATTCCTATATTGCACCCCACTGTATTTCTTTCGTTAGCATAAATACACACTGTCTATGCTCAACCAAAGGCATAACTTCTTTTGCAGCTTCAACAATACCCTTGAAAACATATATATTTACAAATAAAGTTACTATACAAGATATTCATCAAACACTACATGAACCAGAAATGATATTAAAATGATAGTGCATCAACAAATGTACCTTATATGATCAGAAATGATAGTTAATCCTTCACGAGCTACTATTCCCGATTCATTCAACAAACATTGCATGAACCAGGTCCAATTATCCTTATTCTCAACACTAACCACAGCCCATGCAATTGGATAAATTTGATTATTCTCATCTCTTCCTACTGCTGACAACAATTCTCCTTTGCATATGGTTTTCAGAAAGCAACCATCAATACCTATGACTCTCTTACATCCTTCTAACCAACCCTCTTTTAACCCCTTAAAGCATACATAAAACCTACTGAAGTAGTTCTTACCATCAGGCATTACATCAACACTCATCAAACAAGTAGAACCTGGATTAGAATCTAATATATCCCTAACATATGACCATAACATTCCATAATGATCCTCTAAACAAGTCTCATACTGGTTTAAAGCTTTCATCTTTCCCTTCTAGCTTGACTAACAGTGACCTTGCATTTATATTTCTTTAGAATCATTTCAATTAAGTCCTTTACTTTGATACAAGTATTGAAAATTATCTTTTTTGCATAGTTTCTAGCAATCCAATTACTTATGATTAAGATCCCATATTCATAAGTCCTAGAACATGCATGCTCATCATTCAATGTCTTTATTTGAAAAGTCTTCTCATTTTGCATCCAAGATGCCCACAATCTGAATGGACACTTCCTATCCTTATCATCTCTACAACATTTAGCCAGAAGTCTCCTAGGGTTATTGACTTGATAATATAACTTATAACCATTGGCTAAAGCATAGTAAGTCAATGCTCTTTTAAGTTGATCTGGTGACTCATACTTTTCACCTAAATGAGGTCTAACTAACTTCCATTTGATAGTAGGATCATGTATTGGCCAGTGATCACCTAACTTATCCTTATCCTCTGGACTCTTATCACTAGCAGATACCTCATCTTCCTCAGCATATGCATCCCTAGGTAACCCATTGTATATCCTACTCAGAAAGTTAGCATCAAACATTTTTTTACTTTTTGCTTTAGGTGCAGGGTCTGCTTTGTTAGTCCTAGCATCATAAACTTCCTCTTCGCCATCAGATAAATGATCCACTGATGCAGTGTCACTCTCATCAGAGCTATCATACTCAAATACATTATAATCACCCTCTAAATCACTGTTACTATCATCATTTTGATGTACATCTGCTACTTGTTGTTGACTAGTGGAAGTGGCATCATGTAGCTCAAATACAGAGTGAGATACATATATATCTAAGACATTATCATGTCGTGCACCTAATTCAACACATTGAGCTAAGTCACTATCATTTTTTAAGGTTTTCAAACCTAACTCTAAGTCTAAAACAGGAACACGATAAAAAATCTGTTTGATGTCACTAGAGCATTCACTTACTAACAGTTTGACCAAACCAACAAACCCCAATTCAAGCAGATTAACATTTGGAATGTCAGTCAACATATCATAGTCATAAGAAAAAGGATCCCTTACAAAAACACCTCCACGATGAAATTTTATTAGGAAACTTGAAGATGATGAGGAACATGCCATCTGAAACAACAACAATTCATTAAAAATTGTTAATTTCAAAAAGCCCTAATTTGTTATATGTAACCCTAAATTTTTAAACCTTTATCAAAGTTAACAAACAGTTCAAATGAATAATTAGGGAGTAAAATTTACCTTGTTAGGGAGATGACAGCCTTAAATTAAAGTTCATTGCAACAAACGAGATGATGAAGATAGTGGGATTGAGAGTATGTGTGACTGTGTGTTAGGGTTAAGGATTGAGATTATAAATTGTGGAATGGCGATTGACCCATTTTATTATAATAACCCACCTTTTTATTATAATTGTAAAATATTACATGCCACATAGGATCGTAACCGGCTATAATGAGTTGTAAAAAACGAGTAACCTAAAGAGCCGGTCACTATAACATGGGTAACCTGGATGACCAAAATGAAACTTTAGTAACTTATGACAATTTTTTTGTAAACTTTAGTGACTTTTGTGTACCATAACCCTTTTTTAGTTTTTTAGATCTAACTAAAAAATTTGGTGAAATACTCGTTGTGAAAACTTTTGAAAACTTGGTTGATGGTGATGGTGAATCTGTGGTTGATACTACTTGTTTTGAAAACTTGGTTGATGGTGATGGTGAATCTGTGGTTGATACTACTTGTTAGATCTAAACAGATCTGCTTTTTATACTACTTGCTTCGATGAACATGGTGGGAATATCTTGTCCCTTTTAGATATGTGGTGATGGTGGTTCTTTTAGATCCGTGGTGTGGTTTAAATCTTTTTGATCTGTGGTTCTTTTAGATCCGATCATTTTCCGGTGTTGGATCATTTTTCGCTAGAAAACTTTGAAAACTTGGTTGATCTTTTAGATCTAACTAAAAACAACTTTTTATATGACTTGTTAGATCTTTTTAGCTCTAACTTGTTAGATGTTTTTATGATATGTGGTGCTTGATCTGTGGTTTCTTTGATTGTGGTGGTGATCTTTCTGATGGTGTTGGTTTTTGTTTTGTGAATGCTTGTTTTTTAAAATGTGAATGGCAGTCTCTTTCAAGATGCTATATAACATCAAAAATAGAGGAGTTATCCCCACCCTCCCTATTTCTTGACTGTTTGGTTGGTTTAGATCTGTTTGGTTGGTTGCTGATGATAAAAAAAACTTGGTTTTTCGAAATGGTTTCTTAAAACTGCTTATTATGAAATAAGCAGTTGATTTCTGTTTTAAAAAACCGAGATGGTGATGATGATTTTTTTTAAAAAAAACTTGTCGATTGGCATGGCATAACCGAATGGACGGAAAACATTTTGCAACCTTCAAATTTGCGAATATATGATTAAAAATAACAATCTGAGCCGTCTCGATGTGTCATTTTTTTATATGTTAGATATGTGATGGTGATCTGTAATTTGTTAGATCTGTGATGGTGATTTGTTAGATTTGTGATGGTGGTGTTAGATCTGTGATTTGTAGATCTGTTGTTTGTTTAGATCCGTGGTTTCTTGGCTGTTTGGTTGGTTTAGATCTGTGATTTGATCTTGAAAGCGCTTCAAAAGCGCTTATTGAAAGCGCTTCAAAAACCAAACCGCTTATTATGAGAAGCGATGCCAGACTTTAAAACTGCTTTTGGTTGGTTGCTGTTGATAAAAAAAAACTTGAAATGGTTTCTTGAAACTGCTTATTATGAAATAAGCAGTTGATTTATGTTTTAAAAAACCGAGATGGCGATGATGATTAAAAAAAAATCGATTGGCATGGCATAACCGAATGGACGGCAAACATTTTGCAACCTTCAAATTTGCAGCCATATGAATAAAAATAACAATCTGAGCCGTCTCGATGTGTCATTTTTTTATAAACGTAAACTTTTATATGTAATAGTGTAAAATTATACCTCGTTCATGTAAAACGGTGATAAATTCATCGTTAACTTTTATAAACCCGTAATAGCTTCTTTTTGTTTTGTGAATGCTAGTTTTGAAACTTCTATAAAACCCGTGTTGAAACTACTAGTTTTGTGAATGCTTGATATGTGGTTTCTTTGATGGTGGTGGTGATCTTTCTGATGGTGTTGGTTTTTGTTTTATGAATGCTTGTTTATGAAACTGTGAATGGCAGTCGCTTTCAAGATGCTATATAGCATCAAAAAAGTGGATAGTGAAAACACTAAAAACGTGTTTCACAAAACCATTTCCGTGAATCTCCCCATGAATAATTCTCAGACAAAGGACCAAAAAAAGGACGATTCCCTCTACAAAGTTAAAAAAAAAAAAAAAAAAAAAAAAAACTTATATACTTTGAAAAATCAGATACTAGTTTAGAAAAATCAGATGTTTATATACATGTATGATTATTGAGAGAAAAAAAAAGGAGAAAGAGAATATCCGACAAAAAAGAGAGAAAAAAAGAAAAAAAAAAATGACAAAGTACAGCCACTACTAGGGAGGGTTTTGTAGCCCCTAGTAGTAGAGAGGGTGTCAATAGGTGTTAGGTCACTAGTTTTACAAACACAAGTAATATAGAAAGAGGTTAAGGCGATTGAACAAGTAAACAAACACACACACACGATATAAGTAATACGGTTTACGCGTAGAGTATGAATGAAAGAAAACTTGAACAACCAACCTTGAAATGAAGGTTTACAAGAGTATTTATAGGAGGAAAGCTAGGGCAACACTCCTAGTTTCCATCCTTTCCTTAATGGGCTTGGGCCTAAGCTCATGGGCCTTCTACATAAGCTTAAGGCTAATAACAAACATAAAGGCCATAATAAAGCTAACTATTACATATTAATTGCTAACACTTGATTATGGTTTAGGAGTGATTCCAACAATCTCTCCCTCAAGTGTTGGTGATGAATGGTGAAGGCGTTGATGTAATAGTAGCTCGACGTCTTCGACATTCTTCTTTCTTGTGAGAAGAATTGCCTTGATTTGAACAATCTCCCGGTGTAGAGATAGTTTTCCTTGAGCGGTTATGCTTTGACGTCATCATTAACTTTGTTCTTTGATTATTGTTCTTTGTGGTGAAAGTGATAGTATGTTGTAGTCCGCATCAAGTGCGCCTCAGTTGCTTCACGCTCAAAGGTCTCCACATCATTCTTCAACATGCTCACACGCTCTTTTGACGTTGGAATTCGAGATTGAAAAGTTCTTTAAGTCTTTAGCTTTGTGGATTCTTTGATTTGACGAAGAATCATTCGATGTTGTGTTGTTTTGGATAGAACTTCCATTAGTGATGATGTTGGCGTGAGCATGAGAAGAATCAAGACGATCATCCCGCCCGGAGCTTCCATAAGAAGAAAACATTTCAAACGGTTAGTAATAAGCGGATTCCGCACTTACAAGTTTGAAATTCGAGAGAGTTAACAAAGATAGTGTGAAAACTCAACTCTAATTCTTACAAAGGCCGTTCTGAACTAGAGTCCCACAAGTGAGATAACGCGATGTACCGAAGTACATCTACGCGAGATGAGTCGCCGAGGTACACCAAGCATCACCTCACGATCAGACCGTTTGTGACACACTCCGCGTAATCCACGGGAGTTACCAGTGACCGCCGTCGGCTGTTTGATGTTGACCGGCAGAGTTTCCATTCAATCACCGAGGATCACAGATGTGAACCTCTCATAAATGTTCTCGACAGATTGCTAAGATCTCGTGAAGGACTTGATATGAGTCACCGATAATCTTTTTGTTGATCATCAAGTGATTAATGTCAAGTGTACCTAAGAGATCTTTTGATGAATCTCGTGGCTCTAGACTCAATAGTGCATTTTGGTTTTCTGTGCGGAGACTAGGGAGAGGGTCTCCTTCTTCAATACCGGCGATCTCTAAGAGAAAGCCAATAGTTTACGTAGGGTTCCCCTGTGAGAATGAAACAAGCTTCGCTGAGAGAAACTTGAGTGGCTAAGAAGGTTTAGTGCATGCGCCATCGGGTCCATGATGACTTTTAATCTTCAATACCGGTGTCACTAAGTGACAACCAAGAGTATATGAATTGAACCCGGTGTATGCCCTAAGTTGAATAATTTGAGGGCTATTTCTTTTCACCCTTTTCTTTGCATTTCTTTTAATTCTTCAACTCCTTCTTTCTCCGATTCTCATTTTCTCCTTTTATAATTATACCTAAGGACTTCTAAGTACTAACTATTTGTGATGTCCTTGGGTAGATCCCTCCGACTCTGGCGGATCATAGGACAGTTATTCCTAACCTTAGTCACCTTATAACTCCATGACTAACCTATTTTGCCATAAAACCATCGTTTGTGAAACATCTCTCAAAGGGTTTGTAAATGAAAGACATGTTTGAACCATTGTGAGAGATAGGATTTTGCATAAATACTCCCCTCCACATGTGCTTAAGAGTTTTAATGGTTTAAATGCACAGTGAGGAAAGAGCGCACATTTTGAATTGATCCACTAGAGATAGACAACATGAGACACGGTTCGTTGCATACTTAAAGAGTTACGTTTAATGGTTTAAATGCAGTGAGGAAAGAGCGCACATTTTGAATTGATCCACGGAGATAGTTGAGACACGGTTACGTTGCATAGTTAAAGAGTTACATTGTCGACTTTTAGGTGACAACTAGCTCTAATAACTACCTTGAAGGTGTAGACAAACCTCGAGAGGTTGTCATACCCGTCGAGTTCATGTCTACCAAGAGTGTCTCGAATGGTACTTTTACTTGTTCAAGTCCTTTGCGAGACACGTTTACATTACTAGCGAACTAGCTTGAAATTATTACCCGTCCAGACAAGTCTTTTCGAGTAACTAACAATTTAGTACCGTCAATTCGTTGGTTAAGTCTCGAAGTACATGATTCATTTGCATTTTGCACAACATATTTCTTATCACACAATTTTCTCCCCTAAAAATGGCATATAAAATGTTATTTTTGAAATGTTGACAATAAATATGACCATTTCGAGTGTTGCGGGAAGATGACCACTATGAACAATTTGTGAACAAAGTTTTAACGAAATACTCCCCTCAACAAGTGATATAAATGGTTGAGGTTTTGAAAATCATATGGGAAGTACTTGTCCTTTTGAGCAAAACCTTGAAAAGTGAAAGGTTTGATAGGTTTTACTCAAAAGTAAGAAGCTTTCGCTCCTTTTATAAGGATTGTGGCATCGAGGCGTACCACGTGGTCCTTTCTTGACAAGAACGGGTTGTACATCGTTATGCGTGCACAAGCCATTGTGAGTTAATCACACATCCAAATTTATATGAAAGAAACAATTCAAGGGGTACCAGAAGTGCGGTGATGTTCCCGTGAGTGTGCATAGGGCGTTGAAAGCGGTTATGTTAATCCTGGTCAACCACCAACATAGCTCTCAATCGTCTCGAATCGATCCCTTCGAACAACCGTTCATCAATCATGGTGATGATCCTTATCACATTCCTCCGATCCGAGAATTCCATCGCTAGGGTTCCCAATGTTTTCACGTATATTCTTCAATCGATAAGCTAATCCGTCCCTAACCATCTTCGTAGTATGATCTCCAAATTTGTGAAGCTCATTACACGCCATCAAGCAATTGCGATGAAGTTCACTGCGATAAATGACACCAAACGGTTTCTCGATGGCGTTAATTGTGATAGCCGGTTGATATCGGGAAGATCAAACGTGGTGTAGTGAAGTTGACACGTGTCCGATATGATTCAACGGCAAGTCGGAGATCTTCAACACGTTCTTTTATGACTAAGCGTCGATGAAGATGAGCAAAGTGACTTGATGAATTCACGTTGTATTTCGGTTGAAAATTGTCTCATGCGACCACGCACTTTGGCAAGGTACATGTCTTCAATATCGTTGAGAGACAAATTCTCAAAGTCGACTTCACGAATGCATAATCCCTTTCATCCTATCTTTTGACCACAATCTTCTTGAGAAAGGTGTAGTCCCATTTGGATGAAAGACCAACATGTTGGATGGCAACGATGTCTTTAGTACTAAACACCGCATGTTGTGACTTTTGAACCCGACAACTTCGTAGTAGATTCGTCGGCGCTCGTGCCGTTGATGAATCCCATACAATGCATCTTGGTCGTATGCTTCCACCGTGTTGGAGAACAAGTGATTTGCACGTTCCTCAATGGCAATGCGGTTTGAGTTGATAGTCATAGGAATGGAAATGTCAAGGATGTAGCATATTTCCTTGAACCATCGCCACCATGGAGAAGAAATTCCGGTATTTGTTGAAGAAATATCCGAAGGAATCCGTGGTTCATCCTGGTTGGCCAATGGTCGGTAGAGGTTTGGTCCAATCGGTATAGTATGGAGGTTTGTCCTTTTGTGAAGTCAACGTTTGCTTCCGGGTTGAGCCAATCCATGTTGTTAGACATAGCTCGAGCAATGTTGTCAAGGTGATATTCGACCTCGAGGGCACTTTCGAGTCGTCTTTTAGAAGTTGAAACGCTCAATCTTGATTCGCTTCAACTCGATTTTGTCATCTTCTTCACACGGAACTTTTCTTGCAAGAGTTTTGCATGCTCCAATGTATTACCGCTCACCAAATTCGACCTTCTTCGGGTAGGGAGTTTGATTGACAAGTGTGGAGAACCATTCAAATTCTTGGTTTTATCGTCATCTAGCCATGATACGACTTCAGTGAGTCGTCTTCTTCTTCCTTTTAGAAGGCCTTGATGATGATTCCGGTTTCGCACTTGTTTGGGAGAGGTGGGTTGTTCTAGGGCTCGAGGACCTCTTCATCGTCACCACTGTATACTCAAAATAATCACCGGTTTTTGAGTCGGGTGGTAATTCAAATCGTCCCGAGGTTTATCTGTAGAAGAACGAGGAGGAGACCTTTGTTGAGTAGGAGTCCGTTGGAGAGGAGGTAACATAGAAGATGATTCACCGAATTCTTCCGACGCTTAGCTTTATCATGCTTATCCCGATCCTTGTCTTCATCGCCTCTAGGACGTTTAGACTTTTCTCGCTTGAATCTACATGCTTCTTTGAGTTGGTAGTCCAACAATGCTTGAAACAACTTTCCTTCCTCGAGGTAAATGTCCCGGATCGTAGACATTTGTGTGACAAGCTTGGCCACCAATTCATTATCCGAGAAAACTACAGGATCAAATGGATTGATTGTGACGGTTAAAGGTGTGGATCTTATAGTTTGCTTAGCTATCTCGCATAAGATTTGGATATAGTTGTCGGTAAACATCTCCTTTGTGACTTTAGGAATGATATCCTAAAGATACTTGTTAGTGTAACCTTCGACCATTTCGCTCAGTTCCTCTTGACGATGACTTCTCATGAATTCTGGATAAACTTCCTTCTTCTTGCATCTTGTCATTCTCGCCATGTAGATATTGTATTTGTTGATTGATAAAGTTAAGCTTCTCAGATAACATGTCTTTCATTCGACTTGTTTGACAACTTTCACAATTCTTTCATGTGTCCGAGAAATCCAAGAGCGAGGTGGTTTCTTCTGATTTGGATGTTGATTTGGTTGATTTCATTGATGGTGGTGGTGATGAGTGAGATGATGAATCGATGAGGAGGAGACATGAGGAGGCTCGGGGTCCTTTGGAGGTGCATAAGTATCCTCCTTGGAACGAGTTGGACTGTTGAGAAGAAAGTCATCATAATTTTCTTCGCCATCTTGTCCAGATTTAGCCTTTTCTTCCGTCGATCCTTAGCTTCTTCATCGGTTTTCTCATTCTCGCCTTATCCTTTTTCGGCTTCTCAATGTTATGTTCATGACACACTCCACAAGCGTTTGTTGTTGCACAGAGTGGTGGCACCGATCCCTTATCGGGTCGATTAACCGCATCGGGATCTCGGTGAGGTCAAGCAACACCACTTGATCCTCCGGGCCACCCATTTGGTCTTTTGCAAATTCTTGACTTTTGAATGTGTCTAACTAATTTAAACTTCTTCTGTAGGATTGATCTAGTAGCTCTTCTTCTTCTTCGTAGCTTTCATCATAGGGCACAAGTGTGAGTCTTCCCTTTACCTTTATCGACTTGAGGACTTGGAGGTTTTGCATCAAGGATTGTCATCCTTGCGGTTGCAGTAGGTAATCTCTTCATCTCGTGCAAGTACCTTCGAGCTTTCGTCAAAAGCTTTCTTTCTGTTCGGGTTTAGGGATTGGGATGGGGTAGCTTCCTTAGATGGAACAATCCTCTTTGAAGGAGGGTTCCTCTTGGGAACTTCCTTTGACTCTCTATGCTTAATGCACTTCCACCTCGCCTCTTACGGTTCTCCAGTAGGTGTCCCGAAGCCTTTTCATCAAGATGGCCAACTTTTCCTTCTTTACGGCCTACCGATACCTTTTGTACGCTTCCGACTTTTTGATTTCCTTTGTAAGAAGGTGATCGGACAACTCAAGACCTGCTTCTTCAGAGATGATTCTTTGATTCGACACATAGTATGGGCTCATCAAGATGTCATGATTATCCGGGTCATTGAGTCTCATGGGATATCGGGATGAAGTCCAAGAGCTCTCGGATCAACAGTTTGGTGTATCCGACATAGGGAATTTTGGAGCCAAGCTTCTTATGAGACAAAGATCATATCTTCCCATAGCAATTGCTTCAATTATAATGTCCTTCTTGTTGATCAATGACCGGAAAATTTGCGGTTCCATGAGCTTGGGATGCTCATAGCCACCGTCACGACCGAGATTGATTTGGTGATGATCATATAGAGTGTCCTCCATGGTTGAGGAATATTCTTCACTCCACGTGAGAGTGCTTAGAAATAATTCCTTTAGCTTCATCATAACCAATATCTATCAAGAATTGCAGATGCCTCTCTTGAGAGGGGTAGCAAAGAAGTCGGTTGGGCGATGTCTAGAATGATGAGAACAGCTCGTAAGTCATCGGGAGTGATAGTGACTTGTTTGTGATTAAGAGTCACATTCACAAGATTTTGACCGATGATCCTCGTGATAGAATCCAAGAATTGTTGAATGTAGACCCGAACGTGGCGAGTGTGAGAGCATGTTCGTAGGGATGATTCCCGAGAATATCCACCGCAATGAGACAAGAAGATTACGAGCATGTGAGGGTGTCAAAGTCAACCCTAAGGTTGTTCTTTCCAAGCTTTCTCGGATAGCCATTTGGGAAGATATCGGCAATAGTGAGAACCTCGGTGCATCCACATTCATTTGAGCGACCATGTCGAGATCCGAAATAACATTAGACAAAAGAACCAACATATCGAAGACATAATGTTAGTCAATGTAAGGTCTTATTGTCTAGTTATTGAATGTACAAGTGTCAATGATTGTTACGAGTCCTAAGTCCCTTGTTTGTCCAATAGTCTAATGATGTCGTGAAATGTTTCGTGAGATAGTTAACTTTAAGTTTTAAAGTTTATGTTATCACTTATTGTTCACAACATATCAAACGATTAAGTTTATTAGTGACATTATTGGATTCGTGACGTTATGATTAGTTTATTTACAAGTTTGTACACGTAACAATTCATTATGAAGGTCAATCCGTGCTTAAGCGTAGCTTTGGTAAAGTTAAGCGTAAACAAGAATGACATATGCGTGAGATGAAAGCTTACGCGTGGGATCCTAACTACGCGTAAGAAAAGTTACGCGTGGAAAGGGGACCTTAAGCGTGAGAGCTTACGCGTGAGGCGCATTCAAACCTTACGCGTAAGGCTTACTCGTAAGAGTAGACCTTATGCGAGAGTCATGCACACGCATATCCTTCACGGGATACGCGTAGTCCCTTTGTAGAACCTTATGCGTAGTAGTTACGCGTGGGATTTCTCTTACGATAACCGCCACGCCGTAAGGTATTCCTTATGCGTAGAGTTTCAATAACCTTGATTACGAGTATTACGAGTAGCAAACCCGAAATAACATCATCATAAGATCAATATTAACACTAACACTCATTCTATAACGGATCATGGCATGAAAGCATATCAAATTCTGCGTAGAAAACCTTACGCGTAAGCCAAAACCCTAATAGTTCATAGTTTACGACAAAAATTTTAGCCATAGGATTTGCACCAAAGTGTTTCGGGAGGTCTAAGAAGCGATAGAGTATGTTTATCCAAGTTTTAACATCAAATAAGCCATGAATCAAAAATACCCAATTGTATGAACTAGAACCCTAATTTTCAATTAATGATTCCATAGTGTTTCGGGTGATTTACGGGTTTAAATATGCTCAATTCAACTTGAAAGCAACCTCATACAACAATCTTTATCATAAAAACGTTCTCATTTGAAAACACCCAATTTAACGATAAACCCTAATTTTGAAAATCAATCAATTCGTGTTTCGGGTATGTTTAAACGATGAAAATGTATTCATTGATGTAATAAAAACATTTTGGCACTATCATTTCACTCATAAACACACACACAATGATTGTGTGTTCATACGCTTATGCGTAGAGCACATAATCACTCAAAAGCACTTTTAGTCGTTGGATTTACATGAAATTAAAACCTTATCTTAAAAACATGTTTTAATCACAAAAAACTTACAAAGTGATGATCAAACGCACGGATTTCTTGATTAAATCTTAGGCGTAGGATGGTTAGGTTGTGTGTATTAAATGTGAAGTAAAAAGTAGGTGGGAGGTGTTTTTATTAAAAATAACTTTAACATTTTGACAGTTTTGGTCCCTCCACCTTTTCCTTTTTCATACAAAGCCATTTAACTTCCATTATGGTTACCAAACAACGTTTTTAGGAAAGAAACTTTGACGACACTCCCCCTTGACTCTAGAAAATAATGAAAGGTTATTAATTTTAGTCCGAGGAGTGTCATTGTACCAGAAAATTTATCACCATTTGTTAAAAGAAACAACCGAGATATGATAACATGCAAGTACACAGATGTTTTGAAACAGTTAAAGTTTTGATTTCTCCCCCTCAACACTTGATCGGAAAAATACTGAATTTTGAAAGATAAAAGTGTTGACGGAAGAAATGTACTTGCCATGTTGAAAGAAAAATAGATTAGAAGAATATTTTTGATTTTATCAGGTTTTATATTTTTGTATTTTGTTTTTGAAAAATTTATTTACAAAAGAGAGTTTTGGTGTTTGACAGGTTTTTTAAGACTGTTTTAAGAGGTCATCCAATTCCTCTTGAGTCAAACACCTCATACCAATCCGGTGGATCAGCTCATTAAACCTAGCGGGAGGCAAGGCTTTGGTGAGAAGATCTCGCCAATTGGTATTCTGTACCCACAAAGTATAATTCAACGGTACTGCTCCACGTGGTCCTTGATGAAATGATAACGTAGATCGATGTGCTTTGATTTTGAGTCTTTGAACGAGTTGCACGAGATCGCAATGGCACCGATTGTCGCAAAGACATCGATTCATCAAACACGTAACCATAGTCTTTGAGTTGTGTTCTCATCCGATGACTTGAGCACAACACGCGGACATGGCTACATATTCGCCGGTTGATGACAAATGATGTACAATCCTCGCTTCTTAGATTGCCAAGACACCGTTTGTCACCGAGAAATTGTAGAGCTCCCAAGTACTTTTTCTTGAGTCTAAGCATCCTGCGTGATCGTCAAAAGCGATTAGTTCAAAACCGTAATCCTATGGATACCGGATCCCAAGTTAATGGTTCCCTTGATGTATCGGAGGATTCTTTTAGCCTCGAGAGGTGGGTTTCAGTTGGTCGCGATCGATAACGGGAGCATAGATAAACGGCAAAGACAATATCAGTCTCGCTAGTGTTAGATACATGAGAGACCCAATAATACTTGGTATTTGGTAGGGTCAACTAATTTCCCATGTAAATCGTCTAGCTTCTTGGTATGAGTCATTGGTGTGGCATAAGTATCACATGTTTTCATTCCAAATTTGTTTAACACTTCAAGGGCATATTTGGATCGACTCAAGAAAATACCACGGGTGATTGATGAACTTGTAATCCTAGAAAGAATGTAAGTTCACCCATCATGGACATTTCAAAATTTTCTTCATTAGTTTTGCAAAAGCGGTTGAAAACTTTTATGTGTAGACCCAAAATGATGTCATCCACGTAAATTTGAACAATTAAGATATGTGCCCGTGATATTGTATAAAAGAGTTGGGTCAACCGAGCCTTTGGTGAAATTATTAGCAATGAGGAAAGATGATAGCTTATCGTACCATGCCCGAGGGGCTTGTTTGAGACCATAAAGAGCTTTGTTCGGTTTGTAGACATGGTTCGGGCATTCGGATCAACGAATCCTTCGGGTTGGTCGACATAAACCGTTTTTTCGGTTGTCCGTTGAGAAACGCAGCTTTGACATCCATTTGAAAGACCGTCATATTCATATGAGCCGCGAACGCGAGAAATATTCGAACGACCTCAAGACGAGCAACGGAGCAAAAGATTCTTCAAAGTCTATTCCTCTTCTTGACGATAACCCTTAGCAACGAGACGTGACTTGTTTCGGATGACGCCCTTCAAAGATCCAATTTGTTTTTCCAAATCCATTTTAGACCAATGACGAGACCCTCGTTGGTCTTTCAACCGATTCCCATACTTCAAGACGCTTGAATTGGTTGAGTTCTTCTTGCATGGATTCAATCCGCTTGTCTTTTGTCATTGCGTCTTTAATGTTTTAGGCTCGATTAGCAGACGGTGAGTGCATAAATGCAATGTTCACCATCGTGTGAAGACGTTGTCGCGTAATGACCGGTTGATTCGGGTTGCCAATAATATTAGCCGAGGATGGTCTTTTGTCCATCTATGTGTAGAGGTTGATGTTGGTATACATTGTGCGATTCGAGGATTCAAATGGTTTGTTGAAGATTCGCGACATCCGGTGCATCGCCTCATTAGCAAACGGGTTAAAGAACGATTTGGATCAAAATCAAGGTGGAGGTACTTCATTCGTAATATCATCACCAGTTCATCATTGTTGGAAGCGGTATGTTCAAGCTGTTGTGTTTGAGTCAACCTGGTGTAGGTGCATCTTCAACGAAGAGTTGTTCTAGCAGTGTATCGTATAGGAATATTATCGTTGTGCAATGAAACAATGGATACACCGAGCACGCTCATCAATATCACACCGAACGGAGGAGCAAATAACCTTTCCATTTGTTGACGAGTGAGTGGGGGCTTTGTTCACCGATGATGGGGTTGGGGAAGTTTAAGCGGTTGTGACCGGTTCTAAGTTGTTATACTCGAAGCCATTTCCGTGAGTTCATCAAAATGAGCATGAATCATTTCCATCACCTGTTTTGTACGACGATTCCGGATCCGTAACCTTTAGAATTATCACAATATCCAATAAAGACCCAATGTCGGCTTTGGCTTTGAGCTTTCCAAAATCATCACGATCATTATTCGGATAGCAAATGGATCCAAATACATGAAAGTGTTTGAGATTCGGTTTGTGGTTGTGGACAAGCTTGAAAGGTGTTTTGTTGTGGCGTTTGTGATCATAGAACGGTTTTGAGTGTAGCATGCAGAGATATGGCTTCGCCCACAAGTAATCTGGAAGTTTAGCATTGATTAACATTGTTCTGCAGCCCACTAACGCTCGGTTTCGTCTTTCAACAACTCCGTTTTGTTCGTGTGTACGTGCAATAGATGTTTGATGTGAATTCCACTTTCTCATAGAATTCACGAAGGGTTTGGTTAACAAATTCGGCCTTTGTCATTCGAATTAGCTTCGACGGTGTTGCGGAGTCGAACTCGTATTTTCATGAGAAAGGTGATGATCATTTGTGGAGCTTTTCTTTGCTTCAAGAAAGTAGACCCAAGTCCATCGTGAATAGTCATCAACAATTACTAAGATGTAGCATTTGCCATTGATCGCTTGCACGCGCATTGGGCCACACAAATCCATGTGAAGAAGATGAAGCACATCGAGAGTCGATTCCACCTTTGAAGGAAAGTGAGCACGAGTGCTTTTCCCTTGTTCACAGTCGAGCAAAGGTGATCTTTTGAATACCGGAATCGTAGGAGACCTTCAACTAGTTTGTGTCGAGCAAGGTTGGTGATGGTTTGAAAGTTTAGATGTGAGAGACGACGGTGCCATAGCCGAGATTTTGTTGATGTTGCCTTTGAAAGTAAGCGGATGGGAGATGAAGCAACCATGTCTTGCATAGAGATAGTGTAGAGACTAGAATTACGCGAGCCGGACATAAGGTCATTTCCTTGTAGATCACGAATGAAACAAGTTTTCTCCCGAAAGCAACCTCCAAATCTCCATTACAAACCGACCTCATCGAAAGCAGTTATGACCGAGGCCTTCCACATAGTAAACCCTGCGATTTCGATGTTCCCATTGACATAATCTCCGTAGCCCATAATAGCTGCAAGTGATCATTCCCGAACCGACAATGCCAATGAACTTTGCAATAAAGTTTGATAATGATTTAAGATTGCTCGTCATGTGTCGGAACATCCGCTATCAACAACAGAGAATGATCAGATCACCGCATTACACACAGGCGACACAGATGGAATAGAAGTAGATGTGGAACCCGAAATGTTAGAGGGTTCAAGGTGTATATAGGACATGCACACATTAATGACTTTAGGCATCCATGTAAATCCTAGTGTGTTATATATCCATTTCGCCATCTATAACTACTCTTTGCTTTTGTCTTAGTGAATGCACTAGGTGGTACTACATTCTTAGGAGGTGAAACCGAGCTACAAAGGATGTAAATGTTTGCCTTAGAATCTAAAGAAGGCGGTCTACCAAGCACGTACTTAGAATGATTAGAGGTATTTTGATTCTTAGGATTCCGTAAACGAGAGATTATAGCTTTAGCAACACATTTGTCATGACAATCGAATTCATACTTTTACGACAAATAACACAAGGTGCATCGATGAATATCAAAAGTGCTTAAAGGTTTAGCATTCGTTACATCACTATTTCTATTACATTTGCCGACGCAACATCTATAGTGGAAGCAACGTGAGTCTTATTCATGGTCCTAGGGTGTTCTTCTACTTTAGCATTCCTTATTGATATTTTCTTAGGTTGCAACTTCCTATTCTTCGATTGAGTGCTCCTAGGTCGTGAAGTGCGGACGTTGGGAAAAGACGCAACTATTCCTGTTTCAAGAGAAGGAAGCACGTTAGCAACTTGTGATTTGGCGGTAGGGATTCTAGGTGCACGATTACTAAGTGTTACGGTGCTAATCTCTTAATGATGGTTGGCGGAAGTTGTTCATACTTTCATAACATTTCTCTTAACTTAGAGATAGTGTGAATCAAATCTTGATTTTCGTAAGCTAATATTTCCAAAGAAAATTCATGACATCTCTAGTGTGAGCAAGATAGTGATCAAGTTCGTTTGATGCTTCATGTCGAGTCTTATTGAGTAAATCAAATATGACACCATATTCTGTTTAACTTTTACAACTTCTTGTTCATATTTTGAGATTTGACTTTTCAAAGACACGTTTTGATCATCCAATTGCTCAATTTTAGGATCAAAAGATTTTGCACTCAATTGAGCGATTTTCTTTTGAAAACTAAGTTGATGATTGTGAATATCTTTTCACACCAAAGAAGACGACGTTTGCATTGTAAAGTTCGTTAAGTAATTGTTTATTTTCGACTTTTAAAGACTCGATCGAAGCACATTATTAGTATTCTCAACGCTACCACGAGTCAACATTATCGCAGAGATATTATCGATGCATGTGGCAAAGAATAGAATAACACAACATTATGGATATCAAGACGAGATAACATCTTCCAAGAGTCGATCAACATCTTTTCTCACAGTTTCTTTTACGCTTAGTATTAGAAATAGATGTTTCGGTTTTCTCGAAAACGACCTTCATCACTCCAAGTTCCTTATGAAAATCCTTTTCCCAAGCTAATGCACAACTTTTCAAATTTTTAACGTTAGGTAAAAGATTTTTCGAAAAATGTCTCTTTGTTCTCGCACGAGGCGATTGAAAATGATCAATTTTGATTTGTAACGATATTCTATCTCATGTTGTAAAATTTTGAGGTCGACCATGAAAATGTCAAAATATCTAAGAATTTTTCGATTTTCGTGTTTTGAGTTTACTTCACTGATGGAAGGTAAAGGACCATAAGTTTGTGCATAATCTGGTTGGGGATTAACATTAGAAGACTCATGTGTTTTGATGATAACCCTTGGTGTGTTAGAAGAATCCGTTGGTGTGTTAGAAGACTCAGGTGTTTTGAAAGTTCATCTGCTTCATAGTGGAGAAGTTCTTGAGGATTCAAGTCTGTAACAGTAGCAATGTTCGTTTGTTCATCTCTTGGTGGAATGGCATTTGGATCTCCGGGTACAATGACAGTAGGCATCTCAAATGGACCTTCCAAGATAACCTTCTTTAAGAACTTTCCATGTGGCTTCTTGGATCACAAAACCTAAAGAACCTTATCACCCATTGATCGTAGTTTCTGGAGTGAGCATTGGAGGTCTATCAGTGAGCCACTTCATGAATTGATTGTTGGTCGCTTAAAGCTTCACACATCTTTGCAAACCAAGTGGGTTCCTTCATAGTGTTCCTTGATGGATGTTGATTGAAATCATTTGTGTAGGGTTGAACTTGAAGACTTGGCGATGGTTGAACCATTTGTGGTGGGGAATTGCACCAAGTTGTGGAGTATGTTGTTGATTAAATTGTTGTTGATAAATAGCTTGTTGTTGATTCCATTGTTGATGTTGTGGACTTAGTTGTTGTTGTCGTTGAGGATAAGTGTAAGGAAATAGTTAGAGTATGGTGGTTGAGACATGTTGAAAACTTGTGTTGGTAAAATGGATCTTTGTAGTCGAATGAACCTTTGTTGATGAAGTGTCCTTAGGCGAGAAAAGACAAGAACCAAGTAGTACTTATGCGTAAAAACACCAAAGTTACGCGTAACAAGAATGAGTTTGGCGTGGGATTTAGCTTACGCGTAAGTAGGAAAAAGCACTAAAGTTAGGCGAGACAAAAGTTAGGCGAGAAAGTTAGGCGAGGATTTTCTTATGCGTAAGACTAGGCTTAGGCGAGGAAAAATCTTAGGCGAGGATTTCACGCCGTAAGCTTATGCTTATGCGTAATTTTAGGGTTTTGCTCAAATGATCTTTACACTATCACAAAGTGCAAAGATATCCAAAGTCGACGTATTTTCGGACTTATCCAAGTAAGAAAACACGGAATAAACCACGAAAATGAAGATCAAACCAAGGAGGCACTTACGCGTAGTTTTAGGGTTTTACTACGGCGTAGGAATGCACGAAATTTTGATTCGTCCAAAAGTGTTTCTAAACCGTTTTGTGTGATGAAATAGCTTCAATAACACCAAAGTAAACAAAAGTGTGAAACTTGATGAACCAAAGCCTCTAAAAAGCGATTTAGTAGGATAGAACCCTCGCTCAAAACTCGATCAAAAACAACTATCCACGCATAAAGTTTGAAACTTTTGCCAAAAACAAGTATTTTAACACCTTAAAACGTTGAAAGTACAAGAATCTTGGATTAAAAAGTGTAAAAACAAGTTTTAAGCGAACCAAAGTATCAAATGTGCGTTTTAGGCGTAGGACCGAAACCCACTTCAAAAACAAACACGATTCACCCAAATAGTAGGCGATTGATACCACTGTTAGGTCACTAGTTTTACAAACACAAGTAATATAGAAAGAGGTTAAGGCGATTGAACAAGTAAACAAACACACACACACACACACGATATAAGTAATATGGTTTACGCGTAGAGTATGAATGAAAGAAAACTTGAACAACCAACCTTCAAATGAAGGTTTACAAGAGTATTTATAGGAGGAAAGCTAGGGCAACACTCCTAGTTTCCATCCTTTCCTTAATGGGCTTGGGCCTAAGCTCATGGGCCTTATACATAAGCTTAAGGCTAATAACAAACATAAAGGCCATAATAAAGCTAACTATTACATATTAATTGCTAACACTTGATTATGGTTTAGGAGTGATTCCAACAATAGGGTATCCTTAAAAAATTATATACAGTAAGTTGAAATAACCCAAGTATAATTGCGATGCACAAAGCATGCCATTTATATCCATTTCCTTTTTTGGTAATCATATGGATTTTGACATTTTGGTCGAGAATTTTGTATATCAATTTTTCCTTTTTATTGCCGAGAATCTTCAACAGAGTCGGGGATTGAAAGCACAACGAAATATGTGAAGATTCGATTTGACTCGTTGAACTTGCACATGAGAAAGAATGCATCTTGAGAACTTTAAAAACCATCGATTAGACTAGAATACTTCTTTAGAACACAGAATGTTGTCCAAAACAAGAGAACATTTCGTAATTCTATTAGACTACCCTAACCCTCACACTACTTCACCTTTCACCTTAGCGCCACATCAACTTTCTCTCTCCTTCACCATCATCTCACTTTTCACTCTCAACCATCTCACACCACTTCACTTTTAACGCATTTTTATATATTATAATACCCCACTATATATTTCTCACACACTCACAAACTAAAAATAAAAATACTTACAAACTAAAAAAAAATGGCTAATTTTATAAATACCCCATAAGTACACATCCACTCACCTCTAGTGCCCCAAAAAATTTCATTTTTTCGGCAACTATCATAATAAAGTGCTAAGTGTCCCTATCATTGGCCCTACCATGTACTTACATAATACTAGTTATACTAGGTACTTTTTTGGGCGACTAGGGCCCACATTTCTTGGGCGACTTGTCCTTTCTTTTTCTTTTTTTAAAAAAAAAGATAATAATATAGTTAAGTACATTTTTTGGTCCTTGTTGTTTACTTGGTATTTCATTTTTGTCACACATATTCTTTAATGCACACCACAAAAATACAACACATTTACAAATCTTATCTCCTTCATCAAAAACCCATATCCAGTTGTATCAACAGATTCACAAAACCCACTAGATCATTAACCCTTCGTCATTCATATAAACCAAAAAATCACATATTCACAAAACCAAAATGCCTGCGTCATTATCCCTAAATCATTCGTATAAACCAAAAAATCCTTTACGCAAAACCCATAAATTATTCACTTATTTTATACAAAATCATTAACACCAAAAAAATTAACACAAATATACAAAATCTTGCCGGAATCATCCTCGGGCAAGAGATGGTCGGCGGTTATTTGTGCTCACAGCTACAGCCGCCGAAATACCACCATTGTTGGTGCTGGGTTTTGGTTAAATATTTTGTTGTGATGAATCTGTGATGGATTGTGATGTAGGGTGTTTTCGGTGAGGTGGGGTTTATAGATCCGGATATGTGATCTCCCCTTCTTTTGTTTGGTGATCTTGATTCTCAGTCTTGATGATTGTGTGTCATGTGTTTGGATTTAGTTTTGTGTAAGACTTGCGTTTAGATCTTGAGTCTCAGTCTTGATGATTGGTGATGGTAATTTGTTTTCAGGGGTGTTGTGTAGGATCTTTGGGTTAGATCGATCTGTTCTCCATCTATGTTTGGATTTTGATTGTGTGTTTTTTTTATGTTTGATTGGATTTGGATTTTGTTTTATGTGTTGCAAGTTCATATAGGTCTTGCGTTTTAAGTGGTTGTCTAGTACGATTTTAACATGATATTTGCGATTTTGCAGTTTGCACTACCAGTACCAATATTGTTTTGAGATACTCTCAGGATGGATTGGAAGTTATGATTAGATAATCCTTTTATTTGTCGATTCAACGTGTTTAAAGAATTAACAATTGTTACATTTGTTTACCAAATTGTGTGTGATCAAAAATGAAATACCAAGCGAACCACAAGGACCAAAAATATACTTAACTCTATTATTAACTTTTTCACAAAAAGACAAGTCGCCCAAGAAATGTGGCCCTAGTCGCGCAAGAATTTACCTAGTATAGCAAGTACTATGTAAGTACATGGTAGGGCTAATGATAAGGACACTTGGCAATTTATTATGATAGTCACCCAAGAATTTTGGGCGACCTTCGCCCATGCGGCATTTGGAGAAAATGAAATTTTTTGGTGCATTAGTGGTGAGTGGATGTGTACTTATTGGGTATTTGTAGAATTAGCCCATTAAAAAATACCCACTAGCACAAATACCGAAAGGTGAAGAGTTCACCTTGCCAACACTTTTCTCTCTCCTTGCCAACACGTCACTCCACACTCCCAATGAGGTTGTTGTGTGAACATGCTTGCCATTTGCTCACTTTGCTACTATTGAGGGTAGCCTTAAACTTAAACTTGAGGGAAAACTTCATGGTCGAAAACCTTAACACGGCATTAATCCTGTGATGGGTAGTCAATGAAATCTATTTGTTTTTCAATCCTTGATGATTTGCTTGTAAACCATTCAACTATGAGAATAACTCATATGAATCTTTACTTGGTAACGTTATTGTAATAACCCATGAAGAGAACTTGATTCTCACATGATTAAAGCAAAACCTACAAAGTTGAGTGCAAGATGAGCTAAATGGACTCCGAGCTATCCAAAAAGGTAGTCGCTCTAAGATTAGTTGGCTCACTATGTCGAGTCGAAAACCCAGGTAAATAAAAGAAAAACAAAAGAAAGATGAACTAAATGGGTGACTCGATGAAGCTTATAAATTTGAATTTAAAGGTCAAATTCTTTTCTTGATTAAACTCTCGAATAATAATGATAATCCCATCTTAGAATCCCTAAAGTTTCCTCCACAATATGCATAGTTATTGACTTTTCTAAGAGTGCACAGTGCAAGTGCCATTAGTACATGTTGTTAGTATTTTTGGGACGAGTGGCTCACCAACTGTGACAACTCATATTTTTGGGTCATTATTTAAACTCTAACTTTTACTATTCATTCCCGTAAAAGTTACTATTCACCCTCGTAGTTTTCACTATTCATTATTTTACATAAATTAAATAAATAAACACTTTTACACGATCTTCATGCATGAACAATATACCTGATACTCCCAACAATAGTTCTAATACATTTTTTACACTCAATACAATGTTACAAAAATTCAAGTATTGTTTTACCTAGTGTTTGGAATTCACTTATTATAACAACCCCGTAATTTTTCAGGTCCTTACTCAACCTAAAAACTCAAAATAAATTATTTTTGAAGTTTACATACTTACTTTTGCGTATAACTTTGAACTAAACTGCATGAATTGAGAAAACGAGCCCGCGCGCGTACCGATACTAAATTAGTAATGCCTAAAATTCAATAATTATTTCTCGGAGTCTATAATTTTGTTTTTATAATATTTTTATAAAAGTGGTTCCAAAAATGTATTTCTCGCAATTTTTGCCAAACCGGGGTACCACGTTTGGCTTTAGCTCAACGAGACACGGGGTACACCAAATATACTCAATAATAAAAATAGCCTTATCCCTTTGATAAACACCCACCACCCCTATCTTTCTCTTCCACCTTGTTAATAAAATAAACCATAAAAACGTTTATTTATATTTTATGATCTTCTAATGTTTTGTCGATAACAAGCGTAAAATTATTTTAATGAAATAAATAAAATATGTAAAAGCTTTGAGCCAATATTTTAATAACACACTTTTACTAAACATATAAAAACCATCAAAACATGTTTAGTTAAATAAGTTATAAACCATTTTTATAAAAACACTTAAAAGTAGTGTTGGTTACTTATATTTTATAAAAATGTGTATGTACTTTGTATATCTTGTAATGGGTAAATAATAGGTAAAAACCAAAGTCCATAACCCATGCCCTAAGACCCATGATCCATTGACTAGGTACAATAAATCTTTTTGGGTAAGAACCAAACTCCATAACCCATACCCATGGAGCATGATCCATAACCCATGACCCATTGCGTAACATCATGCATGAAGTCATGTTGGATATTATCCCTGATCCATGACCCAAGATCCATAACCCATTGATTAGATACATTGTATCTTGTTGGTTATCCATGATCCAGATTCCATGACCCATGGTCCATTACCCATAACCCATTTGCAACCCAAAATCCGGACTAAGCTGACCTAGCAGCCGGATCCCTTGGGTAAGGGATCCGCCGAAACCGTGAAACAGTAGGCAAGTTTTGCCTATAAATAGTGAGTCATTTCTCTCTTTCTCACCAACCCTTTTAGACATACTTTCTCTTTATGTTCTAACCTCTCTAACCACAGATCCAAAGGATCATTCTATGTAGTTTTATCTTTGTGTGATATCCTAGGTTCCTCTTAAAGGCGAGATCACAACCTCTTGAAGACGTGCAAGCTCAAGGTCATGAGTTGCTAAGCTTCGTCGTCATCAAGACCACTAAAATGCATCTTGTTGATAGTTCTTCTCTCCCTACAATAGTGTGTCGTGTTAAAGGCATTGGTGTAAAGTGTCGAAGGTGTACATTCTATATGGTGCATTGATGTACAAGTTGTGTAGTTTGGGTTAAAGGATATTGATATCATTTGTAGTATTGTAAAACGGAGTTTGTCTCATTTGGGTAGTTGTGTTGGGTAGTATTTCCTCATTTGTAATGGAACTCGATATCTAGCCTTGTACCGAATAAAGTGTAGGAGACATTGTGATAGGTTTGGTTCTACCTCTTGGAAGAACTCGGTGTCTAGCCTTGTATCGGATAAAGTGTAGGCGACGTTGTGAAAGCTTCTCCACCACATTAAGGAGCTTGTGTTGTGTAGTGCTTAGAAACTCTCGAGTTATGTACTCGGGGAGTGGAGTAGGGCAAGGAAGGTGTCCTTGTATCCGAACCACTATAAATACTCGTGTTGTGGTTTTGTGTTCCTTTACTCTTTATCTCTTTCATTACTTATATATATGTCCATCTATCAATAACCAACACACAATCTAAATGGATTGACATAAGTCGATCTAAATACTGTAAAATGAAGTTTTAATCGGCCAAAGTATTCAACCCCCTTCTAGTTTTCCACAATTGGCATCAGAGCTTCGTTACCAAGTTTCTTAGAGTATATTGTACTTTAAAATCTCGATACGATCCGCGTATGTTTGAAAACTACAAAGAAGGGAATTTCTTAAAACAAAAAATAATTTTTAATTTTTTTTACAAAATGTTGGGTATTGATAAATCATTCTGACATTTTTTTTGAGAAATCTTCATGCTAGAATTCTTCTAATGACTTCGCTTTATTCGAAGAAAAATGTAGTCAACACCCAAAGAAGAATCCGAAGTATTCACAACTTGCTTTTACAAAGGACGATTAAGTATTTTAAAATCTCATGAATTATTTCGCGTCTATGGTTTCTAATAACCATAAAAAGGGAATATAGCAAAGGTATGTTCTCTTAATAACAGTTGATCTAATAAAAACATGCTAATTGCTTGTGGATAAAATGATGGTATATGTCTCTCTCTCTCTTATAATAAGCATCTTTATAAAGACCTTGCAATATGTATAGATACGTACATTTTGTGTCTGACATCAAAGTCACAATTTTCTAAAAAGTTTTCCTTCACTACTTTTCATCTCAACACATCATCGGGAATAGTATTCCTCCTTGATTTCCCTAGACTTTATAAGCTAGTCAATTTACGCCTTTATCTTGAAAAGAAATATTGCTAACTAAAAGTCTTGATCCATCATTCCTCGCATAGAGATATTTTTGTTGCATTAGTAATCTACATCAATATCATATATTTAATTCTCTATATATCACGTTAAAATGGAATTTGACATACTCGATTCATGGTTTACTCATAAAAGTGCTCAGTCAAATGTGTTTCAGAAACACAAAGACTCGTCAAACCTTGTATCACATCCGTAATAGATAAACTCTAAGGACTAGAGCAAACCCTTGACAAAAATTGAAATACAAAACTCTCGCGTCAAATCACCAAACCTACTAAATTTGTTAACTTCTTGAATAGCCGGATCCCTCGAGTATAACGTGTCGATCCCTTTTCAAAGGATCCATGAACCGGTACATTAGCAAATGAATATGTATTTGATAAAATCACGACATTCTCATCTTCCACTTTACTCTCTCATACACGACCCTAAACTCAATACTACTATTCCTGGAGCTTTCTCTTCAACAATTCAAGCTATCCAATCACTTGTGTAAGCTCTGTCTTCACTACATTGTGATTTCCATTCTCAAGTTCTTCGTAATACAATTTTAACATCTTTAGATTTTTGATTCAAGTGGGTTTGTCAGAATTTGCTATCACATTGTTTTGATTAGCTATCTAAGATAACTAATCAAAGAACAAACTGTTGGGAATTATAATTTGATGATTACAAAACAAGAGGGACTAATATTGACAAAGAGCTAAACTTCAATGCTGGTAGAATATTCAAAGCTTGAAGTAGCCTGTTAACTTCCACTGGTGCATGATCTCTAGGAGGATCAGGCATCTGAGTGTTAATATATGTCAGATTTTTTTCATAATCAAGAACTCTTCTCAAGTTAAGACGCCAGTTGGCAAAGTTGGCACCATCTCAAACTTGTTTTGAAACGGATTTCTCATCTATTAAGATAAATAGAAGAAAAACAAAAACAAGATAACAAAATAATCAATGTCATCGATATAACAATTAACCACCCAGAAGCATGCAATAATCATGGAAATAATTAATTGGTTAAAGACTAAGATCCTAGATACTCTTAACACCGCACGATTCATCACGAAGACAGTTGATAACACTCAATTTATACATACATTTTATAGCGTTATTTAATGTTTTATTAGTAGTTCTTGTGAACTTTCGATACTTAAATGCATGAAATTATGTTTTAGGTTCACTTGAAGAAGGATCAAATAAGTATGCAAAATCGAAGCTCTTATCTTATAGAAATGCAAGCTTTGGAATAAAGTATGAAATCAAGCAAAGTATCATGTTTATATTCAAATATCCGCCGGTTTTCTCAAATGTGAGGCGTATACGGGGAGCCAATGGTCAACTATGAAGTCCGGGTCAACCTCAAAAGCACGTCGGTTTTCTCAAATATGCAACGGTATTCTAGAGTAATTATGAAACTTTGGCACCAAGGAAATCCTTGAAGTACGTCGGTTTTCTAGATGTATGGCGACTTTTATGATGGTTAGCTTTTGGCTTACTTAAACCACTTTTTTCACCACACCGTAACATATACTACAACCCAACTTTTCCCCATATTTTCCTAACCCATCATCGGTCCAAGAACACACTTTTGATCTGGGATAGCAAGGAGAAACAAAGAAATAAGATTAATGGTAACGTGAACTTGGTGTTTTGATCATTTGTACCACTTGTGTACCCTTGTGCTTAATCATCAAGGTTGTATGTCTCATTTTCCTTTCTATATTACTATTATAATCATGTTTGTCATAGCCATTAGAGGCTAAACTTGTTATGATTAATTTGATGATGTTTACATGATAAAGTAATGCCTTGGTTATGATTATGTGCCATTCTAATTTCAAGATTTTGCTAAAATCCTATTGTCCCTAAGTCTTATCATGCTTGTTTGGCCTGTTTAAATGTATGTCCTTGTTGGGATAGATTTATATAAAAATAAAATTAATCTTATGATGTAATTAAGCAAAAACATTATATCTATATTTTAAATATATAAATGGTGTAATTAAGGAAAAACATGATTAGACTTAATGAGTTGGACTATTTAAGAAGTGATGAGTGTAGAAAACTAGAAGGGAGAGTTGAATAGTTTTACCAATTAAGTCTTCATTTTAAAACTTTTAGATCGACTTATGTCAATCTATTTTGATGTGTAGATGTTGATATTTAGATAAGATGGAATTAAAATACTATTTAGAGTGAAGAAAGATAAAACCGTTGACACAAGTATTTATAGTGGTTCGGCTACAAGGTCAACTTCTTGCCCTATTCCACTCCCGAGTACCCAACTCGAGTTCGTAAACACTACACCACAATCTCCTTATCTTGGCGGAGAAGCCTTCACAACGTTGCTTACACTTTATCCGGTACAAAGCTAAATATCGGGTTCTTCCACAAGGTAGAACCAAACCTACGTCGCCTACACTTTATCCGGTACAAGGCTAGATACCGGGTTCTTCCATAAGCTAGAACCAAACCTACATCGCCTACACTTTATTTGGTACAAGCCTAGATATCGGGTTCTTCCACAAGGTAGAACCAAACCTACATTGCTTACACTTTATCGGTACAAAGCTAAATCGAGTTCCTTTATAATGGAGGAACCACAACCCAACCTGTACCAACTATCACAACACACCTATGACATACTTAAGAAGAATCAACAACAAGAAACACTTTTGTGATATTGTTGTTAACTATCACATTCTGAAGTAGATTGACTCTGTCTGCAAGCTGATTCAGTTTCTTGTTAACAACGTTGCGTTTCCTTACTTGTTTGACAGCTTTGACAATCTTTGTCTTGGCACGTGATGCCCAAGTATCGGTCGGTTTCTTGACTGATTTGGATGTTGATCTGGTGGTAGCTCTTTTGGATGGTGGTGGTGATGAATGAGATGATGAATCTGATGAAGATGATTCATGAGAAGGCTCAGGGTCTTTAGGTGGCTCGAGGTTTCTTCGGGTTGTGCTCGGGGTTATCTTGTAGATATTTATCGACTTCCTCTTGAGCTCTTGCTTCTTCCTCTTTAGCCCGAGCTTCTTCTTGACTCTTTCCTAGTCGCTTCCTCAATATATTTATCGCTGATCTTCTCATCCTTTTCTTGTTCCTCTTCTTCCTCAAAGGTTAATGGAACATCATAGTTCAGCTGATGATGTTCTGTAGATTCCTTAGCAGTGGCACCAGTTTGCTTATCGGGTTGATTAACCGCATCACGAACTGGTATGGTCAGTGCACCACCACTGGAACCTCCAGGGCCTCTTGTTTGTTCACGGTTGAATTCAGAAGCATCATGCTTTAACCTTAGCTCTTTGAAAGTCTTGTGGTACTCTCTGTCCTCATCCTTAGGTTCATCATCGAACTCTTCTTCTTCCCTTTCGCAGCTGAGTTTTACCCTTGTCATTTTGGGACTAAGTGGTTTTCAACCGTTGTTGTATCATCCGTAACAAACTCTAAATAGTGAACCTCCTCATCCGTCTCGAGTATCCTCGAGTCTTGATCCTCTAATTTAGGTGCCGGTTTAGGAGTAGGAATGGCATATTTAGATGGAACTTTTCTTTTCTTTGGATACTTTAGGGCACTCCTAGTGGGAGGATTCATCTTTGGTAGGATACTTTAAGGCACGTGAATAAGATTAAAGACTTTATTGTCATCTAGTGCTTGCTACACTTCACGAACTGTTAAGACACGAACCGTTAAGGTCAAACACGAACCGATCTTATCGTGTCATTTTCTCAAACACGAACACGACACGAAAATAAATAGGTTAACGTTAAACACTAGGATGGTCGGAGACTTTTCATCCATGAATCGACTTTGCCTAATTTCACAAATCTTAAGCTTCTTGGTATCGTGAATAAGATTAAAGACTTTTATTGTCATCGGGATTGTAGGTAGTCGATTCGACCACCATACACGACTTATTTCTTTGTTGATGAGTCTTGTAATTTCGACAACATTTAATGTAGCCTCAAACAACGTTAGAATGATGGTTGGGGTCATCAAGTCTCAAGTTTCGGAATGTCCAGTTATTCCGTTGTATCTTAACCGACAACATTTAATGATCAACAACTTTGTGTCTCGATGAAAGGAACCTTTGTGCCGATGAAAGGAACCTTTTCGAGCTTTGAGGTGAGACATCATGTCTTCTCGGATCGACTTGCATAGTCTATGTGCATTTTGTTGACCATGCCCGTAAGATTTGAAGGTGCATTAATTTGGGATGCTCATGACCGTTGTCTCTTCCGGAAGCAGACTTGGCGATCATGATGTATAAAGTTCTCCACGGTGAGGAATATTCTTTTAGTCGATCGAAGAATGCTTGGTAATGATTCCTGCAGCTTCATCATAGCTAATATCGACCATAAATTGTAGTATAGCCTCTTCAGTTGGAATTGGCACATACTCAGCACGCTGGATAGCATGGAGCAGAAGAATTGCTCGTAAATCAGCAACAGTGACGGTGACTTGTTTATCATTGAGAGTCACTGTAACAACATCTTGACCATCAACTTTCTTCATTGTGTGCCAGAACTGATGAATATAAATCTCTAGTACAGTTGCTGAGTTGGTGAGCATGTTGTTGTAGGGATGAGATTTGAGAATATCCACTGCAATTCGGCATGAGGATTCAGAGCAGGTGAAGTTCTCAAAATCAACCTTGAGATTGTTCTTTTCAAGCTTCATACTATAACCAGTCAGGAATATGTCTTCCATTGTGAGCTCATTTGGTGCGTTAACGTTTTCCATGGGGATGTCTATATCGTGATCTGAAAGATATTGAGCCAAAAGAACCAACATATCGAAAGACATTATGTTAGTCAAAAGTTGATTTTATTGTCCAATTATTGAATATGTTATATTAATGAATGTTACGAGTCCATTGTCACTTGTTGTCCAACGGTCCAAAGTAGTCGTGATAAGTTTCATGAGTATATTAATTTTGAATTTTAAAGTCCAAATTTTCACTCATTCACACAACATTTTAACAATTATAGCTTATTAGTGACATTTTGGTCTTGTGACGTTATGGGTAATTTATTTACAAGTTTGTATGCGTAACATTTCATAATTAGAGCTAAAATAGTAATGGCTTAGCGTAAGATTGTAGCTTATGCGTAAACATTTTGACCATACGCGAGACCTTAAGCTTATGCGTAGGAGTCCATCCACTGCAAGAAAGCCACGCGAGGAATAGACTCTTGGCATGAAGCCACGCGTGGCGTATGTGGGAGCTTATGCGCAAGGTTTACCGCAAGAGTAAGCCTTATGCGTAACAATCCAAGTTTACGCATATCCTTCACAGGATACGCGTAGTCCCTTTGTAGACCCTTACACGAAAGAGTTACGCGTAAGATTTCTCTTACGTGTAACATCTACGCGTCTAAGTCCATTATACCCTTGTTTCTGAATTGGAATGCGTAGAAGCCTGAAATAAATCAATCATAACATTCAAATTAGCACTATATTCAAACTCTTTCATCCTCACATGGTATCACAATTGTAATCAGTTATGCGTAGGAAAGTTTATGCATAAGGTTTAACCCTAAAGTCAAATCCTACGAGTAAACAATCTAGCCATAGGAAATGAACCAAATGATTTCTGGTAAGTCTTAGAGGCCATATGAGTTGCTTACAACAAGTTTTAACATCAAACTCCTCAAGAATCAAAAGTACCCAAATTAACGAATACTTAAACCCTAAATTCAAATTTCACAATTATGATGTTTCTAGGTGAGATTCAGAGGTTTTATTGATTAATTAAACACATGTTAAGCATATTTCAAGCCTCTAATTGTCCTTAAACACTTACAATTGAAAACCCCAATTTCACACATAAATCCTAATTTTGAAAAGTAATACTTGTTTCGGGTTGAATTAGATGTCGGAAAGCAGTTTAAGGATTGATATTAGAAACATTTTAACACTCCCATTTCACAAAAACAACCAAACGTGATCACTTGTTCATACGCTACGCGTAAAACATAGAATCACGCCTAGAGTAAAATCAAACCGTTGGTTTTGCATATAATTAAAAACCTATGTTTGGAATCACTCAAAGAAACTTTAAACACTTACAAATTTGAAGATTATAACATGGATTTGAATATTTGATTATAGGCGTGGGATATGGTGGTTGTAGAAATAAATGTGTGTAATAAATGTGAAGTGAAATTAGGTGGGAAGGTTTTGTAAAAAATTAAGTTTAAACATTTGACAAGTATGGCCCTTCCACCTCAACCATTTTCATCCATAGCCCATAACTTCAATTTCGGTTAAGCTTGAAGTAAAAGTTTGGAAAGAAACTTGACGACACTCCCCCTCGACTTTAGAAATAGAGAAATGTTACAAATTTGAGTCCGAGGAGTGTTTTGAAACAAGAAACGTATCCACCATTATCAAAGATACAACCAATCTTGGGTAACATGCAAGTACAAGGTTTTATGAACAGAAAAATATTTACATTCTTCCCTCAACACTTGACCGTGAAAATATTGAAATGTTTGAAATAGTAAAATGTTGACGGAAGATGTGTACTTGCAATGTTGAAAGAAATTAAGATAGAAGAATATTTTGTATTTTTAAATTTTAAATTTTGTATTTTGTTTTTGATAAAATATTTACAAAAGAGGTTTTGGTGTTTGGTGGTTTTAAGAATGTGTCAAAAGTTCGTCCGGTTCTTACGAGTCAAACACCTCATACCAAACCGTGGATCAAGTCAAGTAAACCTAGCGAGAGCTAAGGCTTTGGTGAGAAGGTCCGCCAATTGGTGTTCAGTACCCACAAAATATAGTTCAACAATACCCTTTTCCACATGCTCCTTTATGAAATGATATCGAAGATCAATGTGCTTGGACTTCGAATGTTGGATAGAGTTGCACGAGATCACAATAGCACTTCGATTGTCGAAGTACATCGGGATTTTGTCAAATACGTAACCATAGTCTTTGACTTGTGTTCTCATCCAAATGACTTGAGCACAGCACGCCGACATGGCTACATATTCGCCGATTGAGAACAACGATGTACAATCATGCTTCTTCGATTGCCATGACACGGTTTATCACCAAGAAATTGTAGATCACCAAGTACTTTTTCGAGAATCTAAGCAACTGCGTGATCAACGCCCGAGAAAGCTATTAGTTCAAAACCGAATCCTTTGGATACCGATTCCCAAATTAATGGTTCCCTTTATGTATCGAGGATTCTTTTAGCCTCGTAGAGGTGAGTTTCGGTTGGTCGCGATCGATAACGAAGCAAATATATCAAAGAAAGACAATGTCGGTCATTGGTGTTAGATACATGAGAGACCCAATAATACTTGGTATTTGGTAGGTTCAACCAATTTACCATGCAAATCAACGTCGGTTTCTTGGTATGTGCCATAGGTGTGTGATGAGTGTCTAAATACTCATCATTTTGTACCATCTAAAGCGCAAAATCATCCGAAAACACTTTAAATGCATCAAAATGATGAAAATATCACAAATCGGTGTTTTATGTGTTTTAAATGCAAAATATCAAAATCGATGAAAATCGTATCAAGTTTGCAAAATTGGCGCTTTAGTCCCCAAGTTTCAAAAGTTGTCAAAAGCAGGTCCACTGGTAAATCAAAATAAAGAAAAATATCATTCAAGGTCCCTAAATTATTCTAAGTTGTCAAAAATGGTCCTTGAATGAATCTTTGGTCAAATGGCAGAAAAGGTCCCTAAACTTTGAAAAATGTCAAAAATAGTCCTGGATTTATAAAAATGAAATTTTATGCAAAAGTGGTCCTTGTACTATTCATATATGGCAAGTTTGGTCCTTGTGATAAGTTTGGAGAGTTGGCAGTTTCAGTCCCTCATGTTTGGATAAATTGCAAAATTGGTCCTTATGATATTAAACAAACCAAACGGACCCTTTGTATTTTA
Organism: Chrysanthemum lavandulifolium; assembly: GCA_022545495.1. NCBI lineage: Eukaryota > Viridiplantae > Streptophyta > Magnoliopsida > Asterales > Asteraceae > Chrysanthemum > Chrysanthemum lavandulifolium. The sequence continues at coordinate 121,975,103 of CM040242.1, read as the reverse complement.
AACCCAGCCAAACAAATAGAACCCCTGCCATTATACATTTGACCCCCTGTGACCCCTCAATTGTGAACCCCCTTCATACTAATACCACGGGTTAACAAAGTCAAACACCAGCCACTGTTCATCCCCTACCTCCTTTCCACCTGCCTCACCACTTGTATACCAAACCCCTTCCACCTCTACAATCATCCAAGAAGCTTTAATTGACTCAAACCTGCTAATGACTTTTTTGGCTCCAAATCTCCACATGGACGATTCTGATGATTTAGAGAGATCCAATGGCTGAAATCAAGTGGGAAACAATCAGAGGTCAACAAGAAGTCTCAAAAGTCTATAAAAAGGAGAGAGGAAGCAATGTGATAAGTATCTAGAGTCAAATTTAGTTTTCTTATGTCGTTTTAGTTCATTTCAAGTTTCCAGTGTATTTTACAGCTTTTAAGTACCTTTTTAAGTAATCTTAGTGTGTTGTGAATCCTTTTCAATAATAAAATTCAGTGTTCAAGTTCCAATTTCAGTTTATGCATTTTCAAGTAAAAATCTCAATATGATTCGAATGTTGCTTTTAGTTGTTGTTTGGACTGAAATAGCTCATGTAAGCTCCTAGATAGCTTAATAAAGCTATTAGAAACAATAAAGATCAGTTTGGAAGTTAAAAAAGCAAAAATACCAAAAATAACAAATAAATAGTTGAAAAATCAAAAAAAATCCATGGTGAAGGTTATCAAGAAGTCGGGCGGGGTTGATCTTGGATGGCCTTGGTATAGAGCTTCTTGGGAAGTCAGAGGAAGTGTAATTGACTTTTGGTTCTCTGTTTTGTACTTGGACTCAAATTGTAAGTAGTTTTCTCATAATTTGCAATCTTTAATTTAAGTGTTCAAAGTAGGTTAATTTTAGTTTAATATTGTCTCATTATAGTTAATGTAAGTTAGTTAATAGCTTTCTTGGCTTAAACATTTGTTTTAATGCTAAACTCTTCATAACAGATTAGTTGAAGGGTGTTTGGTTTCACTTAGTTAACTGTTTTAGAAAGTGTTTGATTTCTTTGCTTGTTATTGCTCGTGTCACTTAAGTACCTATTAGCTCGATCAAACCATAAAACATAGTCTTTACTTGTTAAATAGTCAAAATCAGTTTCGATATCACCTTAATAGTTAACTGTTAGGATTTTTGATTACAAATCTCATCAAAGTAGCTTAAAATTTGTTAACTTAGCTTAATCTCATCTTATTTTAGGTTAGTATAACATAATCAGTAAGTAGATTTGATTCAAAGTTCACATTAGTCAACTTATCCGTGATTCTCACTGAATTGCATTTGAATCTCTTGAAGTGTTATTCTTGATTCTGGCGATTCAATATTTTGCTTCTACGATATGCTTCACCGATCCGTTTGAAGTTCTTGAATTGATTTTGATTACGCTAATGTAGAAGTTTATATTCACGATTTGTTTGTTGTTGCTAATTTCTATCTCATTTCTGCGATTTAGAATTTTAGATTCTTTGAATCATTGATTCTATTGAATTGCTTATTGTAGTTTAATAGTCTGTTTCTTTACATTCTTTAGCTTATTTCGATTGTGCTTAAGTTGTCTCTGACTTAATTTGTCCTCAACAATCATTTTACATCCGAAAGTTTTGAAACACCATTGAGTCTCAGTGGGACTTAACGACCCGGAATCCACTATATTCTCCGGATCTTCATTGCATTGGTTTCGAGCGGTTTAAGTTTATTACGGTTAGCCATTCACAAGTGGTTAGCTTGTGTGATTAAACTTGACCGTTCAGAGCCGATCAAAATTTTGGCGCCCATTGCGGGAGGCTTTAGCGTGTGTTAAACCTTTTCGACCCATTCTTGCACATATACCATCTTTTGTAAAAAGTTTTTTTTTTAAAGTTATCATAAATCTCAAAAAGTTCATTAACACTTTTCCTAAAGTGTTAACAACACCAAACAAAATATAAAACAACAAAACAATCGTAACGTTTTCTATCTTGTGTTTCTTTTAAGGTGATTCTTAAAGAGATACGATTTGGATAAACGAGACGATACCAAAAATATTGTCCAAAAGTTTTTTAACCCTTGCACAAATCTATACCTACGTCTTTTTAGTGGTACTTAATATATACATAAAAATCAACCACCGCAAATCAAGGCAGTACACCTACTAACTGGGGGTGTGACCATAATAAGTTCTAGAACAATGATTTAAAACTTGCCTTTGTGTCCTTGTGATTTGGTGTACCTTGTTCAAAGAGGCCATTTCATTTGTGATTATTGGTTTAAGTTCACTTGTCGCTTTGCCTCGCATTTGTTTTGGCGGTTTTATACTTAGTGCATCAAGACTCGTTCTTCCACTCTACAAGTCCACTTTTGAGCTTGCAAATATTCCTCGTGAGCGTGAGGGCGTTACGCTCCTTCACCGTGGATCGAGGCGTCTACCACCACCACCCCCGTCGTAATGGCGGAAGATAAGCCCATGAATGATCTTCTCCAAGCACCCATCGAGGGTTACGGAGATGCTATTGTTGTCCCACCATCGTGGGCGATACCTTTGAGCTCAAAACCGGGTTGCTTAACGGTAACCCAAAGCCAATTCTATGGTTTTGGCGGGATGATCCTCATGCACACATTCGATGGTTTAACAAGATTGCATCTACCATCAAATACAAGAATGTCCCACATGAAGCCATTAAGCTTCTTTTCCCATTTCTCTAGAGGACAAGCCGGAATTGGCTTGAGAAACAACCCCTCGTTCCATTGAGACATGGGAAGATCTAGTCACCAAGTTTGTTAACAATTCTATCCTCCATCCCGAACTACAAGTCTTAAGAATGAGATAATGAAATTCTCTCAAAGATTTGATGAATCATTCGGGAGGCATGGGATCGTTATAAAGAGTTGCTCCTCAAGTGTCCGCATCATGGTTTTACCGAGTTAATGCAAATGGATACTTTCTACAATGGTGCGAACCGGACAAATCAAGACTCTTTAAATGCCTCCGCGGAGGTAATTTCTGAGCAAGACCACCAAAGAAGCCTTGCAAATCATTGAAAACAAGTCTCGGGTCCGCCTTTCCGAGCAAAGACATATCAATCTCGGTCTAATCTTGGACCTTCGCTTCATCTCATGTGAGTACATCTAGCACCGATGCTAAGATTGACAAACTCACGGATATTGTTCGAGCTTTGGTTCTTGCTAACTAAAGAAAGTGACCTTCACACGCACACCATCGCATGGTGAAGTGAAGAAAGTCAAGAGTTGTGTTACTTGTGGTGGCCTCATGCATACTACAATTGTCACGCCACCGATGGTAGTCCATTTGAAGCCAATGCTCTAGCCGGTACTTCACATCGTGGAGGTAATCAATACCGTCCTCAAAATGAACCAAACTACCGTGCTAACACTTATCGTGCACCACCCGGTTTAACGAATCCTAACCGAAATCGAATCGACCTAGAATGAACCAAGGTTATCAAAACCAAGGTAATTTCTATCCCGGACCAAATCAAGGTTTCCAAAATCAGGAAATCTTAATCAAAACACTTTCAATCGAGGGAATCAATTTCGGGAAATATGAATCCTAATCAAGGGAATTTTGGCTATAATCGGAACATACGACCTCAATTATCCCTCCACCTCCTCTGTATCAACATCGATGAGCTTTTAAAGCAATTCATGAAGTCTCAAGAGGAGACAAGCAGGTTGTTGGTCGGTCGGATCATTGAATTAAAGAAGTCTTTAAATGATCAACCCTCGGGCTCGGGAAAACTTTCGAGCAACACGATCGCTAACCCGAGGGGCGATGCAAAGGCGATCACAACCGAAGTGGTGTTTCATACAATGGACCCGCTATTCCTACTACCTCTTCTTCTTCTTCTCTCCGAAGGTAGTGGAAAGTGAACACGAGGCTACAAAGGACAAGGAACTTCCTAATAATAACGGAGGTACCAACAATGTCCAACCTCAAGTTGTCCGAAACCCAAGTCAAATCCAGAGTTGTTTTGAACCTCCGGTAGCTCGTTGAAAACCGTAAATCCAAATCTTCTATTCCTTACCCATCACGTTTGAATGAGCAAAAGCTCCGAAAAAGCCGGTCATCAAATGGACAAATTCTTTCAAATTTTCCAAGAATTACATTTTGACATAAGCTTTGCGGATGCTATCATCCGATGCCCAAGTTTGCATCAACTCTCAAACACATGTTAAGCAACAAGGAAAAGCTGTTTGAAATGGCTAAAACTCCTCGACGAGAATTGCTCGTGATTATCTTGAAGAAGCTTCCCGAGAAACTTGGAGATCTGGAAAATTTCTCTTACCTTGTGTATTTCGAGGAATGGTTGAATGCTTTGCCTTAGCGAGATCTTGGTGCAAGCATCAATCGATGCCTTATTCGATATGGAAGAAACTTTCTCTTCACGAACTTACTCCTACATGCATGACTCTCGAGCTTGCGGATCGTACAATATCCGTCCTCTTGGCATTGCCGAGGCGATTGTGAAAGTAGGAAAGTTCCATTTCCCGACTTTGTTGATTTCGATTCGATCCATGGGTTCCTCTCATTGTTGGTCGAGGATTCACGAGAGCAGTCGTGCTCTCATTGATGTATTTGAGCAAGAAATCACATTACGTGTTGGTAATGAAGTCATCACCTTTAACCTTGATCAAACTTCGAGGTACTCCGCAAACTATGATTACGAGTCGGTTAACCAAATAGATATCATTGATGTTGATTTCAAGAGTACTCTCAAGAAGTTCTTGGTTATTCTCATAATTACGTGAGTGGGATCCCACCACATCTTCTCAACCTATCATAGCCAATTCTACTCCTTCTATCACTCCTTTTGAGGCGACTTCATCTTGGAAGAGATTGAAGCATACTTGGCTAGTGATTACATTCCATGGGAAATTGATCACGCCCAATTGACATTGAGGGGGACATACTTCTCATTGAGAAGTTGCTTAATGATGATCCATCATCAACTCCTCACACTAGTGATTCAATTCCTGATGAGATTAATCAAAATGAGATTAATCCGGAGGGAGATATTCTTCTTGAGAAATTGTTAAATCATGACACTTCTCCTCCTCTCCCTCCCGTCAAGCTTCATAACAAGGAAGTCAAGTCAGTTGAGAAAATTGAAGAATTTCCTGAGGTTGAACTTAAGGACTTACCACCTCATCTCGAGTATGCATTTCTTGAGGGTGATGATAAATTACCGGTCATTATTGCTCGAGATTTGAGTAAAGATGAAAAGATCGCTCTCATAAAGGTCTTGAAGTCACACAAGCAAGCAATTGCTTGGAAACTCTCCGACATTCGGGTATCAACCACGAATTTTGTACTCACAAAATCTTAATGGAGGATGACTTCAAACCGAGAGTTCAACATCGAGAAGGGTGAATCCAAAATCCATGATGTTATCAAACAAGAGGTTATCAAACTTCTTGATGCGAGGATTGATTTACCCGATCTCGAGATAGTCCTTAGGTTAGCCCAATTCAACGTGTTCCTAAAAGGGTGGCATAAGCTGTTGTCACAAATGAAGAAAACGAGTTAATTCCAACTCGATTGGTTACGAGGATGGCGTGTTTGCATTGACTATCGTAAGTTAAATGACGCCACCGTAAAGACCATTTTCCTCTACCCTTCATGGACCAAATGCTTGAGAGATTAGCGAGGAATGAATACTATTGTTTCCTTGATGGTTTCTCGGGTTACTTTCAGATCCCCATTGATCCGGGATCAGAGAAGACCACATTCACCGCCCATACGGAACTTTTGCCTACAAGCGTATGCCTTTTGGCTTATGTAATGCTCACGGCACGTTCCAACGATGTATGATGGCCATTTTCCACGACATGATCGGGAAACAATGGAGGTGTTTATGGATGACTTTCGGTCATTGGGGACTCGTTTCAAACATGTCTCTCCCATTTAGAAAAATGCTCCAACGGTGTGAAGACACCAATCTTTGTCTAAATTGGGAGAAGAGCCACTTTATGGTCAAAAAGGCATAGTCCTTGGCCATAAGATTTCCAAAATGGGATTGAGGTAGATAGAGCAAAAGTCGATGTTATTGCTAAATTGCCTCATCCTACTACTTGTCAAAGGTATTAGGAGTTTTTAGGTCATGCGGTTTCTATCGTAGATTCATACAAGATTTTTCTAAAATCGCTTGGCCTATGACCCATCTTCTTGAAAAGATGCTCCTTTTATCTTCTCACTGAGTGCATCGAAGCTTTTGAAACATTAAAGAAAAAGCTTCTTGAAGCACCCATTCTCGTTGCTCCGTGGGATTTACCCTTTGAGCTCATGTGCGATGCAAGTGATTTTGCTATCGGTGCGGTCTTAGGGCAACGCAGAAACAAGCATTTTCGACCTATCCACCACGCGAGTAAGACTATGATGAAGCTCAACTCATTACACCACCACGGTAAAAGAATTACTAGCCGTGGTGTATGCATTTGAGAAGTTTCGCCATACTTAATCTTGACCAAATGCGTGGTGTATACGGATCACTCGGCTCTCAAATATCTCTTTGCAAAACAAGATGCAAAGCGAGATTGCTCAGTTGGGTTCTCCTCCTCCGTGAATTTGATATCATTATACGTGATAAAAAGGAGCCGAGAACACAGGCTGCGATCATCGTCCGTCTAGAAAACCCTCACCAAGATGTTTTCGAGAAAAGGAAATAAATGAAACATTTCCTCTCGAGACACTCAATGCGGTTTCTTTTCGTGGAAACTCTTCTACCCCATGGTTTGTAGACTTCGCAAATTACCATGCGGGTAACTTCATTAATGAAAGGGATGTCGACCCAACAAAAGAACAAATTCTTCAAAGATGTTAAACATTACTTCGGGACGACCCTACTTATTCAAAATCATGCGGATCAAGTCATCCGACGGTGTGTTTATGGACGAAGCTATTGACATTCTCAAAGCTTGCCATCTTTGGACCACCGGAGGCCATCATAGTCCAAACTACACCGCCAAAAAGGTGTTTGATTCCGGGTTTTATTGGCCCACAATTTACAAGGATGCCCACGATTTTGTCAAAGCATGTGACGCTTGTCAACGTCACGGAAATATCTCGCAAAGAAATGAAATGCCGCAAAATGCCATTCAAGTTTGTGAGATCTTTGACATCTGGGGCATTGACTTTATGGGGCCATTTCCATCTTCTCGAGGAAACAAATACATACTTGTGGCTGTTGACTATTTGTCAAAATGGGTTGAAGCGAAAGCTTTACCTACAAATGATGCCCGAGTTGTTGTGAAATTTTAAAATCTCTTTTGCTAGGTTTGGAACTCGAGAGCTATAATCGGTGATCGTGGTACACATTTCGCAATGACCAATTTGAAAGAGTCATGCAAAAGTATGGTGTAACCCACCGTCTCTCTCTCGCATACCACCCCAAACAAGTGGGCGGTGGAAGTTTCCAACCGTGGTATTAAAAGAATTCTTGAAAGGACGATGGCGAAAATCGTGCATCTTGATCGGATAAACCGGATGGCGCGCTCTGGGCCTTCCGTGCGACTTATAAAACACCCATCGGGTGTACTCCATACTAAGCTAGTGTACGGAAGGCATGTCATCTGCTGATTGAGCTAGAGCACAAAGCATCTTGGGCCTTAAAACATGCAAATTTCGATATTCGAGACGGTGGTGATCACGAGAAAAGTTCAAATGAATGAATTAAATAAACTCCGTGATCAAGCATACGAGAACTCTTTGATCTACAAGCAAAAGACAAAGAAGATTCATGACTCAAAATCAAGAACCGCGTTTTCAACGTTGGTGATCGAGTCCTTCTTTTCAATTCAAGATTGAAGATTTTCTCGAAAGCTCAAGTCCCGTTAGTGCGGTCCATTCACCATTGCTAAGGTTTATCCTTATGGTACCATTGAGTTATCTCACTGATGGTCCAAATTTTAAAGTGAATGGTCATCGATTAAAGCATTATTTTGGAGAGGACATTCCTCTGTGGTTGTCCGGATCTATAAACTTTCCCATGAACCAATGAATGCGGGGATCGAGTCAAGCTAGTGACTCGGGAATCAAAACAATAGCACACACCATATGGGTTTTCACCCATATTTACATCTTCTTTCTCTGTTCTACCACCCTAGTGTGGGGAGTTGCCCATTATTGTATATAAGTTTTCTAAAAAAAAAAAAAAAAAAAAAAAAAAATCATTTTCAAATAATGGTAGTAGTATTTTCCTTTTACGTTCTTAGTTTCGGCATAACCACGGTACTTTGAATGTTGAGGGCAATATTCATTTCTAAGTGTGGGGAATTCTCACGAATTTTATCATGTAATTATCCACCCAATTCCCGTTTTGGCCAAATTTTTTTGGAGTAAGTGTTTTCACTTACTCGACTTATGGTTATCGATCCGCCATGTCTAAAAACAAAAGGATTGTCTAATCCAGAGCAAACGGCTCTTGGTAAAGATTTCTCAAATCCGTTTATGGCTTGCAATTTGCCCAAAATTGTATGGTGTTCAACTCACCATATCTTTAATTAGTGAAGAGTTGGCTAGCCCGCAAGTTTATGGCTTGTGGTAAAGGCGGTTGGAAAACCATAATTGGTAATCGGCTCACCAAAGATAATACCGATAATTTATCTAAGAGTTGGCTAGTCCGAAGCAAGCGGCTTCGGTAAAGACAAATCAAATCCATTGAAAGTCGGTGGTTTGCTCAAAATCATTTGGTTATCATTGTACCAAAGTTCTTACTTGAGCTGAAACAATTGGCTACTCGAAGTGATGGCTTTTGGTAAAGAGTTCTTTAAAATCCATTAAAGTTCTAAAACATTGCTGGGACTAGCAATATCTTAGTGGGATTGATGAGTGTCTAAATACTCATCATTTTGTACCATCTAAAGCGCAAAATCATCGAAAACACTCGAAATGCATCAAAATGATGAAAATATCACAAATTAGTGTTTTATGTGTTTTAAATGCAAAATATCAAAATCGATGAAAATCGTATCAAGTTTGAAAAATTGGCGCTTTAGTCCCCCAAGTTTCAAAAGTTGTCAAAAGCAGTCCTGGTAAATCAAAATAAAGAAAAATATCATTCAAGGTCCCCGAATTTTCTAAGTTGTCAAAAATGGTCCTTGAATGAATCTTTGGTCAAATGGCGAAAAGGTCCCTAAACTTTGAAAAATGTCAAAATAGTCCTGGATTTATAAAATGAAATTTTATGCAAAAGTGGTCCTTGTACTATTCATATATGGCAAGTTTGGTCCTTGTGATAAGTTTGGAGAGTTGGCGGTTTCGGTCCTCATGTTTGGATAAATTGCAAAATTGGTCCTTATGATATTAAACAAACCAAAGCGGACCCTTTGTATTTTAAACCCACCAAACAAATAGAACCTCGCCATTATACATTTGACCCCCTGACCCTCGATTATGAACCCCTTCATACTAATACCACGGGTTAACAAAGTCAAACACCAGCCACTGTTCATCCCCTACCTCCTTTCCACCTGACTCACCACTTGTATACCAAACCCCTTCCACCTCTACAATCATCCAAGAAGCTTTAATTGACTCAAACCTGCTAATGACTTTTTTGGCGCCAAATCTCCACATGGACGATTCTGATGATTTAGAGATCAAATGGCTGAAATCAAGTGGGAAACAATCGAGGTCAACAAGAAGTCTCAAAAGTCTATAAAAGGAGAGAGGAAGCAATGTGATAAGTATCTAGAGTAAAATTTAGTTTTCTTATGTCGTTTAGTTCATTTCAAGTTTCGATGTATTTCTGACTTTTAAGTACCTTTTAAGTAATCTTAGTGTGTTGTGAATCCTTTTCAATAATAAAATTCGGTGTTCAAGTTCCAATTTCGGTTTATGCATTTTCAAGTAAAATCTCAATATGATTCGAATGTTGCTTTTAGTTGTTGTTTGGACTGAAATAGCTCATGTAAGCTCCTAGATAGCTTAATAAAGCTATTAGAAACAATAAAGATCAGTTTGGAAGTTAAAAAAGCAAAAATACCAAAAATAACAAATAAATAGTTGAAAAATCAAAAAAAATCCATGGTGAAGGTTATCAAGAAGCTAGAGCAGGGTTGATACTGGATGGCCTTGGTATAGAGCTTCTTGGGAAGCTGTAGGAAGTGTAATTCGGCTTTTGGTTCTCTGTTTTGTACTTGGACTCAAATTGTAAGTAGTTTTCTCATAATTTGCAATCTTTAATTTAAGTGTTCAAAGTAGGTTAATTTTAGTTTAATATTGTCTCATTATAGTTAATGTAAGTTAGTTAATAGCTTTCTTGGATTAAACATTTGTTTTAATGCTAAACTCTTCATAACAGTTAGTTGAAGGGGTGTTTGGTTTCACTTAGTTAACTGTTTTAGAAAGTGTTTGATTTGCTTCTTGTTATTGCTCTGTGTCACTTAAGTACCTATTAGCTCAGTCAAACCATAAAACATAGTCTTTACTTGTTAAATAGTCAAAATCAGTTTCGATATCACCTTAATAGTTAACTGTTAGGATTTTTGATTACAAATCTCATCAAAGTAGCTTAAAATTTGTTAACTTAGCTTAATCTCATCTTATTTTAGGTTAGTATAACATAATCAGTAAGTAGATTTGATTCAAAGTTCACGATGAGTCAACTTATCCGTGATTCTGCGAATTGCATTTGAATCTCTTGAAGTGTTATTCTTGATTCTCATTGATTCGAGATTTTGGCTTCACGATATGCTTCTGGCGATCTGTTTGAAGTTCTTTGAATTGATTTTGATTCGACTAATGTAGAAGTTTAGATTCTGCCGATTTGTTTGTTGTTGCTAATTTCTATCTCATTTCTGGCGATTTAGAATTTTAGATTTCTTGAATCTGTGATTCTATTGAATTGCTTATTGTAGTTTAATAGTCTGCATTTCTTTACATTCTTTAGCTTATTTCGATGTGCTTAAGTTGTCTCTGACTTAATTTGTCCTCAACAATCATTTTACATCCGAAAGTTTTGAAACACCATTGAGTCTCCGTGGGACTTAACAACCCGGAATCCACTATATTCTCCGGATCTTCATTGCATTGGTTTCTGAGCAGTTTTAAGTTTATTACGGTTAGCCATTCACAAGTGGTTAGCTTGTGTGATTAAACTTGACCGTTCAGGAGCCGATCAGTGTGGCATAGGTATCACAGTTTTGCATTCCATGTTTGTTTAAAATTTCAAGAGCATATTTGGACTGACTTAGGAAAATACCACGGGGTGATTGATGAACTTGCAATCCTAGAAAGAACGTAAGTTCACCCATCATGGACATTTCAAAATGTTTTTAATAAGTTTTGAAAAGCGTTTGAGTACTTTAGATGTGTTGACCCAAAATGATGTCATCACATAAATTTGAATGATTAAAATGTGTTCCCGTGATATTGTATAAACGATGTTGGGTCGACCGATCCTTTGACAAAATTAGAAGATATAAGAAAGGATGACAACTTATCATACCACGCCCGAGGGGCTTGTTTGAGACCGTAAAGAGCCTTGTTCGGTTTGTAGATGTGATTAGGAACTCGGATCAACAAATCCTTCGGTGACTAACATAGACCGTTTCCTTGGTTTACCATTGAGCGGTTTTGACATCCATCTAAAAGACCGTGATGTTCATGTGAGGCGTGAATGCCAAAAGATCCGTCTGACCTCAAGTCTAGCAAGCGTGCGAATGATTCCTCGTAGTCAATCCCTCTTCTTGTCTATAACCCTTAGCCACCAGACGTGACTTATTTATGATAACCGTACCTTCAGCATCCAACTTGTTTTTCCAAATCCATTTCAGACTAATAACATAGACCCTTTGTTGGTTTTTCAACCAATTCCCATACTTCAAGACATTTAAACTGATTAAGTTCTTCTTGCATGGATTCGATCCAGTTGTCATATGTCATTGCTTCTTTAATATTTTTTGGTTCAGCTTGGCAGATGGTAAGTGCATAAATGCAATTTTCACCGTTAGTCTGAAGGCGTTGTCTAGTTACAACTGGTTGATTCGGGTTTCCAATAATGTTTACAAGAGGATGGTCTTTAGTCCAATTATGTGTTGAGGGTTGATGTTGATATACATTGTGCAGATTAGGAGGATTCAAATGGCTTGTGGATGATTCCGCAACATCAGAAGTGGCATTTTCATTAGCAAAAGGATTAAAAGCATTTAGATCATAATCTGCGGTGTAGGTACTTCTTGGTTGAAGATCATCGGTGATTCGACGTCATTGGATGCGGTTTGTTAAATTTGTTGTTGTAGAATCAATTGGAGGTGCTTCTTCAATAGTTGTTGTTTGGTGTATCGGTATTGGATTATTATCGGGTTGAGCAACGGACACATTTGATACATCCGAACACGTTGATCAATATCATCACTAAACGAGGAGCAAATAAGTTGTTCCATTTGACGTCGAGTAAACTGTAAGCTTGGTTCAGGTGATGATGGGGTTTGGGGAAAGTTTAGACGGTTATGTCCGAGTTCCAAGCTGTTTTGCTCAGAAGCCATTGCTGTAAGCTCATCAAAATTAGCATGAATCGTTTCCATAATCTCCCTTGTACGACAATTCCAGATCCGGTATCCTTTAGAATTTTCACAGTATCCAACAAAGACTCCAATGTCAGCTTTAGCCACGATCATTATTTGGGTAACAAAGGGAACCAAATACATGAAAGTGTTTTAAATTCGGTTTGCGGTTATGGATAAGCTCATAAGGTGTTTTGTTGTGGCGTTTAGTAATCATAGAACGGTTCTGAGTGTAGCATGCAGTTGATACGGCTTCAGCCCACAAGTAATCTAGAAGTTTTGCATTGATCAACATTGTTCTTGCAGCTTCCACTAACGTACGGTTTCGTCTTTCAACAACTCCGTTTTGTTCTGGTGTTCATGCAATGGATGTTTGATGCTCAATTCCTACTTTGTCATAATAATCATGAAGAGTTTGATTCACAAATTCAGTCCCTTTATCAGTTCTAATTTGTCTGACTGTATTCCGGAGCTGAACTTGAATTTTCGTGAGAAAGGTGATGATCATCTGTGGAGCTTGATATTTACTTCGAAGAAAATAAACCCAAGTCCATCTTGAGTAGTCATCGAAAATTACCAAAATGTAGCATTTGCCATTAATCGTGCACTGCAGCGCATCGGACCACACAAATCCATGTGAAGAAGATGAAGCACATCTTTGAGGCGTGTTCCACCTTTGAAAGAAAGTGAGCACGAGTTTTTTCCCTTGTTCTGGTGAGCATAGATGATCTTTAGAATACCGAAATCTTGGGAGACCTTCAACAAGTTTGTAACGTGCAAGATTGGTTATGGTTTGAAAGTTTAGATGTGAGAGAGCGATTGCCATAGCCGGATTTTGTAGATGTTTCCTTTGAAAGTGAGCGGATGGGAGATGAAGCAATCATGTCTTGCATTGAGATTCGTAAAGACTTGATGTGCGGTTTCCGGACATAAGATCGTTTCCTTGTAGATCACGAATGAAACAAGTTTTCTCCCAGAAAAGCAACTTCAAATCTCCATCACAAAATTGACCGACGAGAAAATAGATTGTGACCGAGACCTTCCACATAATAAACTACGCTAATTTCGATGTTCCCATTGATGTAATCTCCGTAGCCCATGATAGGCGTGAAGTGATCATTCCGAACCGAAAGTGCCAATGAACTTTGAAACAAAGTTTGATAACGATTTGAGATTGCTGTCATGTGCCGGGAACATCCGCTATCAACAATCCAGAGGATGATCGTATCACTGCATTACACAGACGACACGGTGGAAAAGAAGTAGAGGTGGAACCCGAAGAGTTAGAGGGTTCCGTTCGATTCTGAACGATACACATATGTTAATGATTTTGGGGATCCATTTAAATCCAAGTGTATTATGTAACCATTTCTGCCATCTCCAACTAGTCTTTGCTTTGGCCTTAGTAAATGCACTAGGTAATAAGATCTTCCTAGGAGGTGAAGTGGGTTCTATGGGTACATCAATGGTCGTAGCAGAAACATTAGTGGGCGGTTTACCTAGCACAGACTTAGAAGCATTAGTGGGCCTAGAGGTATTCCGTTTTCTATTGTTTCGCTTACGAGATGAGATTGCATTAGCAACACATTTATCATGACAACCAGAAAACATGCTTTTATGACAACCAACACAAGATGCTTCAAACATAACATTCAAAGTACTTAAAGGTTCAACATTCGTTACATCACTTTTTCAATTACATTTGTCTAACACAATGTCTAAAGTGGGTGCAACTTGAGTCTTATTCAAAGTCCTAAGGTGTTCTTCTACTTCAGAGGTCTTTATTGTTCTTTTCTTACGTCGTAACTTCCTATTCTTCCTTGATTTGCTCTTAAGCTGTGAAGTGCTAGCGTTGGGAAAAGAGGCAACTATTCCTATTTCAGTGGAAGGAAGCACATTAGAATCTTGTGGTTTGTCATTAGGCGTTCTAGTGTCAATTTTAAACATTTCTGGGGCAATTGCATTATTGTTACTAATATTATCTTGCTTAAGTTTCACCAACTCCCCTTTTAAGTCATGGATAGTGTGTAACAAATCTTGATTTTCAGAGCGAGTGTTTCCATTATTTCGTAAAACTTCTTTGGTATAAGCAAAATGATCATCAGCATCTTTTGATGCTTGAGCACGAGTCCTTTTAAGTAAATCAAATATGACACCATATTCAGTTTTCACTTTGGCAATTTCTTCTTCATGTTTTGAAATTTGACACTTTAAAGACACATTTTCATCATCCAGTTGTTCTATTTTTGGATTAGAAATTTTGGAACTCAACTGGTTGATTTTGTTTTGCAAAGCAAGTTCACGATTTTGACAATCTTTTTGACACCATTGAAGACGACGTTTTGCGTTGGAAAGCTCATTTAACAATCGCTCATTTTCAATTTTTAAGGACTTGATTTGTGACACATTATCTGTATTCTCAACATTTTCAACAGAATCAATAGAATCAACAGCGATATAATCAAATGCATATGCAACTGAATGTAATAACACAACATTTATGGTATCAGCACAGATTACATCTTCCAAGAGTCGGTCAACATGATTTCTTAACAATTTCTTTTTACGTTAAGTATTTGAAATCGATGTTTCGGTTTTCTCGAAAACTGTTTTCATAAGCCCAATCTCCTTGTGAAGTTCCCGTTCCCAATAAATTGCACACATTTTTAAATTCCGGACATGTGGTAAAAGTTCTTTCTGAAAAATATCTCTTTGTTGTCGTGAAAATGGCGATTGAAAATGTTCAGCTTTTATTTCAGAATTAAATTCAATTGCATGTTCCAAAAGTTTGATGTCAGACATGAAAGTGTCAAAGTATTTAAGAACCTGACATCGTTCAGCTAATGGCTTTATTTCACTAAAAGAAGGTAAAGGGCCATTAATTTGTGCAACATTGGATCAGAGACCATCATTAGAAGAGGACTCAGGAGTATGCGTGATAACCCAAGGTGTGTTAGAATTATCCTGTTGTGCGACAAAAGTTATGGCTTTCGAATAGTTAAATGGTTTGCAATAAACAACATTTTCTATTTTGACCGACTCTCGTCTTACGCATCTAATTCCTCCATACGATTATATTCAACAACACTCATTATTGAGTCATCAATTCTATGTTACGCACTATAGACTTGAGGATTTGGTTTGAATGCTCGATGTGAAAAACGTGGTTTGTAATCGCAAGATTCGGTCCATATCCATTTGGATTTGGTTTAAAATAAACTTTTAATAGTTGTGATTGACTCACCATGTTTATAAAAACATTTGAAACTCTTTGATTTTGTTTTGTAAGTCTACAATTTCCTCAAGATAGTCATCTATTTGTTTCCTCGAATGCTTTTGTATTCACAAACTGCTTTTTGACAAGTTAACAACTCGGACTTGGCTTTTTGAGTTTCCGAAGTGAGAGCGTTAAGTTGTTGTATATGATCATATTTTAGTTGTTCTATTTGAGACAACAAAGCATTCTTGGATGCAACTAGATCACATATCTGTTTCTCCAAAGATTTTTCATTTTGGTACAATTTAGCAAATGCGACTTCAAAACCTTTTTCACGATTCTCTTTAGTTTGAAAAATGTTGAGTTGGAACTTATAGCATTCATTATCCTTAGTCAACAGTGCAATTTTATCTTGTAATTTCTTATTGATGTCTTGGCACTTTTCCATTTGAGATTTGTGGGTCTTAATTAAGTTGGTCATGAGCTCAAGATCTGGATTAGACAAAGGTTCAGCTTGTTCAACGTGAGTCTCAACATGATCATTATTTAGATCCTCAAATATAACCATAGAGTCAACTTAATTATCAATATTAACCATAAGGTCATCTTGATCGTCAAATATAACTATGGGATCCATTTGATTATCATCGGAATGAGATGTCGAAGATTCATGTTGAACACTCTGAGCCTCGTCGGATGCAGATGTTGGCGGAGATATCAGATCAGTAATAAGAATATTTTGATCTGGTACGAGACAAGCCGTCGATGTCATACACTGGGCTGTGTCACTCATGTGGAGTTCTTGCATGTTTGCCATTAACATCACCATTGCATTAGCTGCAAGTCCTCCATGTCATCATCGAATCTGCATTAGCCATGAAGCTCGTTCCTTGTTGGTAAGAGTTCCTGACTTCATCCTTGAGAGCCGAGTAAAGCCTCTTTGTGATAAGCACTACCTCTTGTCCTCGGCTTTGGGCATGCATTAGCCAGATGACCCTTCTCATTACAGTTATATCATCGGAGACCATTAACCCCAGTCTGAGCCTGATCAACCACTTAAACCCTTTGTTGTTGTGGAGCACCCATGTTATTCCTTCCATTATAATTAAATCCTTGACCACTACCCATCTGACGAACATTACCACGATTCTGAACTTCAACTCTTCCGTTGTTAACAACAACTTGATTCCTTGTGTTTGATGAGGTACGAATGCCATTGTTGGATTTGTTGGAATATCGGCCGAAGACTCTAGCAATCATGACAAACCCTTGTTGCAATGCTGCATCCTCATTAGATTCACTGTAAAGTGCTTGATCATTGTTGTTGTTATATGGAACCAGTTGATTTTCTTGTGAGGGACCATATGGTGTGATCTGAGCAGTTGGTTGTGGAGGATTTGTGAAGGTTGTTGGCAAGGTCGGGAATTGAGGATAACATGCTTGAGCCCACAAAGCTAGAGTTTGATTATCCGGGAGTGAAGGCGGCGGGGACTCCACGGATGATCCTTTCTTTGTCAACTTCCTTTTGGTGGGGCTTCAAATAGTCATACAACAATCCGTATGCAGCATGATGAAGATTCTTCGCAGCGGATGAAAATAACATACTTTTCCCAATCGGGACCAAGACCTTTCGGGAACTTTGTGTTGGCGCAATTCTTGGCATAATGATATTATGTTTCTCCAAGTCATTGATGATGTCGAGAATCGATGATGATATGACTCTAATGTCTCCCCGGTTCAATCATGAAGTGTTCATATGCTAAGTAGATTTTGGATTCCATGTCTTCTTGATTGAGTTATGTGCCTTCCATTAGAAGATGAATGTGCTCCCACATTGCTTTAGCGATCTTCGAGCATCAACACTCTGAGTATCGGATTGGGTAATCCCAAAAGGATATATTTTATTGCAAGTTCATCGGCTTCTAAGTGTAGAAGTTGGTCAGTAGTAAGTTGATCAAGACCGACAACGTTGGTAACATCATCTCTTGGTGGAACATCATTCGAATCTCCGGGTACAGTCAGGGTAGGCATCTGAAAAGGACCTTCAAGGATGACCTTCTTCAAAAAATTTCCATGTGGCTTCTTTAGATCACAAAACCTAAAGAACCTTATCACCCATTGATCGTAGTTTCGGGAGTGAGCATTGGAGGTGCATCGAGGGATCCGACTTCATGAATGGATTGTTGGCTACTTAAAGCTTCACACATCTTTGCAAACCAAGACGGTTCCTTTGGTGTTGTAACATTCATAGCATACTTGGCGGGATACTGATTTTGAAAGTATGTGTAATGTTGTACTTGTTGACGAGGGTTTAGTGGAACCATTTGTGGTGGAAGAGGAATTGCTCCTTGAGGAAAGTGTTGAAATTGTTGCACTTGTTGTGGAGATGGTGGAGGATATTATTGATAGAATTGTTGTTGTTGTTGTTGAGGATACTCATGAGGAAAGTAGCTAGAGTATGGTGGTTGAGACATCTTGAAACTTGTGTTGATGATGGATCTTTGTAGTCGAATGAAACAATGTTGATGAGGTAACCTTATGCGTAGAAACCAGCTTAAGTATAGAAAGTACCTTATGCGTAAAAACCAACTTACGCGTAGAAGATAACTTACACGTAGGAATAGCTTACGCGTAGACTTGAGGAAAACTTAGCTTAGGCGTAAACCAAAGGCTTAGTAGTAGAATCCTTATGCGTAATATTTGCTTATGCGTAAGACAAGCTTAGGCGTAAGAAATGCTTAGGCAAAGAGAATTCTACGCGTAAGAGTTTAGCTTAGGCGTAAAACTAGGGTTTTGCCCAAAAATCCTTTACACTTATACCAGTGTAAAAGATATCAAAAGTCGAAGTGTTTTCAGGCTTATCCAAGCAAGAAAACATTGAGTAAACCAACAGCTGTGAAGATCAAGTGAAGAAATCCTTACGCGTAAAGTGCTGCTTAGGCGTAGACTTTGTGCTTATGAGTAAAATTATGGTTTTGTTACGAGTAGAAAGTACAAACAATCACCAAAACTGATTTTTATGCTTAAAAGTGTTTAGAAACCTGATTTTAATGATGAAAGAGCTTCAATATCACCAAAATAACAAGAAAGTATGAAACTTGATGAATCAAAATAACTTGCACCCTTACGTGTAGACAGAACCACACGAACAAAATCAAGGTCAAAAACTATTCTACACACGTAAAGTTTCAAACTTGATGCTAAAAACTTAAACTTTAACACTAAATGAACCTTGAACCACAAAAATATTGAGTTTTTAAGTGTAAAAATTTGAGTTTTTATGCGTATGAAAGTTTAATACACAAAACCCACGCGTGTAGATAAAAAACTTCAAAAACAAAAGTGTTTCACCCAACTAGATGGCGAATGATACCACTGTTAGGTCACCATATTGTAACACAAGCAACAATATGTAAGAAATATAGATAAGATGATCGGATAAACACACACGATATGATAGTAAAGAAAAGTTATGCGTAGAGTGTATTATGAAGTGAACAACCAACCTTCTAAGGAAGGTTTACAAGTCTTTATATGGGGAAAGGAACTAGGGCCACACACAAGTTCCCTTCCTTTCCTTATTGGGCTTGGGTCAAGGCTTATGGGCTTTCTACATAAGCCTTGCCATAAACACAAACATAAAAGCCTAATTAAGCAACCTATTACATATTGATTACAAACACTTGAAATATGGTTTAGGAGTGATTCCAACATGAAGATTACGAAGCCTAGCAACCCATGTCTTCGAGCTTGCAAGTCTTCTATGCAAAACGTCGTGATCTCGCCTTTTGGAGGAACCTAGAGAATCACTAAAAGAGAAACTACATAGATGATCCTTAGATCTGAGGTTAGAGAGGTAAGAATATAGAGAGAAGATATATATAAAAGGGGTGAAAAGAATTAAATAAATGGCTCACTATGTATAGGAAAATAGTGGTATGATCACACGATCCGTGGATCCCTTGAAAAGGATCCGATCAGTAAACCAGGATTCAAAGAAGCTGGGTCATCGATTCGGATTTTGGGTTACAATTTCGAGGTTTGGGTTACGGGTTATGGACTATGGGTTATGAGTACCCAAAATGATGTCATGCATGATGGAAAGCATACTTTGGGTCATGAGTTATAGACTTTGGATCATGGGTCATAGGCCATGGGTTTTACCCAACTTGATGTCATGCATGATGTAATGCACATGGGTCATGGGTCATGGGTTATGGATAGCCCAATTTTCTTACATGATTATTTAGTTATAGTTTAGCTATGTATTTTTATAAAAGTGTAATTAACAAATGTTACTTATAAGTATTCTATAAAAATTGTTTTGGCTTTATATAAACTATTTAACTAGTCATGCTTGATGGTTTATTTGTTTAGTGAAATGAGTTAGAAAATTGTTGGCTCAAAAACTTACGTATTTGATTTATTTCGTTATAATGATTTTTACCATTGTTATCAATAAAACATAGAAAGATCGTAAGATATAAATAAACGTTTTTATGGTTTACTTGTATTAACAATGTGCTTAAACCAAGAACCAGTTGGAGAGCCCATTTGGTCCACTTGGTTCGTTCGCCCTATGGGGGTTGTGATGGGCTTTGGGCTTTATCTATTTTTTTTGAACGGCGATTTGCATTAAAAATCTAGCAAGAAGCTAGAAAAAAGTTACAACGAAAAAAAATACAATTAAACAGTGCAAGCCACTCTAGGGGTGTTGATCCATTCAAGCCAATTCAACCGGATGTTTTTGCTTCTATGAGTAATCCAAAGGTGTGAGAGAGTCTTGATTTCTTTCATGAGAGTGTCCCGACGAGGGGGTTTCAAGTCAAAGCAAACTCTATTTCGAAAGCGCCAAATGACCCATTCAAGCCAATTCAACCAGATGTTTGGGCTTTATCCATTACTTGGAGAAAAATCTAAGTACGTATATTATTGGATAATATCATATATTTTTTAAACGGTATTTATCTAATTTAAAGTATAAATATCCTATATTTAAATATAATGTTTATCCTTTAAGAGTATTATATAAATACCACCACTTATGAATTAGGGTTACACACTATTGTAACCCTAAAACTTTTGTTCCCCCTCCCTTCTCTTTATTCGGTTGATTTAATCAACAAGATCGTGTGTAGAATTCGCTTGGATCAAGCACTAGCATCCTACTGGAGTTGCTTGAACGTTAGTGTGCAATAACCGTGATAGGATCTTACTCTTAGATATTTGTGTTCGTGTTGATCTCCCACCCAAACATGGTACACAATTTTTGTTATTTTTTTATTAGTCACGCATATGTATATGGATCACTGGTATCTAAAAGTCTTTGAAATGGTTTATGCTTCTGCTGCAATTATGATTTTTTTTCTTTAATTGTTAAAATATTTTTTAAAATTATAACCTATATTTTTCATCACATCAACAAAGAGTCAAAGCTAGCAAGTCCAAGATGAAAGCCTCATCAACGTGCTCATCATCATTCTTCATCGTAATTTTACTTTCTTTTTAATATATATTTGTCATTATTAAAAATGGGGAGATTATTGCTGCAAATATTATACATATATCTCATTTATGTTTTAATGATGATAAACATATATTATGAGACATTTAAAACTGTTAGTGATAGCTCAAAACAAAAAGAAAATGAAAACAACTTCGAGCATGCTGGACTCGCACGCCAGTGCACCCGACCAGCGTGCCAGAAGCTGTATTCGCACGCTCGCTTTTTCAAAGTCGGCTTTCCTATCACCCGATAAAGTTTGATCTTTCACTACATCTTTGTACATGATATTTAAGATGTTTTAGGATATCACAAGTGGATTATTATTTAGAGATGTCATGTCAAAATGTTTATCCCTGTTTTTTAAAACAATATTCAAAATATTTTATAAACCCAACTCAAAGCCTCTTAGAAAACTCAAAACATTTTATAAAACTCAACTTAAAGCCTTTTATAAAAGCCAACTCAAAAGAGTTTATAAAACAAGCTAAATGCTTGAAGGTTTATGTTCTCATAAAATGGTCAAATTAAAATAAACAAATGTGTATAATCTTACTTATGACTTAACTAATTACCAAATGGGTTTACTCCATTTTGAACAAATAAGTTAAGCTCACTTTAAGTATTTAGCTGAATGCACTTTTCTCTTTTAGGTTAATAGTTTACTAAATATGCAAAGTATATAACTTAGTTGTATCAATGTAATTAATTAACAAGTTAATTGTGGAACTAACTAATATTATAACACTTGAATTTTGAATTTTAAATTTCAAACTAAGAATCTCCTTTACATGCTATGTATATCTTTTTCTCTTCTACATGGCTCTTTGCATTACATTAATCAAGGCTGACCATCAATCAATCATGGCTAATGAGTTGGTATAACCTAACCCTCTTGGGGCTTTTAAATACTATTGGGAAGCTTAAAACTGAAGTGCACATGAGAGTTTAGCAAGACGCAATGGCTAGTTGTTGGCAAAAGACAAAAAAGGCTCGGTGTGTGTCGTGGCCTGTCTTGGGTCTTTTGCTTGTAAATAGCACCCTTTTTCCATGCTTACACTTCACCTCTTGCCAAACATTTCTCCCTTCTTATTTATATCTTATATCTCTCTAAGTCTTTGAATCCTTCTTGTGTCTTAAGATCTTCTATCATCTATTGAAAGCGAAACTTTTTTGCTAGAGAAAAGCACACAAGAACTTAATCCACTTTTGTGTGTTGTTTCTAAATCAAGTCTTCTTCTTCTTACTCCATCTTCTTATAGTCTAGTATTCTTGTTATCTTGTAACATATACTCATACTCTCATATTCATTTTTAACTAAGTGTCAAGTCTTACTCCGGGTGCGGAGAAGCAAGTGTGGAAATCTTACTCCGGGTGTGGAGAAGCAAGGGTGTAATAGTCTTGTACCAGGTGCGGTCAAGCTTGGGATTTGGTACTTCTTTGGTAGAAGTCTTTGTAACAGTGTGGAGAGTTCGTGAGGTCTTTGTGTGTGGTTTTGGTTGCGGACTCCGTTAGGTGCTAGCTTGGGTCTAGGTGTAAATCGGTGAAAGCTAAGGTTTACGGTTTATCCACCACAATGATTTGGTACTAGTGAATAGCATAGGTGTCGCGGATTCAAAACTGGATGTACAAATTATCTAAACCCCTCATCGTGAACCAGTATATATCGTTGTGTTTGTTTTTCTTCCCTTTGCTTACAATGTATATTGCTTGCTTTAATGTGTACACACTTGTATGCAAACTTGACACTTAACATGAACAAAGAATAAGTCGAAAAGAACGTATTCGACACCCCCCCCCCTTGCGGTTCTACAGGCTCATTAAGAATTGCTAAAGTAAAAAAAATTGCTCATACTTAGAAAATGGAGCTTATAGCCATGGCTAGTTTTTAAGTAGATCTTTGATATAATATGTTCAGGATATAAGTTCAAAGAAACGAGTTTCATGGTATGACTAGAACATTTCTACCAAGGCTAATAGTAATTAGCCATGTATGAAGGATCTTAATAATTGAATAATAAGCCTATCTTAAGTCTTGAAAGAATCAAGGTGTATAACCCATATGCAATACAATCAAGTGATTGAGACATTTGATAATAAAAGATTTCTTGTTAAATAAGAATACTAAAATAATTGTATTTTCAGAAATCTAGATATTAATTAGGCTCATATGATATTAGGGTTTAGCATTTAGATCTATAAGTCATACTACTTGAAAGATAGTAGTTTTGTAGATCATGAGTGAAATCTCGCCTACTTTGCAATGTAAGGAAAGTTGAAAGATACTTTATAAGGGAAACAATTAACTCCAGATTAACACTTGTTAAATGAGGATTAAAAAGATGTGCTTAAGCTGAAAGTCCTTTGGAGATCTAATCGATGCCCAGAGCTAAGTAACGCAAGCAAGAGCATGAGAAATTACTTTTAGAATATTTGACTAAAGAGTACAAAGTATTACTGGGGTTATATATCTGGAGATGACCTATTGAATAACATAGTTCCTAGTATTGTAAAATTTAGTGGGATGATCAAGATCTTGTACAAACGGACATTGCCTTATGGCAAAATAATTTGGCACGTGTAGATCTTGAGTGGTTATAAACAAATAGAGATGCCAAGTAACTTAAGAGATTTGAATGTATGTGATTTCAAATTAACAAATGCACTACTACATTGCGATTTAAAAGTCTTGTACTAAATTTCTCAAGAACTTAGTAGAATCACTATCCAAAAGTCGCGGATCTAATTTGTTAAAGAATTCCATTTTACATGTTTGTAAAATGAAGTGTGTCATTGAATGCTAAGTTCAAGAATGTCGTGATTTAGCTAAGTTCATAAACATCCAGTGTGACTAAATCATTGGTAACAAGCTCACTTAGATTCAATGGCAGAGAGAAAATAATGGAATATTGGAATAGTGTACTTAAGAATCCTAGGATATTATTGGTCATAAAGGTATAGTAGTGATTACTCCAAAAATCTTATGATACGAGTTTAATCAATCACCAAGGAATCGAGATAATGTCTTAAACTCAAGCAAATCAGACGAGACATTATCAGTAGATTGACAATTAGAATATTTTGACTCCATGAATGGAAGGTGTGTAAGGATAATATGATTGTCCGAGATGGCATTTTGCAACTTTAGATGAAAAAGACAAGAGGAGATATGTTTTCGATCCCCTTGTGGTGAGATATTTTCACGGATTCCCTATACCCTAACCGAATCCTCCCCCTTCCTCTCATCCTAAATCGTTTGAATCCCTTAGGGATTCGAACCTCTAAATCGACTGGATCGATTCCTATGTTCCAATTGTGCATAGGATATAGCCCTAGTTCTAATTTTGTAGTACTGGTAGATACCTGACGCAACCAACAAAGGTGTTCTCCCTATAAACCCTGCGTCGATTGATCCAGCATCCAAGAACATCAAGAAGGTGATTTCGTGCAGATAGTAGACATCAAGAAGGTGTCTACAAAGCCAATCACTACATCAACCAGTACTACTAAAGTACTATACTCGTAGTGAACCGTACTTTGGTCATCACTTTGTTTATTTTCATGTGAAGAGGTTCAATAATTTAAGTTATTGGTTTTCTAAAGCTGACTATCTGAATCTACATGTTGATGACATTGAAAACATATTCTTCTCAAACAACATACTGACAAAGTTCTCAAATGGCACGTTAATGAAGATTAAGTAAGAGTTGGAGCAAAGACTTAACAAGGACATATGTTAAAGGGAAAATCAAAGGATGGATCTAGATGAAAGAAGCAGACTGGGTAGAGTGATACACGTCATCAAAGAAAGACTCAACTTTCGAGACTTGATTCACATATTTGAACAATATATAGTAAGTCCAAAGTAAAAGATGATATCGTGAATAGATCTAGGCCTAATTGATTATCACCCTTTAAAGGAAGATTAATATGATTAAAGGAATGACCATTTCTCATAGGTTTAGGGTCTTGTTTATAATTATCTAAAAGTTTAGATATTCGTTGTAATAAGGATATAAATACTAATTTTGCTTTCTTTTATATGTGTGTCTTATTTGTGTAAAGCAAACATTTTAATTGAAACATTGATGAAAATAATTTCATGGTGAAACTCTCTCTACTTTACTCCCCCCTACACTTTCATTATACTATTATACATATTAAACTCGTAATTGAATACATACAAGAAAAACTTTAGTTTCACTTAAATTATCAAACAAAATCAAAGATAAAAACATTGCTAAAGCTATGAATTAATCACTTCTTCATTTAATAAATTAAAATTTTCCTTCATTGAATAAATTAAAATTTTCCTACATTAAACATTAATAACATCCATTTCAAGCCTAAGTGTGAATGGTGTGCATGCCGGAAACTACAAAGAAAGGTTGTCATGTCAGCAGGAAAATAAATAAAGTCTCATCTTACTTTGAGAGAAAACAATTCCTACACGGCACTTTAGTCCCGTAACATGTTAAAGAAATAGAAGGACTTGTTGAAGAGAGAGAATTACCTTTTGAAGAGAGATAAATGATATTTTATTATGAGTTATGCAATTAGACATACAACACAAGCTGTTTTAAATATATGCCTAATGCATAAATTACTTGTACAATTGTATTAAATACTTTCTCTCTCCAAATTCTCACCAATCATTTTTTTAAATCAACCAATCAAATCATTAGGTTCATTTGTAGGCATGGTTAGTAGGCACAACAATCATTTTTCTTTTATTATAGTGTGAGTGAGTATTTGTATTTAGGGCTTGTTTGTTAAATTTTTCATTAAATCATGTTAATTAACACATGACTTAATGTGGAAACCCTTACTTTTATCACTTATTATTTTAAGTCATTTATTTTGATTAAGTAAAAAACAAACAACTTTTCACATAACTTAATAAATTAAATTTTTCATATTAAGTCAATTAAGTTGCATTCAAATACCACCTTAGTGAATATTTTTAAATGAAAAAAATAAAAATTAAAAACTAAAAATTAATAGAAGAGAGGGAAGGAAAGTTGAAGAAAAATATTTTGAAGAAGGAAGATGATGAAATGGACCTGACGTGGCAAAGGAAAACCTTCCACCATACCCTCTACCCTAACATAAGACATACACTAGAGTTGCAGATTAATCTCACTTTTTCAGTGTTTCAATCTCATAAACTAAGTTTGATTCGTCAATGTTTTTGTATATTGGCAAGCAAAAATGTAAATTTATGAAACTTTCACACTTGAACACGGTAAGATAAAAAGTGAGAAGCAAGTAAGCAATAAGTAAGATGGCAGACGCCATTTACTTTCCTTCGTATTCTCATGCCAATTCGAGTTTGCATAACACTGTTATTGTAACCAGTTGTTTTCAAATTAAACCAGAGGTTTTCTTTTTTTCTTTTTCAAGGGGTGTGGGGCGCGGCAATTATGCAAAACATGGCTGGTCGGCAATTTTCTGTACAAATCAAACGTCTAAACAAAACTGCCACACCCCTATCCCACACAAGCACCAACTCAAAATCACATTGTGCAGGCGACGTTCTGATGCTTGGGGGGGAAACTATAGCCTAGCTACTAATAAATGTACCAAAAACCAGGCACTGTGAGAAAAAAAAGTCTAAAACCAAAAATTGCACCTGACGGCCTATCAAACCTATCAACAAAATAGAGTGAGTTAACTAGTAGATTGCGGACTGTCATGACTTGGGGAGCCTTCTGTACAAGCTTTGATCGCTTCCGCGGTCATTAGAGCAGACACCGCCTTATGAATTGCCAGATCAGCACTCAACATGAGTTTCTGAGCTCTCTCTCTTTTTAGTTTGGCCATATTACGAGCATGTTTTGCAGCACTGGAAGCATCCCGTAGTTTAAACTCATCAAGATCTGAGGCACCCAGCATTAGTTGGCCTGGATGTCTATATGGAGAACTTGGCTGGTTGTGCCAGTCAGAATAAGTATTATTCAACTTCTTCCCGTTGTTTCTCTTCCCTGGCTTCCGAAAACTGGATGAAGGCATGGCGAGTCTTGGCGATACGGCTGTTCTGATTATTTTGGAGTTATTTCTTTGAAATCTATGTTGGTGATTCCAGTCAGATGTATTACCTTCCAAAGAAAAAGGTCCGGGACCAGAACCATCTCTTGGAGAGTACATCCTACTTATCAGTGGAGAAACATCTGAAGAATCAGCCCTTTCATCTCCCAGGGCATATGCATTTACTCTTCTTCCTGATAATATAGAAGAATAGACAGTTGAGCAAATATGTAGAACCAAAATATAGAAACAAGAGGTGGCAAAACAAATGGGCTGAGTAACATAAAAAAAGATATAGTAATGGGTTGGGTCAGATTCAGTTGGCCGAAAACATATCCTATCTAACAATTAGACTTATCATCTTTGATAAGCGTGCCAATTATGATGACAAAATTGTATAATTCAACAGTAACTTAATTGTTACTACGTAGAATACATGAATGGGAGGCGGGTCACTTTTGACACAATTAACTAGTTCGCCCATTTGACACGTTTTCGTTATAGATATTTTTTTATTTTGTCGATTTCACACTTCTAACAAAACTGATAACAAACTGGACAGAGTGAAGTAATGAGAAGCGCAACTATTTGCTTACCTGAGGAATAATGATTATCATGATCACCTAGAAAGGCATGGCTGTGTCCGGAGAGTGACATTTTCTTATGTGGCCTGTGTTTTGAACCCTTGTTGGGCACTTCCAGTCCTCGAGGCCTCAAACAGAAAGCAAACATAGGCGGTCTATCACTAGCAGATGCCTTCTCCTGGGACCCAGTGACCGGCCCTGCCGTCAATTTCGGCTTTGATTGGTCCCATTGTCTACATATTTCCTGGTACTTTTCCCACAATGGAGGCTGATAAAAGAAAAAACAATGTCAAAATCTTTTTAGATACAAGTTTGCATCCAAACAAATACATAAAGATCTTTTTGGATTGAGAGCAAAACTCATTATAAAGTAGAATATACGGCATAACATGCAGGTCAAATTTTCTGGTTCAAGTTATTAACATGTTAAAATGTATGGTTGACTTCTAAAGGAACAAGTTTGACTTTCATTCGAATATCCGGATACTAGTTTGACTTGACTTCTATAGATTCATGTTCAGCAGGGTCTAAAGTGGATATTTAAGCAAAGAAGCTAGAATTTGAAAAAGACTTGGGTAGCCAGTCCAAATGCCAAGTCTTATATAACCCATTTATTCGATTAAGCCCCGAAAATTTGATAGTGTTTTATTTGGCCCCTAGGTTTGCAGGTACATCACAACCTTGTTTTATTTGGTTCCTTAGTCCTTACCGATAAGTACAACTTAGATTCAGACTATCATTTTGTTGAAAATTTCGGAATAGCTTCACTTTGTCAGTTTAGTTAGTACACATGTATTAACTGGTCCATAATGTTGTCTCTAGTTTGAACCTCCAAATGTATCTAATCCGTTTCCCTAAATAATCACTAGCTTCCACTAATATGCATGTGAGTCAAGTTTGTGACTGTTATACTAAAGGAATATTGTCTAATCTACAACGTAAATATCTCAACAGACAAACTGAAACAAGTCTATACCAATATATCTAGAGTTCTAGACAAGTAGACAATTAGTTAACTCAGCAAACTCCCCCCAATTTAAGAAGGATAGTTAAAGCAGTTAGTCATCTAAAAAAACCTTTTTTACTCCTACCCCTTAGACTCCCTAAAAATCTTACACGATTTGAATGCAAGATTAAGTTAATAACCTTCGCACCTTTCACAATTCCCATATGTAATCAATAAAATTCAAAAGCTAGCTATGATGATACAGGACAAGATATTGAGCACCAGGAGCAAACCTCAATATATACCATATTCATATGGCATTAGTCATGACCCCATGTTAGTGCTATTTTGAGTGATATTTTGAACTCAAGTAAAATAGAAGTGACACATTAAAGGACCCACATTTCTTCCCTCCTCACAAAACATCAACATGACCTATCAAGTTCAAATTGAACTTTAGAGGATCTCAATCCATAAAAATTAGATAGCCAATTGTAATACAATAGGCTGTAGATGACCGTTTGGAGCTTCTGTGCTAGAAGCTGATAATGATGAGATATTTATATGCTTGACTGTTCAAAACTGTCTGACAATTCAAGAAATTATTAGGAAAAAGGGATTGAAATGAACACTTTTGAGAAAGAAAGAAAAAAAGAGACTGTAAAATTATAGTAAATGTCAGATGGATTGGTAGATAAAGTTAGCTTACCCTTGCTTAATCAGTGTCAAATTAAATATTTTGATAAGCACGATTTGTTATCTATACATTATAATATTATATGATCTCACACAACGCCAACTGGCTATTTTGCTCCTTTTACTAAATTATATCTTACCGAGTCTATAAGAAACAAACTAAAAATATCTAGGAAAATTTCCTGCCTATCCTGAAATCCCCTAATATATGGGTATAGTAGCAAGCATTCCTAACCCTGGAATCTCTCCTTGGGTTCCTTCACATTGATATTCAAGATAGTGTAAATTTACAAACTTAGATTAAGCAACTCACAAAATGCTCTGCTAAGTGAAAGTGCCACAAATTCTTCCATTAACTAAACCTTTATTATGGGGTGTGCATCAATCCAAATCTTTAACTTTGTAACAGCACTTACCACCCTCAACTAGATGAGCATAACTACTAAAACTACAAGTGTTATATGTAGACAAATTATAAATTTATAATGCCTTTACTGAGCAACTATCTGAACTTCCATATTAAGCCCTATGATGTGACAACTTCACCATATCCTCACAGAAATGAAAAAAGGCAGGGTAGCATTTGGCATAAAGAGAAATCATTGATGATTAGTTCATTGTAGATTCTGAAACAATATCCTCTAATTTTGCTCCTTTATGCTCTAAAGGATAAAGATAAAGAATGAAAATATCTAGACATGGTTAACATAATATGATTACATAAATATATCTGGCTATCTATTAATTGCCAGAACTTGTAAAAAGCAACACAGATCGCTGGCACTATTTATAATTTAACAGATCGCTGGCACTATTTATAATTTAACAGAACGCAGATCTAAATGCATTTTACATATACCAATGACACAAACTAGTAATCCATGTATGGAATAATCTATATCGCATGAGCTAGATCAGCTCCAGCCAGGAATACACAAGCTGATTATATCGAGTAAATTTTGATAACAATCCAGCACTAAACTGAATAAATAATAATAATAATAATAATAATAAAATAAATAAATAAAGGCAGGAATTCTGGGACGTACCTGGAGTTGTCTGATTAGAGGCATCCCCTTACTTTGCCTCTTTTCCCGCCAATACTCGTAGATGGATTTTCCAACCTGCATGGGACTTACTCTGGCAATCAGCTCTTCGATTTCTCCAGGAGTAAATTGATCACGCTTCTGAGCATAAGAAACCTTCTCCAACATGTCCATCACCTTCTCAAAAATCTCATCAGAGATCCCATCGTCTTTACTTCCCTGCATCTCACAAGATGCCCTGTATCCAGATACCCACTCTTCATCTTCATTGTCCATGTCATATAAGACATGTGATGCATCCATAGCCCTTTCAACATCACTTTTGGCCTGGCTGATGTACCAGGGACCACGGACAAAAGGCATCACTTCTTGGTCATCGCTTAAATCCTCAATCAGGCGAACACCAGGAATAGGTATGTTTTTTATTGATGATGCTCGAATGTTCCTATTGTGGCACTCCTCATGCATCTCCTTGAAAAGAATCCACTGACCCCTGTCTGGGAACTCGAGTGACCAATCCTTCCCTCCTTTCCATATCATAGCATGAGTGTAGCGGTTTGAGGACGCAGGCGGTAAATCCTGATGCACCTTATATATATACTTCAACTCCCCGCTACATTTCACAGCAAGTTTCCATTCATTATGGTCAGCAGCTTCCAAGAAAACAAGTACCCCACATTCTCTCCACCCTTTATCCCCTGAGTTTATCAATAAATTTGCCGCACAAGCCACCAACTCAAGGTTTCTCCTTGGACCTTTAGATGTATCAGATGTTTTCTTATCATTTGCTTTCCTAAGTCTCTGGTAAGGAAGACTAATCTGATTGTGACCTTTACTCTTAAAACTTGAATCTCGAGAAGGCAAAGTGTACTGGACCTGAGTTCTTGGCTTCTTAGGCCCATTGCCAAAACCATTCCCAACATAATCTGCCTTTGCATCAGCCCACGAGTGCAATGAATCTCGAAATGGTGAAGAACTTGAATCACCAAATGGTGAAGAGCTTGGGCCAGATTTGTTGCGATGCCACACACTTCTAGGGGCTGTAGGGTTGGGGCTGCTGATGATGCCATCATTTAAGTTCCAAGTCAGATCAGATACTTGTCGGGCACCAGGTGTTCTCCGAGAATCCCTATAAATTTCTTCAGATGTTGGGATTTCAACACTAATACCTTTCAAGTTAGAAGGGCCTGTGTATTTATCTGAATTTCCAATATTTACAGGAACAGTTTGAGCAGCTTTGGATGAGATAGAGGTCCTATTAACATTAAAATCCCCATCAAAAACAAGTTTGATTAGCTTACCCTGGCTTCCATCAACACTTTCTAAAGCAGCATCCTTACCAGCAGCTTCAAGAGAAGATAATGACTCGTCACCCTTAGAGGAGCTTTCCGACGAAATTTCAGGCGGACTACAGTCATCTGCGTGTGGGTGCATAGTATCTTCTGAAGGATCAAAAGAATGAACAGAATCATGATCCTGAAGGCTGAAAGAATTAATACTTCGTTCCAGCAAAAGCTTGAGATGTAGGCTAAGGAAGAAATTTGGGGCAGCATTAAATGAAAGAGCAAATGGTGGAAGATTTCCATGCTTCAAACTGTAAATTGCTGAAGGCCGGCTCCCAGAAACAGGGATGGATAATCTAGAACTACCCAGCATGGACACAACACCATTGTTTGACTTCTTATGGAAACCCTGAATGACAAAAATAATCCAATTACAATTCCATAGTGATACTAAATTCATGTTTCAGTATGCAATGATCTTATAGAGCGCTATTCAAAGCTTAAAGGCACACGGATGTTCTACAGCTTTATTTTATAAATACAGGGATGTCAAATAACAGTTCTCATAACTCCCCAAATTTAGCTGATAAAAGCATACTTGTCAAGGTCCCACACCAAGTACGCGTAAGACTAATGCATGGTTATCAAAGTGCAGCGTAGGGAAATGTTTGCTGGCTTAATGGCCATATGGTTGACTACCAATAAAACAAAATATCAGATTATGAAAAAGCCTCAACAACTCTACTCCTAGTTCTGTTCATCTCCTTGGCATATTTGTATTTTCCATTAGGTCCACTTAGCATATAAGGTCATCAATAAGTTGTAACAATATTTTTTAATTAAATAATCATAATATGTTAAAATACTCATTCATATTTTCTTTTCTAGCGGATAAATGACCATGCTGTCCCTTTTTCCTAATCTAACATATAAAGGCAAAAAGAACCAATACATTGTTGTCTGGCATTAACAAAGGCAAAACTCAAATTCAATTTAGCGTTCTGTCAATTACAAAAGACTAGCGGTTTTGTATGTTTACTTGATAATTGTATTGCATGTTGGCATTACCGTACTAGCAAATAAAGTTTAAACTTCACTGCATGTGTCTAAGATAGGTATTTAATCATTAAAAATTGCATCTTTTAACTTTCTTAAGTTATTTACTATGGTGCAAAGTGTGACATGACTAATTTCCAGGTCTACATCAAGCTTAAGCCACATGCCATGACTTCTACAAATAGAACTAAACCTTCATCACTACGAGTGATATGCAGGAAAAAAAAAAAAAAAGTAGAAGACAATCAGACAGTACCTCAAAGGAAGCAGTTTGACCAGAAGACGATAATGGTAAGTTCTGCGATCCACCTTCCAGTAGTTTAATGTTGTCATAAGTACACTCGGGAAGAGACAGCTGCTTGGTGAGTAAACAATGTGGACGGAACTCTGAATCAAGGTACTGCCAACTGGAATATCTCACCTTTGAAAAACTATAATATGAGAAAGTCTTCTGCTCTTTGAAGTTCTGAGAGAAAGAAAATCTAAATCTTATTGATGTCACTGGAACTTGCTGATTATTAGACTCATCTCTCTCGGGTTCACAAAACACTTCCATGACAAGGAAAACGAAAGCCACGGCTTGTTTTAGGCAACCTTTAAAGAGAAAGAGTCTCAATCCGACAATATTATCAACAAACAACAGCTCCAGAAAAACACTAGGCCACATCATCACAACTGTGCCATACCGAAGCAGCAATACACTGTGAATCAACCATAACATATCCACCCCAAGTACATGTGTCAGCACAGGCCAAAGTGATATACATATCTCAAACGTCTTGGATTTTATAAATGCCATATCTAACTTCAACACACCTGCATCATTCAGTGACCAAGGGGTTACACGTGCTACCTTTCTAAACCTGCGAACCCGCCTCCTGACATAAACAATAGGTGGATGCCCTTCACTGTCCCGCACAGACATCACACTCTTCAATCTATCAATTGAGGCATCTAATAAGGAAGAACCACAGTGCGGCCTTTCAGTTTCTCTTTCCAACAGACTCAGGTTTCCACTATTGCAAACATCTAGAGATTTATGTAAAAGTTTTTGCTTTTTCAATGGAGTGCAAGTAGATGATTTGCCTCGATGTGAAGAGCGAGCCAACCATGAGATAATCGGCTCTGATTCCATATCCTCCCCCTTGTTTTCATTGGTATCTTCCGTGTGGTTATCTTCTAATGCATCATCTTTACCAGTACGTGGAACTTCACTAGGAAGAAGCAATAGTTTAACTCTTTCATTTTCAAGGCTAATCCATTCTTCATCCCGATCATCAAACTTTATATGATAACGTTTTTTTTCAGCATCATACTTATCTACCAGGCCATAGTACCAACTTTCTTCGATGGGCCAAAAGATCTTAATCTTCCTATTCAGGAACCAAGTAGCATCCATGTTGTCAGGATCTATTTCATAAAAATGACGCGTCTTTCTGGGGTCTCCCTTACCTTTCTGGTGTCTCCTGGGCCGTAATACTCTTTCAGCAGCATCAGCAGATGCAGCTTTTTCACCACCAACATTATCAGTAGGTTTTTCCGGAAGACAGCCCCCATTCGCAGACGATAAAGCCAAAGTTCTATTTTTTGACGCAAACCCAGTACAACTAGGGTCAAAACGAGATGAGAGCATCCGTGCTGCATTCTGTTCGAGATCATCATCAAGATCCAGATCAGACTCAACTTTCTTCGCAACATTGCCTGATCCCGACATCTTCCTTTTCCTACGGTTGCTACTATTTCTTTTAGAAGATGACACGTTATTATTTACCACCACCAAATCGGTACATTCCCCTTTCGACGAACCAACTGCTGCAGAATCCTCCTGTTTCTTTCGATTTCTATCCGAACCATTAACTCCCTTTTTCTTGACATTATTTCTCAGTTTACCCTTAATACTCCCATTTAACCTACTGCCTACCATTGCATCATCTGCACCATTAGCCTTGTTGTTCTGCGGAATTTTCTTAAGCTCATATTTTAACTTGGTAACTTCATCATCGGAACTACTACTGCTGCTTGCATATGCAAACACATCACTTTCGTCTTTATCTCCGTCGTTATCGTTCCCATTCAGCTTAACAACAGTCTGTTCCGCAGAAGACTCACTTCTGTCAGAAACTTCATCCTGCAAAACTTTACTCCGCGGCCGCTTCAGAACACCATTGGAATTGGAATTGGAATTAAGGGCATCACCTACACTAAGCCTCCTAATCTTTTTTTTCGAGCCCGTTAAATCGCTAGTAGTAATCTTATTATTATTCTTTCTTTTGTTTGTATTTTCACCATTTTGAGTATAGAGTGGTTTACCAATCTCCATCAACAAAAACTATATAAAAATAAAAAAAATAACAAAATCCCAAAATCATCTCACACTTTTAATACTCACTTCCAGATCTGTATACAACCAAATTCAAAAAAATAAAAAATAAAATCAAAACCATATAAACATTTCAACAAACATATCAATATCCACAATTAAATAAACAACCGTACCTTTCATGGATAACATCGAAGATCATCAAACAAACACCTTCAAGAAACGCCCAAATTCGATTCAAACCCTAATTTTTTATTTTTTTTCTTTTTTTTCTTTGTGTATAAATTTTTTATTTTTATTTTTTTTTTACCAGAGAGAGAAAGAGAAAGAGATGGCTAGGGTTTGTTTTGTTTTGTTTTTAGGGGAAAATATAATTGGATTTTTATATTTATGTTAAATTAATATTAATATAAATAAAGTTGATAATATATTGACCGTTGGATTGAATAGTGTACGGTTGTGAGTAGTTGGGGGGTAATATTGTCGATTTAGTATTGTTGGAATCAACGGCTGGGATTATTTCAAAATCGTCACTCACATGACTCAAAATATGAATCTTCTTCTTAAAAGTGATTAGTGGCTTTTTCCTATGCAATTTCGGTTACCAAAAATACCAAACGGGAGTAAAACTCAAGCAACTAAAAAGATTTGGTAACTATGGTGTTTGATTTTTGGTTCGACTACTTTACGGGTTTGAACCTATTGCATCAAATACGAAAATTGGTAAAGCTTTTTTTACTGTAAACAAAATTAGCATTTCGAGTTTGTTTGCATCTAACATGATTTTATCTTGACGATCTCTCACATTTTTAGTAATAATAGTCACAACCGTTTTAAAACTTAGATTTTATAACACTTGATGATGATGTTTTTTACTTTTAGATATCTTTAGCAAGTTAATGAGAAATAAATCAGTTTACGATATAAACTTGTAAAGATTGTTTATATAATTAGTATTTTCAAAAGATTAAGGGAACTAAAAGCTTATAACAAAGCTCTTGTAAGCGTCTAATGCAAATGAAGTTTGTAGTCGGTAGTAACTAATTTTATAGATTTAAACTCTCCTAAAATAAGTTCATACTAATAGGTTTACTTTAATAACCGGTGCTAAATTAGATATGCACATGAAAAATTATAAAAATAATACGCGTTGCGACCATCTATTGAAATTATAAGGTTTCATGGTTGTAGAGATCTTGTATGAAAAATGGACATCGTAAGTGTTAAAGAATGAAATGTTTAATCCACTATTATGAAAGTTATTGACATTTATTAAGTGTGTAGAAGAAATTCTAATTTATTAATAGCTCCAAAACAAATAAGTAGTGTGCTTAATTATTGTTTTGGATTTAAATTGGGTCCTTATAACACGATTTTAACTATATTACAATTTTGTTCAACCCATGACATGATAAGACATAAATAGTGGTAAGGCACTTGTCATCGTCATGTGAGTTATATAGTTTAAACGTCACTAGGTACGCATGTGGATGTGATAGTGAAAGTGTCAGAAATGATCACGGGCCTAACCCAATTAAGCCGCGTACATCTGAGTTAGATATTAGTCCTCGCCATTTAACCTAAACATGGAAAAGTTCAATTATTATACTTGAAAAGACATAATATATTAACATTATTATATGTTATTGACTTTCTACTAAAGATAAAATTTGTAGGTGTAGTCACATATCTGAGAGCATGGGAGTGATGGTTCAAGAGGAGTATCAATTTGCACGTGGCCAAATCCTTACACACAAAGCATGGTTTTAAGTTTTGTATATATATGTAACTGACATAATCACTTTGTCAGTTGAAACGGCAAGTGAATTTGTGATTAATCTTAATAGGTTTTTTTGGGAGAATCTATATAAAACCAAATGTGCATGTATGTAAAAAAAATAAATAAATAAATAAACAAATAAAATAAAATTAAAAATTAAATGCATTTAACTCCATTTCTCATTATTTTGCGTTTTAGGGTTTCGGGAATACGTCAGTGAAAGTGGTGTTGTTTGTTCGTGGGTGGATCCAGGTGAGAGTTGTACTCTTTTTCTCTACTCCAAGGTTTTCCCACCGTATTTTTTCTTGGAAAGGGTTTTTAAGGAGGCAGTCTTATTTGGTTCATCAATCTCCTGCGAAGTGGTTGGCAGAGTGTTGTGGTGCTTCGTGTACTATTTGGTGGTTTTTTCCTATTGGAGTTTTAGTTTTAGTATGGTTTAATCATTGTAACTCTTAGTGGTTTGTCACAAGCGATTTAGTGGGTAGTTCAAGCGTTGCTTGAGGTTAATGTGGTAGTTTAGCGACATTCCATTTTACTTATTTGGTTATTGTTTTTGATATATTTTGTCAGGGTGAAGCCCTTTTACCCAAAATTCAAATCCCATAACAATGGTTGACACATGATTATTTATTGCATTGATTGAGTACGACTTATAAACGTGTATTACAAATATGTATATTGCTTGAAACATATGGGTTAAGCCCATAATCAGATATAGCTGGGACTAATATGGCGTCTAATAAAAGAATTTTAAAAACCAAAAAAAAAACCGCAAACATCACAAAAACCAAACCAAATCGTAAAACCGTGCGGTTGTAGATTCTCATTTTTTTTTAAACCGCAATTACGAATGCGATTTAGTTTTTACCAAAAACTATACCAACCCGCACCATAATCTATGATTTCATTTTCTATAATAAGTTAAAAATAAACATCAATAGAAACTCTTTGTGTAATAATTTTTTTTTTTTGGGGAAAGATAATAAATAAACAAACGAAAAACGGCAACCAAAAACAAACAAAAGCGTATACTTAACAACAATATGATTTAAAAAGTGGACCCGAAAGAAAAATAAAAACCTAACACAAAACTAAAACAAAAGAAGGCAAAAGCCACGAAGCCCAACCTAGCCATTGTACGGTATTCATATCTAATCGTTTATTAAAAAAATCGTCTAAACCCTCAAAACCTTGCACAAACAGATCTACCTATTTGCACATTGCACAATGCAGATCGTTGCCGCATATCTAAAATATGAAGAAAATATTCAAGAAAAAGACAATATTTGTGTTCGCTGCAATGCTCATATTGGAAACATACTTGCATTAAGGGATAATATTAGTCTTACAAAATGGTATCATGCAAGTTGTTATGAGTTTGCTAGTCGTATCAAGAATGTAACTGATATTGAAGGGTATTTCGGACTTGAGGTATTATTAAACTTCAATTTTGTTTTTGGTTTTTGTTTGGGGGTATTATTATTAAACTTGATTTAATGTTTATTGTGCTACTTTTGTTTTCTTTATTTGTTTCTTTTTTAATTGATCTTTTCAGAGAAGTGACCAAATTTTGTTGCAGCAGTTAGTTAAGAAGGTATAAACAAACGGAAATGTTTTTAATTGATGAATATGTTTTTTTCAGCCAAATGACCCTTTATGTTTTTTGTTTGTTTTTAACTCACCAATCAGGTGAACAGGACGATGATGAAGGCGACGGAGCATGAAGACATTACTCCAAGTGCGGAGGCGTTGGCTCATGGAATAAAGTGATGATGATAATGATAATGGTGATGGATAGATATGATCTGCTATTTAGAGGCGTTGGCTCTCAACAGATGCGATCTGCTATTCAGAAGACAAAGCTTCAACAGATAAGAGAGATTTTCAAATCTCAAATTAAACTCAAAGTTTAACTCTTAAAACAAGCACACTTTATTCCATGAGGCAAGGTCTCTATTTATACAAGATGTAGTAGGTGTAGTAGCAACAACCTACGTCATTGCTTACCTATAATTACATTATTGATACAGATAGGTGGCCGACATGCCTTACATTATTACCTTACATTATTACTGGAAAACAAACCACATCACACCACACCGAAGAAAAGGCTGAAAAGTATCTTCTGAATAACAGATCGCATATGTTGAGAGCCAACGCCTCGGAATAGCAGATCATATTATCCATCACCATTATCATTATCATCATCACAAGTCCAGTTCATAAGAAACAATATTCTTTACATTCACCAATATTAAAATCATCATCCATTTCTATTTTAAGGCATACCGACACTTTCCATGACATATTTCCAAAATCTCAAAATAGAATCAAACAAAGCCTTCATGATCATCCAACCATTTGATTATTATAATCAAACCAATTATAAAATGCATCAAGAAATATTCTCAACGATTATCATACCGTTCAACCATTCCGATTATTATTATGCAGGTATTATCATTATTCCGCGTTTCACTACATTTCTGGTATCAGAGCAAGAAGAAAGATCTAGGAGCATGAAGATAGCAAGCTAAAGAATCACAAAGAAGAAGAAAGATCGTTGACACAGATCAAGAATATAAACAGAATTAGCAACAGTTATCAAGAAGAATTAAAATTGCTAGAAAGCATGTATCATTTAAAAGCTTTAATAAGTTCAAAGTAGTATTTCTATTATTCATTATAATATGTCAAATTCACCAATAAGTAGTAAAGAAGAAATTTCTATTATTCATGAAAATGAAAGTGAATCATGATTTATGTTAGATACTATTATTAATAGAACAGCTATTAGAATATCTAATTTTACACTATCTTAAAAACATAATTTTGATTATCAAAGGTTACTTAGAAAATTATTTTCAAGAAAAAATATAGTATATTTTGGAAAAATTATTGGAGAAGAACCAGTTCATATTGAACAAACAAAAGGCGATATTATTATCCATATAATTAACAAACAACAAATAAATAATCGAATAAAACAAATGAATGAAATAGATAGAAGTAAAATAGCGTATATTCACATATCAACCATACAAATAATATTAAAAAGTACATTTATGGATTTTAATACACCTATTGAATTAGAATTAAGAGATGATAGAATAATCAATAAAGAAGAAAGTATTATTGCTAGAGGTAAAGGAAACTTAGCCGAATGTAAAATAAAATTCGATGTAAACATACAAATGGAATTAAGTTTAAAGGATAAAGATATAAATAAAGGTATTACTATTAGATATTAATTATTAAGAAGAGCATTTATGTACAAAGGAAATCACCCTTTTACAGTAACATATCAAATAAACTATGCACTCACTAACTCACATCATAGTATCACTTTTAAGACAAATGATAGAATTCATATTGATAAACTTATTGAACCACTACTTAGTCTTGAAACACCAAATATGTTTTCAAAAAACAAGTACATTGACAGAAGTAGAAAATCGACATCTCATCAGTGTGGATATCACAAATTGAGAAACCAAATGGAGAATCTTCCAAAAATCAAGAAGATATAAAAGAAATGAAAGAGATGTTACGATCATTAAGTCTAAGAATATGAGTGACACTAAAATACAATTAAAAAATAATTATAATCAATATCATAAGAATTTTCTAAAATATTTATATTCACAAAGAAGGACTACGTTACAAGAGATAAAAAATGTTAAAGATGAAATAAAAAGAAATAAAAAAGTAAAATATATTGGATTTCAGAATATTAATATAGATTGGTATTTTAAAACATTAAAAAATAGTTTAAAAGAAACTATGAAGGTAATACAAGAAGTCTGATCGAAATTAGTCATTTGTTAAAAAATGAGTTTACATCAACAAAAACTTCAAAAAGAAATTAGTAAGCAAAATGAAGTTATCAAACAATTTACAATACATATCAAAGAAACTAACGAATAATTGAAAAATGAAATAGACATTTCTGAAAAAATACTATTTATGAAAAGGTTACGAGCACTTCATAGTACAAAAGTAATTTGTGAAAAACATCTTAAGACTATTATAAAACAAGTTCACTAAACAAGATGAGTGAAGAATTAAGTCACGAATTACGAATTATTAACACTGATACATGTGTTTTCCAACTAGAATATATTAATTTAGACCATTACAATAAAGAAGAGTTAGAAGAATTACATATAGCTATAACAAATAAAATAAAAGACAACAATAGAGAAGGATTTAATCATCACAACAATGAAGCTAGAATAAATCTTCAGAATAAAATAAGCCAACAAATATATACAAAAGAAAATTTTGAATCAAAATTAGAATTTAAGACCGATGATTCATATTTAGTTTTTAAAATACTATCGGAGTATTATGAGAAAAGAACAAAATTAGCTACAAACAAACTCACATGGGAGAATATATGGGAATATGAAGAAATTAATTCACTAAAGGTTGTTTTTATACCACAATTTCCAAAAGAAATTAAAAATCCAGTAGCTTTCATGATATCAAGAATGAGAATTGTTGAATATCTAGATTAATACAATTTAAATTCAACTAATGAAGAAGAACTAAAAAACAATTTTTGGATTATAATGAAAGAATGAAAAAATATTATGAACATGAATCAGAAGAACTAGACGATTACGAAGATGACAATAGTTTTGATTATTTTGGAGAACCATATTATGAAACAGATTAACTTATCATTAAAAATGTTTTTTTTAATAACGATGAATAAAGGTAAAAAGGTAAAAGATAATCCGAATGCAACATTCATTGAAGTAAGAGTCGAAAATATAAACATATTTGCATATGTAGATACCAGAGCCACGATATGTTTTGGAAAACGAAAAGTATTAAAAACTTGGGAAAAATTAATTAAACCATTAACAATAGTCGTAGCAGATAAATCAGTACATAAAATATGGTACGTAGGAAGAATGATTCCTATATATGTTAACAAAAAGGAATTTATTACGCCAACCATTTACATGCATAATTCAGGTATAGATTTAATAATTGGAAACAATTTCTTAAAATTATACCAACCATTTACACAAACAGACAAATCTGTCATCATAAAACATAATGAAACAGGGGAATTAGTGTCAACACCAATTGTTACACAAACTAAATATGTACGAACGTTAGCACGAAATATAAAATTTCAAGCAGAAATATTATTAATAATGAAGAAAGAACATATAGAAAGTGCATTACAAGATGAAGCGAAAATCCGCTAGATAATAAAAATACTAACAATCAACTAGTCTCAATAAAATTAAAAGATCCACTAACAGAAATAAACATACCAAATAGAATACCTTGGGTCGAATCTAAGGACAGAAACCTAGGGACCACGAACGAGACTCAACTCACTCGACCCCCTTATCACCTACACGATCAACCACCAATCTGCAACCACCGCCTGCGATTTAGGGTTTTGAAAAAATGAACTGTATTGGGATAAAAAAAAAACGACTGAGAACAAACCCTCACCCACACAACTCCTTGATGTTGTAGTAACACCCAATCGTACCCTAGGAATGGCTAGAAAATTTTTACTTCTGTCGCTTCTTTGTGTGATACCGATTTAGGGTTTTGAAAAAATGGAACTAGGTATTCGGATAAAAAAAAACACAAGAGGGAAAGAGGGAGTGACTTGGGCCGAGATTTTGGTGATTGGGAAATCATTCCCTAATTTAATTATAATGTATCTAGACACCTTTGTGAATATACAAGTTGTGTATAAAAACAAAATAAAAGGTCTAGGAAAGTTATATATATATATATATATATATATTTTCTCTTGTAGATATTGTAAATGTGGATCCTTATTTAACTTAGGTTAAAATTTAAATATAACATCGTATTATATATCTACGATAGATTTTATAAGTCGAATAATGTAGTCTTTTATAATTCGCGTTCACGTTCTCAATTTACTTTGCGCTTTACAAATTCCAAATTTTTGTTATGACGCTTTTAATGTTCAAAGAGATGACGGAAATTTACGAGACGACAATTAGGTTATTACAAAACTATTTGCAAGGTGATTGACCAAACGATTTGTAAAGGGGTAACTATAGAGTTTATTCAGAACTAGTCAACGGAGTTTATAAAATAGTAGTGAATTAGGTTAGTAGTTTATAAGGTAGTAGTAGAGTAATTTATATGAGGGTAGTAAATTGGTTTATAATATAATAATGATAGAATATAATAATGATATGGCACCAATAATGTAGTAGTAGAGTAATTTATATTCGTGAGATATGTTGAGACCTATAGACATGGATCGAATATTTTACATAAGTATGTTAATACATAGTAAAGCTTCGAGAGTACGAGCGTTTTTGATTGGTGACACTTTTAAGCTTTTAATCATGAGATTAGGGCAATTGTATTTTTTTATATGACATAATTGTCATAATTACTGAAATCATGTGTTTCGTACTTGACTTTACATTAAATTAAACATATGGACTCACCAACATTATGTTGACCTTTTTAACATGTATTTTCTCATGTGCTTAGCTTGCTTGGTTGCACTACATGGAGTCTTTTTTTTTGGTAGTCATTGGCGACTACATTCACGAAGATTTCATTGCATTAATCTTTACATCATTTGACTATGTTGTTTTAAAACTCTTATATTATTCCACTGCAAGACTTGATAACTTATATATTAGAAACCTATGTTGGTTCATTTTAATTAAATGATGTACTTCTCAAAACGACTTATGTAGGTTGTTCAATATAATTGTAAATTTGTACCATGAACGACATACCCTGGTTACCATTCTACTGCGACACATTTTGGGGGTGTGACAATAAAAACATACCTAAAGAATTAAGAGAACCCAAATCCGTCATGGAGAATTCCTGAATCCGATGTAACAAAACCTCAGATGAATCAATGAGAACAATATCATCAACATACAATAACAAATAAGCAGTGTCCGTCCCCTGTCTATAGATAAATAACGACGAGTCACACCGACTAAGCCCGAGGGGTCTGCTTAAGACCATAAAGAGACCTCTGCAATAAACAAACATAATCAGGATGTGCAGAATCCCAAACCCCAAGCGGCTGATGCATAGAAACAGTCTCATTTAAATCACCACGTAGAAAGACATTCTTAACATCCAGCTGATGAACTGGCCAATGTCAAGAAATATCCAAACTAAGAATTGTCTGAATAGTTCATGGTTTAACAACTGGGCTAAAGGTCTCATCAACATCAACACCCTCTATACGAGTACTGCCATTCGCAATAAGACAAGCCTTGTAGTGACTAAGTGTACCATCTACTAAGAGCTTTTGACGAAATAACCACATATAACAAACAGTATTGGCATCCGTGGGTCTAGGCACAAGAATCCAAGTGTTATTTTTAATAAGTGCATTATACTCATCACATATAACATTTTGCCAATTAGTATTATTAAACACATCGTTATATGATTTAGGTAAATGAGAGATAGAATACACATGAAAACTGAAACAATGAGTGGGACGACTAGACCCGACACAAAAGCGTGTAACCATGGGGTGAATTGAAACAAGGTTTGGGTTAACAAGTTGAATGGTTTAATTTTGGTAAACGGAAATGGAAGCGGGTTGTGTTGGATTTGGATCAGTATTAGATGGAAGCAGGTTGTGTTGTTGGGTTGGTAAAGGTGGGTTGAGATCAGTGGTAGGCTCAATATGAACCGACTCAGTTGGTATAGCAGTTGGTAGCTCAGTTGGGATAGCAGCTTGGGTATGAGGTTGAATATTTGGTGAACTGGGGTAAGTTGTAGGCGATGATTTGATGATATTAGTAATGACATTAGACGAGTCATCCAAAAAATCATATGAGGGACTCACGGTGGGTGTCATTGAGCCGAATAGAAAAACAGTCTCATCAAACGTAACATGTTGGGAAATGATAATTTTATTTGTGTTAAGGTCAAGGCAACGATACCCACGATGATTGGTGGCATGGCCCAAAAATAGAAGATGTAGCTTGGGCTTCAAGT
This sequence comes from Chrysanthemum lavandulifolium, assembly GCA_022545495.1. Lineage (NCBI taxonomy): Eukaryota > Viridiplantae > Streptophyta > Magnoliopsida > Asterales > Asteraceae > Chrysanthemum > Chrysanthemum lavandulifolium. The sequence continues at coordinate 121,930,110 of CM040242.1, read as the reverse complement.
TTGTGATTGGTATCAAGGTGAGGGTAACAAAGACACCCAAAGGTACGTAAAATACTATAGTTTAGTGTGGTTTCAAAAAGTCGTGCAAAAGGGATTTCATTATCTATGGCACGTGAAGGTAAAATATTAACAAGTAAATTGTCAAATCAAAAGCTTCAGTCCACTAATTAGGGGGTAGATGAGCAGCCTTAAATAATAATGTGGGAATAAGGTTGTTAATGGTACGGATCATCCTTTTAGATTTCTTATTTTGTTGTGAAGTACGTGGACAAGAAAAGCGAAGCTGAATCCCATTATTAGCAAATAACATATGGAAGGCGTGGTTGTCAAATTCACCACCATGATCACACTGAAATGACTTTATGTCACATTTAAATTAAGTGCGAACAAAAGTACAAACAAACACAAATTTGGACAAAAGATCAGATTTATTAACTAACGGATAAACCCAAACATATTGTGAATAATGATCCAAAAATAAAACATAATATGTAAATCTAGAAAGACTCGGAATTGGGAAAGTCCACATGTCCGAGCATACAACATCAAAAGAAGACTGAACTAAACTAGTAGAACTAACAAATGGAAGCCTCACGTGTTTGCCAAGTGGACAAGCATGACAAAGAATGGGAGACTTGTCTTTATTACACGAAATGGAATTACTAGAAAGAACACGACGTAACACTTCACTTCCTGGATGTCCAAGACGTTGGTGCCACGTATACTGATTGGTGAGAAAGCTTGAGGAATGGTGGAGGGCTTTGTAACAGGGTAAAGATCTCCAATGCTATCACAACGAAGCAACACCCGATGAGTTTGAAAGTCCTATGAGAAAAACCAAAAAAATCAAACTCAACTGTACAATAATTATCACGAACAAATTGACGAACATAAATTAAATTATAGACAATATTGGGAGTAATTAGAATGTTATTTAAATGAAGTGGTCGATATGGTGTAGGCAAAACATTATGGCCAAAGCTAGTAACATGAATAGAATGCCCGTCACCAACTGCGACAGATGGATGAATGCACGGATTTTAAAAACATCACTAAAATTATTGATAGAATCATTAAGGTGAGAAGTTGCACCTGTATCCATGTTCTAGTTACCCGTAGCAGGATCCTGAAGTGTCACAACTTGAAAAGCACTTGGAAAAACCGTCTCTTGACCGGTAGTTGACCCATATGACCCATAAAACCCTGTTGACCCGACTGAGTTGTTGACCCGTTGGCTGACCGGGTGTATGACCCTTTGGATCGGGCTGACCCGGTTGGTATACCTGACCCGCTTGTGTTGGTGAATTAGTGAACAAAACAGGTTGGTATATGGTGCCCGGGTGGTACATAGATGAATTAAAATGGTTCGGTTGAGTATATTGGACTGGTATTGAGCTATTAAAACCATGGAAGGGTATTGGGCCATTGAAACCTGGTGGTGCGTATAAGGATGCACCAGTAGGATTTGCATGAAAAGCTAATGGTATATTACTCTGAGTGTTGTTCACTGGTTTGTTACCCATATGTTGTGCATTGTTACCAATATTTTGAACGTGACTAGTAAACCCTAGTTTAGCCAAAAGTCCATTCATGGTCAAAAGCTCATGTTGTGACAAGTTCGATGAGGGTAGAACCTTAGAACTAGGGCCATTACTTGACAATGAAGAAAAAGTACCATGAACCCCATTATGTAGAAACTTGCAGTATGTACCAAACGACACGAACCCTTATTGAAATTAAAGCAAGGTTTGTTCACATTTTCCGTCGAAGAAGTAGAGCGCCGAGCATTAGAACCAGAGTTTACCAACAAAACCATTGGTGACGAGGAAGTAGAATCAACGAAAGTGTCTTGTACTTGTGAATTTAACCGCATTTCTTCCGTGGTGAGCATATAACGAACCGTTTTAAGGTTCGGAAAATTTATCGATGAGAAATGATAGTAGAGACGATATCATACTTCGCGACAAATCTTCGAGAGCAAAAGTAACCACATCTCATTGCTAATAGGAGAACCAAGACTCGTCAAGAGAGTAGCAATGGTCTCGATATTACGAAAGTAAGCATCAATACTCAAATCCCCAAGCTTTAATGCACGCAATTCGGCCTTCAATGCAATAAAACGAGAACACTTATTGTCATTGAAGATCACATCAAGAAGATACCATGCTTGCTTAGCCGCTTGAGGGTCCTTAATAACAAGGTGTTGTTGAAGAGTTTTGGACAATCTGATGAAGATCCAAGAAAGAATGACTGTATTAATCTTCAACCATTCGGCATCGGGAGGTGTTGTGGTGCTTGAGGATGCATCACCATTGCCCAACATATGGCCCAAAAGACAATAACCATTGCAAAGATTCTTGAAGAAGTAAACCCAAGATGAGTAGCTCATCTCATCAACGTCCAACTTAACGGGAGTGAGGTTGTTGAGGTTGGTGATAGTCATGAGTTTATCAAAAAGTAAGATCACATGTTTGGGGGGATATCACAGGCCACGATGAATTAAAGGGGTCAGAGTTTGGTACATTTTATGTGTGATGTTGTAGGATTCATTTGTAGTAAAGCAAATAGAACATTATGTGATTTTAGGATAGGGTTTTGTAGTAAAATATTGAACAATGATCATGAGAGGGTTTGATATTAAAGCAACAGTGAGTAGGGTTGTAGTAGCAGTAGGGAACAAATCACCACAATAACAATCCAACACCAACAAAGACTTTAAAAAGCTTGCTTAAAAAAAAAAACGACCAAAATCTTTAATCAATCACCAACGATCAATCCGACAGCAACATAAACTTGAAAACTTGATAATCCAACAACAACAGAAACTTGAAAACTTGATGAACAAAGCGACTCGTTATCACACTGAACCAACGATAGCTGTTAACAAACAAATAGGTCGACTGGTTATCACGTAAACCAACAATCGACTAAAAACCAACAATCGACTAAACCTGAACAAAGGAAAATAAGAACAGACGCAAAGAGAAAACACAATGATTGACTGAAGAGCAGTCGTGTATTTAGGATTGTAGGGATCGAATGGCTGATACGAGGTAAGTGTAATGTGTTTCATATGTCGTTCATTAAACCGGATAATACATATATAGGGTATAAACCCTAACAAGTGCTACTCGGGCTAAAATACGACTAACAATGTGGAGTTTGTGTTGTGTGAGTTAGTATTGATTTTAATAATATGATAATGAAAGGCATGGGAAAAAGAGAATATTTAGATGTAAACATAAGCAATCGATGATATGAGAAAAAGACTTTATAGCAAACTAGTACTTGATAGCGCAATACTTTTTTGTTTTTAACCTACAAGTAATTTGCATAGTTGTCTTTTCTTGTTAGATTTATGTATATTAACAAAAGTTATTTTTCTTCTTTTTACCTCACAGTCGGTTGAACCGATGACCCGGTAAATTGGTAACGCGATCGGGTCGACCTAAAACCCGGGTTTTAAAATACCGGCCGACACTACGGGTGGGTCTAATAAGCAAATCCCAAAAGCCCTGTTTTATCTCTTATTGCAGTAGTATCTGTTTGGTAACAGATACGATGTAGAAAAGTTGTGGGGGGTAACGTACACTACCGAACTTGGTTTATATATACACTTCCTTCCCCCTTTGCTTGTGAAACTAGAATCGGTTCGTTCCTGTATTTTGCATATATTCAAAACAATTACAACAACAAAACAGGTATTTCTCCACTCAAACCCTAGATACAATTTAATTATGTTTATTTAGTGTCAATCCAAGACTAAAGCCTTGTTTTCGTTTTTGTATCAGGTTTTGATGGTCTGCGTTTTCTTATCGTTGTTGTTAGGGGGGCTAAGAGCAAGTTCTTGGTCCCCCAATGCTTGATCTTCCCCTTGTCACATGACTTGTTTTTAGTTTATACATAATGACCAGCACTAGACTTCATAATCCGTTTATTGGGGCCCCTTTTCAACCAACATTTACAAAAAAATCGCCCGCAAGAGCCTCTTACAAATTTATTCCCTGTGCCAAGACAAACGACTGGATATCTCACGGGATTCGCTTCTCACAATCTTGTGGAGAAAATGTTGAGATTTTATGGAAGAATTTAGGATTAAGAAGTAGTTTTGTCGTCAAATCTGTGAAAGAGCCTTTTACTAGAAACAAAATTCTTGTTAGGTCGTTGTCTACAGTCTGGGAGGAAGGTTTGCTTCTCTTCAGATGTTCCATTTTTTGTGCTGTCATTTCCGGGGTCTGCTTGTTGTTATGGTATGGTCAACGAAAAGCCAAGACATTGGTGGAAGCAAAACTTTTACCTTCAGTTTGCACGGCTTTAAGTGATTATATACAACGTGACATTCAATTTGGTAAAGTTAGAAGGATATCTCCTTTAAGCATTACACTTGAGTCATGCTCAATTGGGCCTCATAAGGAAGAATTCTCGTGTGCTCAAGTCCCGACTCTTAAATTGCGTTTTCACCCCTTTTCAAGTTTGAGAAGGGGAAAGATTGTAGTTGATGCTGTTTTATCTAACCCTACTTTATTAGTTGCACAAAAGAGAAATTATACATGGTTAGGGATACCCTTTACTGATGGCATCCCGCAGAAGCATTTGTCCACTGAAGAAGGTATTGATAACCGTACAAAAATCAGGAGAATTGCTAGAGAGCAAACTGCAGTTCGAATGGATCAGGAAAGAGACGAATTAGCACGATTGGCTGCAAAAAGTGGCTATATTGTATCCGATAGAGGTTTCAATGCATTACAAGGTACTGATAATGTGAAGAAGAATACGGGCTTATCAGCATCATCTGAGTTTGTTTTTTCCGTGGATGAGAAACTTCGTTGGCAGGATCACCATTGCATGGACGCTGGTGTAGAGTATGATATGAAACATGCTGATTTAGAGAAATCATTTGGTGTAAATATACCTATTGCAGGGGTGAAGTTTTGGTCACGAATCATACCTGGACCATTAAAGCGAAAGAGAAGGAAGGTTAATGGGAAGGATATGTTTGCTGCTGGTATTGAAGCCAAAAAAAGACTTTTGGAGCATAGTGCGTCAGCTGCACATGCTTACTTCATGGATCCTAGCCTAGTTGATACAATGGACGATAATCGGATTGGGAAACTGGATACTGAAGTGAATTCTCAAGATCATAAATTAGACGATGCTAATCCTCATTTCGTTGCCGAATTTGAGAAGTATGAAGAGAATAACAAGAGCAAATCCCTTCTGGAAGGTAACTCCAAAACTGCAATAGTTATATTCTTTAATATATAGACCACTTTTATCATGTTGACTAGACATGGCAATTTGAAGTTATTTAAAGGAAAATGGATTGTTTTTGTTTGATAGTGGGTGGAATGGTAAAGTAGAAGTAGCTAAAAGATGGATCAATTGGGTCGAAAGGGTTAAATGTGGCAAATGAAGTCTAAGGTGTATTCATTTACTTGCAACGTTCTAAATCAGTCTACTTAAATAATTTTCTATTATTAATATGGTTTTAAATTTTAACACGTTATTGAGTCTCCATCATTTTTACGAAAAGTGGACAAAGTTGTGTGGGGGGTCATCCAACCTGACCTGTCTCGTTTTGGCTCCACATAAAAAGTTATACCTGTTTTGACACCAAACTATGTCTATGAATACATTTAGGTACTCCTTTGACGTTGTATTGTATTGGAAAATAGAAAATTATATAATGACATAACAATGAATGAACATAAGTGTTTGATAATGTAGATGATGGCATGGATGCTAAATATCAGCTGATTCCTTCATCTCAAAACAATGGCACGGGAGATCTGTGGTCATACTTAATTGTTGGTCCCATCCAAAAGATTAAGTCACATGTTGTCCCGAAAGTTGAAGGTATTGTTGGTGAACTTGTTGAAGAGGCTAATGGGGAAAAAACGGGAGGGGTAGAGAAAATGGTTCCTGTTACTCTTGAATCTGTTCATTTCAATGGTGCAACATTGCTGTTACTTGCATATGGTGACAATGAGCCCAGGTGAATCTCACTTCTGTTTAAATGTATTCATCAGTTTATAGTTGCTAACACAATCAACCAAACAACACCTCGTGGTTGTCACTGATTTATATATTAAAAAAAGTCATTAGAAGCCTGTAAGCATAAATGAGATATTTTAATCAGGATTTATAGAATGTAATGACATAAAATCTTAAGCTCGTGTCATTTACAGGGAAATGGAGAATGCTAGTGGACATGTGAAGTTCCAAAACAATTACAATCGTGTGCATGTACAGCTTAGTGGTAATTGTAAGATGTGGAGATCTGATGTAACTTCTGAAGATGGTGGTTGGTTATCTACAGACGTTTTTGTGGATACAGAGGAGCAAAAGTGGCATGCCAATCTCAAAGTTGTAAATCTTTTTGCTCCGGTATGCTATACTGGTATATAATTTACTTATGGATGGATGCGTTATGGTTTATCTCACTGGGTCAAATGGGTAAATTAAATAAGTTGGCTGTAATGGAAATGGTCAAACGGGTAAATCTTCTCCGTCAATGTATTCGGAATGCATAAATTCTATAACTCATATTCATTCAAACACTTAGATTATTTTTTGAAATAAACAAATGTTTATTTCCATATTTGGCTTGCTAACTTTATACAAAGACATAAAGACATGAAGTGTTTCCCGTCAATCTAACCATCTCTACTGCCCATCTTGCCACATCTATAGCATATTACTGTCTTTGGCTAGGATATTAAATTAATCTGTTCATCCAAGCAAATCGTAAGGTTTCTTTGCTTGCCTTATCTTTTCTGTAGCTCTTTGAAAGGATTTTAGAAATTCCTATTGCATGGTATGAAGGAAGAGCTAGCGGTGAGGTAATTCACTTAACCCTCTTTTATATAAGCTTATTCAAAATCACCGTTTATAGTTATTGTTTATTGTATTCTGTAGTGTGTGTGTGTGTGTTTTAAATTTGGGTTATTAGTCTTGGTGGGATGATAAGAGGTTTGTAATGAGGTTTCAGGTTCACATATGCATGTCACAAGGAGAAAGTTTCCCCAATCTTCATGGGCAGCTTGATGTGACTGGGTTGACTTTTCAGATATCTGATGCGCCATCTTCACTTTCTGTATGTGCCAACTTTGTTTCCTTGCTTATCATATCGTTCCTTGTCTTTGATAAATGGCTTTTTTTAGGATATATCAGCAAGCTTGTGTTTTCGGGCTCAACGTATATTTTTGCACAATGCGAGTGGTTGGTTTGGCGATGTTCCTTTAGAAGCTTCTGGAGATTTTGGAATTGAACCAGAGGAAGGAGAATTTCACCTTATGTGTCAGGTTATTTTCGCTCTTCGTTGAATGCTCAGTATTTGTTGTTTGAATGATTATCAATATCTGAGAAATAACAGAGGTTGAAGACACAGCTACTCAGGCATCGAATGATACAAATAGTTTTTCTTTTCTTTTTTTTGAATGTCTTTGGTCTATTTGATACATTTTCTTATGTTAATTTGTCTTTCTAGGTTCCTTCAGTGGAAGTAAATGCTCTGATGAAAAGTTTCAAAATGAAGCCTCTCTTATTTCCGGTATGTGTTCTCTCTGTTTCCTGTTGTTCGATTAACTAGTTAAGCTAGAAAGGTAGTTTAATTATGAATAGAATTTACAAATTTTGTTAAACTAGAAAAGAAAAAGCAACATTAAAGACTTGGCAACTATCTGCTAGAAACATGAATGAAATGAATAATTTTATAATTGGAAGCTAAGTCCCAGTTCTCAACTCTACATTACAGAATCTTACAACCTCGAGTTGTAAGTGAATCTCACTACCTGCATAAGAACATATAATGTAAAAGTACCAAAGAGATCATTAGTAATAAGTTGGGTTCCACCTCCGCTAAAAAGACCATAAAGCAGTTTTGGCTAGTTGCTGCTCCAACCATTACCAAACTAATACCTATTCCGTTTAGTACTTCAGGTGCTTCTGCTGCGTATAATGTGAATCCAGTAGCGGATCAATTCCAACGAGCCTTTCAAACTAGTACTTTTTGTAATCGACTCTATAGCTTCTTTAATAAACGCTGGTTCTTCGATCAAGTTTTTAATGACTTTCTAGTCAGATCGTTCCTGCTTTTAGGATATGAAGTTTCATTCGAAGCTTTAGACTTGTTATGCCCTACATTTTTAGCTATGTAGATAGATATGATGTGTTTTTAAAGTTAACTGTGGGTGCAGCTGGCAGGTTCTGTGACAGCTGTGTTCAATTGTCAAGGCCCTTTGGATGCTCCTGTATTTGTCGGAAGCGGCTTGGTTTCAAGAAAAATGTCCAGTTCAGTAGCTGATGTTCCTACATCAACTGCTTATGAGGCAATCATGAAGAATAAAGAGGGTGGTGCAGTGGCGGCATTTGACAGGGTTCCATTCTCTTATGTATCCGCCAATTTTACTTTCAATACTGATAATTGCGTAAGTTGCTTTGTTCTCTTTGGTGCATATCTAATTAGTGGTGATTGAATTAATTCCTCCTTAATTGTGATACCTTTAGTAAACCAATATATATGGCAGGTTGCAGATCTTTATGGAATCAGAGCGAGTCTTGTTGATGGTGGCGAGATCCGCGGGGCTGGGAATGCATGGATTTGTCCGGAGGTACGGATATGTTTATGTTTGAGAGCTATACTTGAATAAAAATATGAATCACTAGCACTATTTGCTTATCTATTTTGAAGTACTGAACTTAGTAATTTCTATAGGTGGTAATGTCGATTCATTTATATATGAATGGGTTGACATGGATTATGTTTTTTTCTCTAGGGTAAATGAAAATTTTGATTAACTAAATGAAAAGGCGTTGAATGGGTCAAAAAGGTCCAAAGTTGCTTGGAGTGTACTCTTTCGTGCGTAAAACCTCCTACTCCGTAAATCTTTTTATTAACGCACTAACTATTATCGAAATATTATTGTATTTCTAATGATATTGGACATACTGATAAGATGATTATTTGTAAAAAGTTCATCCTTTTTTTTTTTTTTTTTTTTAAACAAAAGTTATCAATCCAGTTTGACCCTATCCATTTTGGAGGAATACCAAAGCTTCCCTAAGTCTGTTACCCAACCCACCTATTTTGCTACTTCCAGCGATTTCCCTCGTATGTTTTATTGAAAACATCCGAGAACAAGGATCAGTCATCATATGGAGACATATTCTGTAAAGATAGTGTTGATAATTCTATGGATGCTATTCATATATTGGTGTATATCAAAGACGATTTCTTTATCCTTTTCATATTTGTTTGTGTACTCTTAGCTCAGGTCATGTATTTTCTGGGATCATTTTTGCGAAAGTACTTGTAGTTTTTCCATTTCCTTTCTGTTTGTGTTTGCTTTTGTCTTTTTATGGCTACAGATCATTCATTTAAGCTCAGATGTAGAAACTTTGTATATATCTTGTTCTCTCTATTTTTTAGTTTACATATCTACTCGAGTATATGATGTGGAATTGATTAGTTTTATGTCACTATCCAGTTGATATACTTGTATAAATAAACAATGGTCATAGTAAATTTAAACCAATAGACATTTACTAGAACTATTAAGAAAGAAGGGCCTTGTTGAATTCAAGCTTGCAGCTTAGATATAACATTGTACCATGTACTATAGAAAAAACACACTGTCTAGATGTTTATAGCTGTGGTTCCTCAGTCTGATCTTGTTTTTTTTTCCCTTACTCTTTTAGGGTGAAGAAGATGATACAGCAATGGATGTGAATTTTTCCGGGAGTCTATGCTTCGATAAAATAATGAATCAATATGTTCCTGGTTATAATCATTTTGTACCCTTTAAATTAGGGGATTTGAATGGAGAAACAAAACTCTCTGGCTCATTGCTCAAACCGTAAGCCTTTCACACTCATCTAATTGTGTATTAGATTATTGTGAGAGTGCCAAATATCAATCCTTACCTATAAATAGAAAGCTTATTTGTAGCTTCTGTTACCTTACATATGATGCTTAGCACACTTATGATTTATGAATGGCTTTCTTGTTTGGTCAGTGCTTTAATATATTTGTTATAATGTAGGAGATTTGATATTAAGTGGACCGCACCAAAAGCTGAAGGATCATTTGGAGATGCTCGAGGAGATATCATTATATCTCATGAATTCATCACCATTAGTTCTTCATCCATTGCTTTTGAATTGTTCACAAAAGTTCAAACTTCATATCCTCATGAAAACTGGTTGAGTAGGAAGGAGTTGGATGCAAGACCTGCAGCGCCTGTAGTTATTGAAGGAGTAGAATTGGATTTGCGTATGCGTGGTTTTGAGTTTTTCAACTTGGTATCCTCGTATGCATTTGATTCTCTACGCCCGATCCATCTAAAAGCAACTGGCAGAATCAAGTTCCAAGGAAAAGTTGTTAAGCCTCTTAGCATGAGCATTGAAGATGAACTACATAAGAATAAAGATACTGAGGTTTCTAAGATTCTTGCTGGTGATGTTTCAATTACGGGTCTTAAACTAAATCAGTTGATGCTAGCACCCCAGTTAGGTGGTGTTCTTAACATCTCCCGTGGATGTATTAAGGTCCGTCTTTACTTTTAAGTTGTGCTTACCATGTGCTAGAGGTGGTAGAATATGCGGACCTGGAAGGTCTAGTGTTTTTCTATGGTTCAAAGGGTTTCTGTTAGGTCGACACCCGACACACGTTTTATCCAAAGTTATTATGTTAACATATAAATAGTTGCTCAAATATGATTATGTTATATACCTTATCCCAATTATAGTTTCAGTTTTAGAATATGATTTACGAGGTTGCATATATTAAAATTACACTTTGGACGATTTTCGACTCACTCACCCTTGTCTTGGATAAGTTCAAATTGTGATCCAACTTAAGCCAATTGCATAAGGGCTGCCACTTTTAGCTGCTTTCATGATTTATCATTTTCCGCTCATTTCTACTTGAATAAATGCATGTAGTTAGATAAGAAGCATCAGTTTTTTGCTTTACTGTTATGAATGATGTACTCATACATGAACACTTTAACTGAATATGATCTAGAGTTCTAGACCTTTACTGATAGCATACATGTAAAGTGAATATCTTTTTTAAGTTTCGTGGCTCTTAGTTTGCCCAAATATTCCTGCATATATCCAGCTATAACTCCTCTTTTTGCCACTAATATTTATAGAGATCGTCAAACAAGCCATTGAAATATCCACAAAAAGTAGGCATCATGTGACTGGATTTGACCATTAATAGCATGGATGCTGAAAAATTTATGCGTTGTTGGTCCAAATTTTTTGTCTTGTATGATCTGCATCGTTAACTCTGTTTCCATATAATCTCCTTTTATTTATTTTTTTACTAATTCATGGTGCAGCTGGATGCAACTGGTAGACCAGATGAAAGTCTTTCAGTTGAAGTCATTGGGCCATTGGAATCTATTACTGAGGACAACATAATTGGAACCATGTTATCATTTTCTCTTCAGAAGGGGCAGTTAAGGGCCAATGTTTGTTATCAGCCTTTTCAGTCTGCCAATCTAGAGGTACTTGCTCTTCACCAAAAAATGGTATAAATAAAAAATAGACCTTCATACCTGAATCTCCAGAATGACTGGAAACATGGAAATATTACTAACTTTAAAGCTTGCCTCTGCTAGTTTGAGATACTTTTTTTTTTTTTTCTTTTTTCTTCTGTATTGTAACTTTAATTTTGTCCAACCACACCATTTTGCTATATAAGGTTCGGCATTTACCACTTGATGAACTGGAGCTGGCTTCACTCAGAGGAACGTTACAAAGGGTAAGCTCGTTTCTTTCGAAGTTTATTCCTTATTTTGCAGTATTTTCCCTTGTTGCAACTAAAACAAGCGGCCTTTTGCTGTAAAATTGTCTTTTTTTTGGTTGTTTTTAATGATCGAGCTCATTCTCTTATTGTGTATGTGGTGAAATATAACACTTGGTCCAAGATAACCTATTTTCAGGACTGTTTTGAACATTTTCAGAATATTTGACCTTATTTGGGTTAACAGTAAAGGGAATTGGTTAAGGGCTTCATTGAATTGGTTGCATGTTTTAAATTTTGAAGTGCTTTATGTCTTCTTTATCGTATAGTTGTGATTATTGCAGGCAGAACTCCAACTTAATTTTCAGAAAAGAAGAGGTCATGGAATCTTATCGTTATTGCATCCAAAATTCAGCGGTGTGTTAGGCGAAGCTCTAGACTTGGCTGCTAGATGGAGCGGCGATGTTGTTAGTACTTAAACCTAATAATTTCTTTCAAATGTCTCCTGTTTATAACCTTTATTTGTATCTTACACAACAGATTTTAAAAATACAAATAGGTCACCTCAGCATCTTTTCTTAAGTTATTAAGTTATCTTTAGGGGTGACTTATCTGACCAATTTACTTTTGAATTGGTCAATTGGGGTCATGTTCTGATTTCTATCAGGTCTAAGGGTTAAAGTACGCAATGTGTTGTTAATGCACAAAAAGTCTTCAATGTTTCTATCCAAACTATGAGATTATCGATTTTTGACAAAAAAATCTATAAATTTAACAAACAGTTTTTGGTAAACTAAAGCCCGACAGGCCTGTCACTCCACCTGCTGACTTGCCAATTTACCACCTCTACTTCTTTGTCATAGTAACATGATTGGATTTGGTTGACCTGTGCAGATCACAGTTGAAAAGGCTGTTTTGGAGCAAAGCAATAGCCAATATGAACTTCAAGGTGAATATGTATTACCTGGCTCACGAGATCACAACCGTATGGGAAAAGAAGATGGAAACTTATTAAGAAGAGCAATGGCTGGTCATCTAGGGAGTGTGATATCTTCTATGGGTCGATGGAGAATGAGGCTGGAGGTTCCTCGTGCTGAAATTGCTGAGATGCTTCCACTTGCAAGGCTTGTTTCCCGAAGTACCGATCCAGCTCTTCAGTTTAGATCAAAGGTTGTGCTTTTATTCTATATGTTTTAATGAGGTTTGATGATCACTTAACATGACACGGCAGCTAGTAAAGGTGGCAGTTTTTACACATTAATTCAGTAGGTCCATTTGGGTTATTTTAAATGGGTCAAATATAGAAATTAGCCAAAAAGGGAAATAGTCAAATGGTAACAATTTAAAGATTGCGAGGTGTATTTTTATTTGGGTTATCATTTTAATAGTATAGATTCTTGATCAAAATATAGCGTTTTTAATTATTTTTCTCGAGAAACATACAAAGTGGTTTTCATGTCGACCCAACACAACCCTAAAAATTATTTTTCACAAGAAACAGATTGTGACCAGTTACCCCAACTTGCGCACCTTGTCATCTCTTGTGGAAATGGTATATTTCTAGAATTAATTTGATGTTTTACGGCAATGCGTTTAATGTATGTGACATGCTTTTTAACGTGTTCTGCTCTGCTAGGTATTCTATGTATAAATATATACTACATATGAAAGAGGGTTGCTCTAGATGTTGTCTATGCATATATATCTATCTTGCTATGACAGGTTCCATAATTATCTTTGTTTTAATGCATTGCTGTCTACAAACTTTGTAGGATCTCTTCATACAAAGCATACAGTCGGTGGGGATTGATGCCGAGAGTCTTCAGAAGCTACTTGAGGTAATTATTTGCAACCAGAATAATTAGTTTACTTCAACAAATTCCTATTGGACCTCTTCTTGATCTTGACTAGTTGAACTTACTCTCAGATACAAAAATGAGTACAGGAAATATGATTTTTTGCATTATTATTGACTTATTGTGTATGCTTCAAAAGCTGTATTTAGTCATTACTGGATAGTTTATACACTTGTAGGAAATTCGTGGGCATTCTACTCCATCAGATGAAATTATTCTGGAAGAACTAAGCCTTCCAGGTTTATCTGAGCTTAAAGGTCGCTGGCGTGGATCTTTAGATGCCAGTGGTGGAGGCAATGGTGACACAATGGTAAATTTCTGAACCAGACCTTCTGGGTACATTGCCCATATATAATCCTTAGTTGTATAAAAACAGAAACTGTTAATTATGTTTACAAGCATTATGTTAGTTCAATACAAATAATTTGGTCTTAATGGTCTAATATGATTTAGAAGGTTAGTGTATATTAAAAAGGGCACTTCGTTTACTTTTGACCCAGTTAATCTATTTCCTTTTAAGCATTTTTCTTTTTCCTAATAGAACTGGTTTACCCGTCAGAAATAAGACATAACCCGAGGTGACCATTCATAAGTTAGTGGGTCGAATTGTCTATCACCAAATATTAATATCTGGGTTTTTGATTTGGGAGATCTTTCTACCTTTTTTTTTTTTTTTTTTTTTTTTTTGCTATATTAAACTTCAAAACTGTAGCCGGTACTTATGTCTCTCTTTTAAACTCACCAGGCAGACTTTGATTTTCAAGGAGAGGAATGGGAATGGGGAACTTATAAAACTCAGCGTGTCTTAGCAGCTGGTGCATACAGCAACGATGACGGGTTACGCCTCGAGAAAATGTTCATTCAAAGGGATAATGCAACAATCCATGCTGATGGAACCTTATTGGGCCCTAAAACCAATTTGCATTTTGCGGTTCTGAATTTTCCGGTTAGTCTAGTTCCTACTCTTGTGCAGGTTCTAGAATCTTCAGCCAATGAAGCTGTTCATTCACTAAGGCAACTTTTAGCACCAATTAAAGGCATACTTCACATGGAAGGAGATTTAAGAGGAAGTCTTGCCAAACCTGAATGTGATGTGCAAGTAAGACTCCTTGATGGTGCCATTGGTGGCATTGATCTTGGGCGGGCTGAAATTGTTGCCTCTTTGACATCAACTAGCCGTTTTCTGTTTAATGCAAAGTTTGAACCGGTTATACAAAATGGTCATGTACACATTAAAGGAAGTGTCCCTGTGAATTTAGTCCAAAATAACTTTCTAGATGAAGAAACTCCGGAAAAAGATAAAAAAGAAGCAAGTTGGGTTCCGGGTTGGGCCAAAGGGAAAAATGGATCAACAGATGAAAGCAGTGACAAGAAAGCATCTTGGAATGAAGAAGGGTGGGATACTCAGTTGGCAGAGAGTCTTAAAGGTTTGCATTGGAATGTGTTGGATGCTGGTGAAGTTAGGGTTGATGCCGATGTCAAAGATGGTGGCATGATGTTGCTAACTGCATTGTCTCCCTATGCCAACTGGCTCAATGGAAGTGCTGAAGTTGTGCTTCAGGTTGGTTACATCTTTCACTTCTATGGGTTGACTATGAAGCTGGCAAGTTACAGTGTTACACACCTATACTTATAAATGAGTTGCCTCAGGTTATATTTAATCTATAACAGGTCATATAAGTAACTTAAATAAAATTTGTGCAACAGGAAATGGTTCAAAATTCGCCCCAAGTGTATTTTAATTTATGAAACCTCTTAATTCATTTAATTTAATGAAAATAATATTATTATCAAAACAGTGTGATTTTTTGTTAAAATATTTAACAATGATCTTTTGCAACAATAAGAACCCTTTTGACCTGTTACTGAAGCTGACCATTTTTCTCTTTAAAAATTTCAAATTATTAACCTTAAAGCTCACGTGTACTACCGGCCATTTGCCAATTTGACACCATGCTGTAACTATTGCCAGTTCCACTGAGTGTTGAAATCCATTATCCACAACCATTTCTAAAGAAACTTTGTCTTGAAATTTTGCACATTGGAAAACACAAAAACAATCTACCATAAAAAATTAGGAATTTGAAACAGATTGCTTGTGACATTGATAAGAGTTGTAGGCATATAGTTACTTGAAAAATTGGCAATTCAGAAGACTACAGTTGTATTCTTTGTACATAATCCTTTCTAGCACGATCTAGTCTTTTATTTGGTGTAACTTTAATAAGCATATGTGTTTGTGTGGATAAATAGGTGAGAGGTACTGTTGAACAACCAGTGCTGGATGGATCAGCATCTTTTCACAGGGCAACGATATCTTCACCTATACTTAGGAAACCACTTACAAATTTTGGGGGCATAATTATCATGGATTCTAATAGATTATGCATCAGATCTTTGGAAAGTAGGGTAAGCAGGAAAGGGAAGCTATCAGTGAAAGGTAATCTGCCCCTGAGGACAACGGAAGCATCGCTCGCTGATAAAATTGACTTGAAATGTGAAGTCTTGGAAGTACGAGCAAAGAATATGTTAAGGTGTTTATATCTTCTTTTTTATTTTCCTAATCTAACTCTCCGCTCTATGTCTTTTACCAAAAATAAATAAATAATAAAAATTCTTTTATGTCTCCAATGAGATTGCAATTTTTTTGCTTAATGGGTTCAAAAACATTTCCATTGCTTAACTTACGTGCTTTGTTAAAATCACAGTGGTCAGGTCGATAGTCAGCTACAGGTAACGGGATCCATATTGCAACCCAACATTTCTGGAAACATCAAATTGAGCCACGGTGAAGCTTATCTACCTCATGAAAAAGGTGGCAGAACTGCTGCTATAAACCAAGAAGCATCAGATAATTCAAGCATGCCAAGCGGTGGATACAATCAAGTTGTTGCCTCAAAATATGTTTCACGTATCTTAAATTTGAAACCCGCAACTTCAAGTATATCATTTCAGCAACCTTCAGGTTTGTGATTCTGGATATTCCCATATCATCTAGCTTTCTTATTGTTATATAATATTAAAAAATAAAATAAAAACCCTACCTACAAATGGCACACAACCTTTTATTATACAGAAAACCATGGGCTGGATTGGCTGACACATGAGATGATAGTCAGGCTAACAATATTACTCAGTTGAAAACCTAGTAATCATCTTACCTTGAGATATTTATCAATCTTGATCCTTCATTCTTGGTCAGGTAAAGAGGCTGAAGTAGTAAAAAAGGGAACGGGGCAGGTAACTAGTAAACCGAGATTAGATATCCAGCTAACTGACTTGAAGCTGGTTCTTGGTCCAGAATTGAGGATAGTCTATCCTTTAATTCTCAACTTTGCTATCAGTGGCGAGCTTGAGTTGAATGGTATTGCTCACCCGAAGTTATTAAAACCCAAAGGTGTTTTAATGTTCGAGAATGGTGATGTCAACCTTGTTGCAACACAGGTTAGACTCCAATCTTCATCTTCATTTTTTACTTTATGTTTCAAATTAGTTTCTTCTAGGTGGCAAATTTGACCAATTTGTTTATGAATGATTCAGTTTGGGTTATACTTTATCTTTAGAGGGCCATACAGAAAAATAATAGTGATGGGTACAAGGTCACACAAATTCTATTCTTGATGTGTAAAACCTCTGACATCATATGTATATTCATTGCAATCATAGTTAACCTACTTAATATTTGTCAATTGTTTTAAGTATTTTTGTAAAAAAAGGTTACATGACCCGTTGTGGTTCCAGTAGGAAAACAGCACGTATGGACATGTTACCCAACCACTGATTTTGCATCCTCTAGATTTTTGCTCTTCCTTGGGATTATGCTTCTTTATATATTATAAATCTTTTAACTTATATGATTTAGGTGAGGCTGAAGCGAGAGCATTTAAATACAGCAAAATTTGAGCCCGATAATGGATTAGATCCAATGCTGGACTTGGCTCTGGTTGGTTCAGAGTGGCAATTCAGGATTCAAAGTCGAGCAACTAAATGGCAGGACAATTTGGTTGTCACGTCCACACGATCTGTGGAACAAGATGTTCTCTCACCATCTGAGGTAATACTTTCAATTCAATTGCAATTCTGTTTATCAATGGAAGACTAGTTTTGTGGCATTTGTTCTTGTTGTGGTGAAAAATATATATTTACTAGAGCAACCATTAGAAGCTGATCAGTTCCCGATACTGCACATTGCGAGATCTACTATCCTTGCATAGTTTAGGGACAGATAAGAGGTGAACGCAGGCATGGTGCTAACTAAAACAAGACCATTAAATTATGCCAGCAAGTTTACCGATATCTGCTATAAAAAGTAGAAATGAATAAATTTAACGGTAAACCTGTATTGGCCAGATTTTTCATCATATAGCTTCTGGTTTCGAGTGAAAAAGTTACATGGAATAGCTTAATATTAGTTAAAATGAACTAAGGAAGCGATTCTTGTAACTTTAACTTATTTTTTAAGACACCCTTATCCTTCATTTTCATTGCAAATCTCTTAGGACAGCTGTGGTATAGAGAATTGCAAGCAAAGAAATAGAAATGTTTGAATTTCCCTTATTTTGTAGTGGAGAGAAATGGGAGGACAGAGAGTTCATATTCTCTAAGGAGTTTGTTTCTTACTCCCATTTCAAGTTTGGTAAACCTGAAGTCTCATTTGATCATTATCTTTTCTTTGTTTCTTATTGGAAGGCTGCTAGAGTGTTTGAAAGTCAGTTGGCAGAGTCGATCTTAGAAGGGGATGGTCAACTTGCATTTAAAAAGCTTGCAACTGCAACACTTGAGACATTAATGCCAAGAATAGAAGGGAAGGGTGAATTTGGACATGCTAGATGGAGGCTTGTTTATGCACCACAGATCCCTAGTTTGCTTTCTGTAGACCCAACCGTAGACCCCCTTAAATCGTTAGCCAGCAACATTTCATTTGGTACAGAGGTAGAAGTCCAGTTGGGGAAACGCCTTCAGGTTACTATATACATCTTCTTGCTTAGAAATTGTGTTCAAGAGTGTTATAGATGTTACTCCGTAGAATAATAAAAAACTAAAATTCTCTTCCTTTGGTATTTGCAAGGCATCTGTGGTGAGGCAAATGAAGGATTCAGAGATGGCAATGCAATGGACATTGATCTATCAGCTTACGAGCAGATTACGCGTACTTCTGCAGTCAGCTCCATCCAAGCGGATGCTTTTCGAATACTCCACTACATCACAAGACTGACGTGCAGGCCTCTTCAAGTTACATGTACATGTAAAAAGATGTAGCTTTTTTTTTTTTTTTCAGTTTCATTCTTTCGCTAGGTTTCGTCTCTCCGGTACACGACAAAGAGAGATGAAGTGTAAAATCATGTACATATGCCATTATTCTTTTGCTCAGAATGCTTGAGCTTGTGCATAAGATGTAACTTTTGTTTACTAGCCCACTTGTTCTCTTAAGTAAATGGTTAAATGTACTTGGCAAAACAGAAAAACATAAAGTCATTAAACACCTATACTGATGGTAAAACTTTAAAGATTGACTTGGGTTCCCATGTCCGCTGATACTGAAATAAAAGTTTTTCATCTTGCTCTAAGGTAAGGTCACAATCAAAAGAGACGCTACGTCAATAACAGTAGGAATATACATTTCAACCATCCCTTATAACACTAAAGTTAGAAGAATTAGGACACACGTAGCTTTTAAATTGTGATTTTAGGGTATGTTTTGTAAGGTCACTAGCGGGGAAAATAGCGCAATTTGTAAAAAGTTTAAAAGGTCTCACGAGCATTTTTCTGAACAATTTGCTTGGAGATAATCGATAAACAGTTAAACACTCGAACTCATAAACATAATTTTCTTATGAACTGTTATGAATATTTATTATAATAATTGTACATATGAGTTGCGATATATGATTTGCTTATACATGTGTGCTAATTGAAGTTTGGCGTCATTTGAATTTATTCCACAAACAATTAAATCTTACACATGTGAAAATAGTCACTAACGCATAATTAACAAAGTAAAGAATGCATCTAGCAAAACAAGCGCAAAGTTGTTTATTTGTGAAATTTCACCAAAATATTTTGGTATCCTTGTATGAATAGACATAAATGATATCACCTATTTGTTACAAGATTTATAATTGATGAATAAACTGAGCTATATGGTTGGTTACTTACTAATTCATTTATGTGAAAATAAAAGTTATTTATAAGGATATCTTTTACACTTAATTGATGTTTATTACTAAAAGAAGAAATATCGTGGAAATTTCACCAAATAAAGTTATTGATTTTTTAATGCTACATAAATTTACTCACAAGTTACGAAATGTTTAATTACAATTTTCTTCTTAAGCCATCAATTTTTGACAATCACAAAGTACCCTAAACATTTAGAAGGTAGTTATTTAAAAGTTTTTTTATTGCTTACTATTTCAATAAGTGATTTGACTGAGATTGTAATGTGCCCTATAGCGATTGCTGAATTCTATTCCCTAAATACTTCGAATAACTAAGGATAGCCAAAAGTGATTCAACCTAACGTTTTATGAGTTGTTCGCTGATTCACTATTCAAATAGCTTTCGTATAGTATGGTCTATTTTATATGATATCAAACTTTAGAACTTGTAATTTCTTAAACGAACTCTTTCTACTGGTACTTTACATATATAAACCTCGCCTATACATTTTTCTAAAATGAACTTTTCAATATTATACGTTAGATTCCTACCATAATAGTTTTTAAACCGTACACGTGTATAACGAATTCCTGGGCGTGGGCGAGGCGAGAACCTAGGCGAATGGGTGTCTAGGAGAGAACTTTGGGCGTGGTACAGACTAGTAACAAGTGTCTAGGCGAATGAGTGTCTAGGCGAGATGTCTGGGCGTGTACAACTAGTTCTGGGTGTGGGCTGGGCGAGAGGCTAGGCGAGATTGGTGTTAGTCGTAGGCCTGGGCGAGAGGCTAGGCGTGGGCCTGGGCGAGAGACTAGGCGAGATTGGGTGGGCTAGGCGAGGAGTTAAGGCGAGTATCTGGGCGAGGAAAGGTGGGCTAGGCGAGGAGTTAAGGCGAGGGTTTAGGCGAGGAGGAAGGTCTAGGCGAGAGGAGGAATAAATGAGGAGTTTTTATCTTTTTGTTGGTGAATCATTTTTCTACTTATAAATACCCATACATGTTTGCTCATTGTATACATTCAGAACTCATAATATTCATTCATAATATGGTTGTTCGTGAATGGAGATCTGAAGGCCAGTACAACTTCACTGAAGCAATATATGGTGAAGATGGTGATGAAGATGAACTACTTTTTTCTATTAGACTACATCACTATGGTACTTTCTCTACTAAATTTGGTTGTATCACCTTCGACGAGGGTGTTTACGCTTATGTTGATTTTCTAAATATGGACACATTTTGCATGGATGAATTGCATCAACTTGTAAGGGAATTGGGTTATGATGAAAAAACACCTAGATATTTTTATTTTCAAAAACCGAATAATAGTTTGGAAGATGGTTTGCTACCTTTGGTCACTGATACTGATATTCGGTGTGACATGTTCCCATGTATAACACTTGAAGAGAAACTAATTAACGTTTACGTTACAAGATACCAATTCACTCATACAAAGATAAAGCCAAAGAAGAGAAAGGTCAAAGTTCCCAAAGAAACCCACTATTCATGCTCTAAGAAGGTTAGGAATGTGTAGTTATTTTCAATGTAATCTTATGTTATTTGCATTCGTTATTCAACGTAACTTGTTTGTTGTTTTCAATTAAGCTTGTTTTTGCAACAAACACGTATTGTTTTTTCAATTACAAATTGCAATTATTTTTTAGTTAACATATAACTGAGATTCATCAATCACTTATATAAAGTTGCATATTTTTTCAATAAACATAAAGATATTGTTTTTTCGATTAACCTTCAATAACACCCAAACAATTACATAAAGATGTCGTATGCCGATCTTTGCGAAGATGTAGGTTCATGACATCTATCTTTAGAATGCCCAATTTTTGTGCATCGAGTACAATATGGTTCTTTTGGCATCTCTCCTTTAGATGGGATACGATCTTTATTTTTAGGTCTCCCTGCTGAACGTTTACCTAGGTAAGGAGGTAAAATAGGTGTGACATAAGCTGGAGTGTCCCATGCTTCAATATCACCGATTGGATTAATTGATTCTTCATATGTTGCTCTATATGTAGATTTCATGAACCATTTTTACGCGAATACCCAAATCGAATACCCAAATCGGTAATATTGAGAAATCTTGAATCCACTTGGTATAACGTGATTGCAAAGGCAAGCGGTTATATTGAGCGACCTAAAAGTTGCCATTTTTTAACGGAGTTTACAAAGTAGGTCCCAAATGAAAAATCGTTTACTTATATAATTGAGCATGTATCTCCCCAAAACATTTATGAAAACAAGTAAAAGTAGGGGCTATGGAACTCACTTGGATAAAGCTGGAAATAACGGCAATAGTGAATACTGAGGTTTATAATGTAAAGCGTCAACGGGACCTATTATCAATGATATGATATGTCATGAGTTGCAATGTAATGCTATGCATGCACCGTATGTTATTTATACCATTTACGGGTTTTGAAAATATTACTCGTCGTCGAAAAATACTCTTTTGGCGTCTTAACCCTTCAAAAATGACTTTACATGTTTTACGTCCAAATGTCATCCTACAATGGTTTTATAATGATTTTGGTGAAATTACCATTTTAAATCGCAAAACAATGTGTCGAAAAAACCATGAAATCAACAAAAATGGCTCGGAAAAGTAGTCAGTAAAAGCGGTGTGCGTCGATCGTTAGAGAACGAACTCGACGGTTTTGGAAAGTTTGTATCGATATCTAAAAGTTTTAGTTCAGGAGTTTTTATTCAAAAGGTCTCGATCATAAAGATATCCAAGGCTCAAGTTGGTGGTTTTGGCTAATGTTGTGCAGAAAATGAGTTTCGACCAATCTTTGAACATCCGTAAATAAATAACCATAACTCCGCTTGACAAACGGCTTTTTGTTTTGAAAAATATGGCCGATGAACTTGATTTTACTAGAAGACTCTTTGTTATAAAAAGTTTTGCATCATAGTTAAAAGCTGCCATAAACATGGACGATAGAGCTAATGAAATACTTGTTACGTCAAAAATAATATAATTTTCGAAATTAATATTTCACGGCAACTTTATGAAAATGGCCATATATTTGTCGTTTTAAATCCGTTTCTCGTAAAATATGTCCTTAACCCATTATCGAGTAAACTAATATATTTTGACTAGTCGAAATAATTTGTGAAGCTTAAGGCTCGTTTTGACCGAAATATGTAAAAACTGCATGCTGCCATTTTCAGAAAAATATACTTTTCGTCGTAAAACTTTAAAAATTCACCACGGCCGTTATAACTCCGTTTTATCCGTTCAAGCGCCGCGGAGTTCGTTTTAAAGTATATTTTCTAAAAATCAAGGCCAAAGGGTCGTACCATCTGTGGGTTTTCCAGAATTTCATTTAAGGACAGATTACAAAATATAGTTTACGAAAATAGTTTTCTCGGACAAAACCTATTCTAATCCTTCAAATCAACTCGAAGCTAATCTAATCCTACCATACACCTTCTTAGGGTGTCATGGGTTCCTAATCACCATCAAGACCAAAGATTAACTTGGGAATAATTATAGGATGACTAATATGTATATAAAACCTTAAAATCAAGAAATAAATGGTATAAACCACAATACATGCATATGAGCTTCAAAAATGATAAGGAACATATAAAAATGATAAGGAAACATAAGGATGATAAAAACATGCTTACTAGTGATATGAAGAGGTGAAGGTAACAAAGGTTTACTTAAATATCCTTGGTTTTTATTTCAAAACCATGAAAAAGGATATGATCTAGGTTGTTACTAACACTTGATCTTGCAAAAATCTTTGATCCCTTGTTTCTTGTTGATGCTTGGCCGGTTTTGGAAGACTCAAAAAGAGAGGAGAGAATTTTCTTGCAAACACTTTTTAACTATGAGAAAAATGAAGGTGAATTATTTGTATAAGACTTTAAGATTGTGTAAGAAACATGATCACTCTTGAACCATACCAATCAATAAACTCACCCTCCTTAGGGCCGGTTTTCATGGGTTTGTGTCTCAAGATTTTTATTTATTTTTTTTTTTTTAAAACAATACTTGTAGATATTTTGTTCAATTTGTATAATAAAATGTGTAAGTATATTGTAAAATGTACAAGTATAAGCAAATAGAATTTT